>OZ014558.1:14891087-15328422 GCA_963966155.1 Clivina fossor
TGGCAGGGGAGCTAAATGTTGCACGCCCTTGGAGTGACCTTCAAGAACAATGTTGCACGCTCAAAATTCATTCAAAAAGCTGACAAATTGGCCGATTCCGGCTCTTTTTTGCTCGTTTTTGATGGTTCTTTTTCAAAAAAATAAGAAATTTTGGAATAATCGGATTTTCCAAAATCGATTTCAAATTTTTGATTAGTGTATCGTTATTTATCGCATTAGGCTCTAAATATTTAAGAATTTTTTTATACCATGGCAATACCAAATGAATTGTCGGTTGAGTATCTTGACTTAATTCTATTGCTGCACTTTCAATCGGGGACAGTAATTTTATTAATTTACATAACAAATTTTTTTTTTATAAATAAATTTAGATAGCTCACGTTTACATGTAAGTAAGTTTTAAGCCTGGTCATAAAATTTTTTTATTGATTTTAACATTTGTAATAATGAAATCAATTTTGTTGGAACTTCTTGTGTTAAAGAAAAATTTAATTTATTATTTAATCCTGTTTTCTTAAAAAAGTTACAATATATTTACAATTATCAATCAGGTTCAAAACATTCTCATCACTAATATTTTTTATGAATAATTCTATAGCTAATTTTAAATTACGAGCTGTACAAGCAATTCTATTATATGATTTTAAAGCACTAACAATATTTGCACCATTATCTGTTACAATTAGTGCTGTCCATATTTGAAAAAATTGGATCCGGATATCCGGATCCAAAAAGATTCGGATATCCGAATATCCGATTCACGGATAATATAAGATCCGGATCCGATATCCGGATCTGAGATTCGGATCCCAATATTCGGATCTGAGATCCGAAACCAATATTCGGATCTGAGATTCGGATCCGATATTCGGAACCGCTTTCGGATTTGAGATTCGGATCCGATATCCTGAACCGATATTCGGAACTGAGATTCGGATCCGATATCCGGAACCGATATTCGGATCTGAGATTCGGATTCGACATTCGGAACCGATATTCGGATCTGAAAATTACACAGAAACAGGTATTGTATTTTTATTTCTATTTAGTTTTACTATTTATAATAAAGTTTAAAATTTTAGTAATTTATTATATACGTACATGTTTTATTCTTTTATATAAAAGTTAAATTTGGTTTAACAAATAGATATATTAAAATAGTTATTCTGTCTTGTTATATCTATAACTTCAATACTTTACTATACATTTATGATGTAATATAGACATGCACTCGTCATACGTTTATTGATATACATAGTGTAGAAAGAGACAACTTATAATAATATATGTGTAGCTATAGTCAGGTGCAGTTATTTGAGTTTAAATTTTTGCGGTGTTTACGTTAGGATATTATAAAATCTTTTGTTCAGTATTTTTGTGTTGTTGTTATTATATCACTGTCATAGTGTGGTTTTGGTGCCCTATACGCTATATTTTACTAGATTTACTAGATTATAGTTTAAAAAAATTAAAATATTTCTGAATTATTAGATGAAGCAAATGAGTTAGTATTTGAATTGTATATGTAATAAATATAGTAAAGGAACATTAATAACATAATAACATAACATAAGTCACTAAACAATATATAAATATATTTTTTAATTGTTATAATAATTCAATATTAAATTATTATTCATAAAAATGAGCATATTAATATTTTTGGATGATACGCAATTTCTTTTTGCAGTAGGTAACTAAATTTCCTGCTGACGAAAATACTCTTTCAGATGTTACTGATATTGCCGGTATACATAAATATTTTTGTGCTATTTTACTTAAATGTGAATATTTTTTAGTATGTTCTTTCCACCAAATGAACGGGCAATTTTGTTTTTTAATTTGATTTTCAGCTATATATGCATCAACTTCTGATTGTGGCTCTATTGTAGCATCTTCCGGAAATAAAAATTCTAATGCTGAACTTGTATGTTCATATATTTCAACTACACTGTTCAGAAGTAATTGTTTCCTTCATTAAGTTATTCAAAAAATTTGCTACACTTATTTGTTCATTTACTGATAAAGAATTTTTATATCTCGGGTCTAAAAATGTTGCTATATTTAATATAGAATTTTCATTATAAATATCAAATCTTTTTTTAATTTCACTTGTAACAATTCGTCGGCTTAGTATTAGAAGGTAGTAAGTGCAAATTTTGTAAATTTGGGAATACCGATTTTAAATATTGTTTTGGTACAGAAACTGCTATATTGCTCATATAAAATAATTTTTTTTAGCACAAGTACATAAAATTAACAGCAAATATTATATTCAATTAATTTTTACATTATTTTATGTAAGTTAATATCAAAACATAAAAGTTAAGAATTTTTAAGGATATTATAATATATTTAAGAATATTAATATATATGTTTTAAAACATTCTATTGATTTATACTATTTATTATACTGTTATACTCTCTTTTTATTGACTATTTATATGAAAAGGAACAATAAAAAATTAAAACTGTATTAATAATAATAATAAAATCTTTATTAAATAGCACATAAGGACTACCAGCGGGTGAATTCTGTACGCCAAGCAGGTAGATTGCTACGAATTTCTTTCAACTTTTAAGAATTCCTCTGAACTTTCCAGCATTTTCCCTTCATACTTCATCCAGACTTAGGACTGGCAGAGTATTGTTATTATTTAAATTAAATATAACACTCTGGTGTGTAAAAAATGTGGACAACAGTCCGAGTCAAATAATATAATCGACTTTGAAAAATGCGAACAGTAGTCCTTGTCAATTACTTATATAACTAATTTTCAAAGCAGATATGCTTACGTTAGAAAAACTATGATTAACATTACCTGAATGCTGCTAGCGTCTAGAATACATACATAGTACACATACAATAATAAACAAAAGACAAAATACAAAATATACTACAATATTATTGCACCAAAATATACCATAACATTAATAATTAATAAGTAATTGTACTTTATAATTTACTAAAAATATTTATAATAAAAAAATTACAATGGTGACGCTAATACATCATCATCGTCATCATTAACATTAAATTCGTCAGAATCACTTTCACTACTTGAATTATCGTCCAGATTAATAATAAACGCATCAATAACATCGTCAATTCTACCCTCACGCACTAAAAACTCCTTTTCATATTTTTTTGCGTGCTCACAACATTTTTTCCATTATTCTGCTGGATAGTTTTAAAAAAAATCATTGCACAATTGTCCTGCATCACTAAATTTAAAAGACACATTTTTATGGCCTTAATGCTGCCCAAACTAACTCAATTAGATTCAGATCAGGGTGATACGTTGGAAGGCGCAAAATATTGTGATTATGTTCTAATAACAATTCGTCGATAGCATACCGTTTATGTCGTGGTTTGTGTTCGCATATTAAATTCCATAAATCTATTTTTAATAATGAATTATCTACAGGTACATTTATTGACTGTAGCCAATTTTTCATTGTTTCTTTTGTGGAACTCTGGTTTGGTGGCTTGTCTAATTACATATTATGATAAGGTGCATTATCTATGACTAAGACAATTTTTTCAGGTAAATTTGGAATCAATTTTTCCCGAAGCTTTTTAGAAAAATTCGTAAAATTTATATCATCGTGATAATCCCCAGTTTTAGATTTAGATGTAAACATTTGGAATAAATCAATTTTCGCTACCTGCGTGCAAAATAATTAGCCGTTTACCTTTACTTAACGGTTTTAATAATCCTTCTTCGGCATCGTTATTCCATGACTTGTCCAATGTACAGTTAGAATGAAGGTAACTTTCGTCCAAATATACTATGGGGCGGCCGTCCTGTGTATAGCTTTTTATAGATCCTAAAAAAGTCGACTCGAAGTTTTGAATATCAGGACGTTCCGCAAGTATTCTTCGATTAGATTTCGTTTTTCGCCATCGAAAACCAATTTCTTTTATATTTTTTCGAAGACTTTCCCGACTTTCTTCGTATCCTGTGTCTTGAAATTTTTTTAAAATAGTTTTGACAGTAGGAATAACTTTTTCTGTCGTATGTAAATTTAAAATTGTTCTCTTCGAAACATCCTTATTAAAATCATCCAGTTTCATTATTTTTTTTCCTTGATTATATGTTTTTTCGGTGAACTAAATTTTGAGCTTTCACCTAAAATGACATAACATAATAATTAATACAAGTATTAAAAATAAACTTATGTCGAACTTGTTTCGTAAAAATGTGTTAAAATTAACTACATGTTAAAATAAAAATATAAAAATTTATTAAAATTAACAATTTGCAAAATTATAAAATATTTGTTTTAACATTTCAACAGTAATGTTACAGAATAAGCCCGTGTATCTGTTATTTAATAAATAAATAACATAAATATTTATAAATAAATTAATAATAAACTTACCGGTGTTCACTTTATTTTGTTCCCTTTTTATTCTATATTCTGTGCTGTGTGAAACTTTTGTCATAGCTGCAACTCGATCAACAATTCGATTTAATGGAATTATTAATTCTTCTTGCCTACTTTCACTGGTCACATACTCCAAAACATTCGAAACAATTTCGGAACTTTGGCTAGAAATAGCACGGCCACGCAATTTAGATTTGAACTCCATAAATTTTCTCTCAGACTGTACTTTTGTCTACGCTACACGATAATAACAGAAGCACGATACAAGTAAGACTTTAGTCTTACTTATATCGTATGCCCACCATAGGTCCCCACCAGGTCCCCACTACAATTTTTAGCTAGAACCATTGCGCATCTACCCCTCATTGTTACGAGATATTTGTACAATTGAGGCAATGAGAGCAAAAGTGGACTAACCCCACCGGTCAATGTTTTGAGTAATGCGAGGATTAAATATTGGCTTATTTTATTTCTCAATCTATTGCATGATTAACATTAGAAAAGAATTCAATTTCATTAATATACGCTGTAATACATAAAATGTTTTATTTAGTTAGGTGTTTTTGTTTGAGCCAAGGCCCTTTTATTTTTTTTTTTTTTTGGTTAGTCCATTTTTGCATAAATGATCTAACTAATTATTATGAATTAGTCCATTTTTATAGTAATGTAGGAGACAAAAAGACACAAATAATGATAAAGAAAAAATCAAATTTATTCATTTATTACATTTACAAAATCATATAAAAATATTTAATCATCTTCTGAATCACTGGAAATCGATCGAGTATCAATTACATCACTTTTGTTTTTATCAGTTTTCAAATTTTTATAAAAATCATGATAAATTGGCGGTACAAATTCTAAAAGAACAATCAAATCTTTTTTCTTCAGTTCTGAAATTGTGTTTCCTTGAGGATATAACAAATCTAGATTAGTAATTGTAACGCTATTTCTTTTCTTAATATCTACATGTGAAAATTCAACTTCAGGATTGTTGGAATATTTATAAAAATTTTAAACGGTTCATCTTTTGTAAATCTCAACCATTGGAATTTAAGCCACTCTACTTTGGAGCCATCATGACTTATTTTCCTATTAAATATGTTGCATTCGAGTTTTTTGGTTGAAATAAAATGTTCTGCTTTCATTTTAACAATAATAAATGGTTCCTTTTTTCTGGCAGCTTTGATAACATCGATCCAATTGTCAGGTAAAAATATGTTTTTAAAGAATTTTTTTTGTTTCTCTACTAAACCAAAGTCTTGATCACATGGTAAGTAACAATGACCACTGACTAAAAATTTGTGGTCAATCTCACATACCACATAATCAGGATGCGACACAATGTATTGACATAATACAGAAAGTTTAATATTTCTATTTTGGCCACCACATTGATCAGAG
This sequence comes from Clivina fossor, assembly GCA_963966155.1. NCBI lineage: Eukaryota > Metazoa > Arthropoda > Insecta > Coleoptera > Carabidae > Clivina > Clivina fossor. Next base: position 14,896,884 of record OZ014558.1, read on the forward strand.
TATATGATTAGCTTTGTAGTTTTGACGTAATGCTTTATGTAATACAATATACATGATCCCACTTCTTGAGGACCGCGAGATGCAACTGACTCATCCCATACAAACATAGTTACCTGATCAGTTCCTAAATTGTGAATACCCAAACAATATGTCCAAATTTCTCTTTTATAATAGCAAACACCAGTTGTTAATACTGGTGTAGGCAATGTTTTCATAAGATCAAAGACAATTGCAGTTACATTTTCATTAGTTTTGACGCTGAGTCGGTCTGCACGCATTTGTGATCTGGCTAACTCCGCTTTAGTCAAATGTAGCTTTTTTTGTACGCTTAAATTGTTTTTCTCAACGTCAGAGTCCGAAGCAAGTATCTTTACTTGAAAATTATCACATTTACGACAAGTATCAGAAAGTGGAGCATGGAATGTTAAATTATAATTTTCACTGAAAATTTTTCTGAATATATGGATACTGACTACATTTTGGCTGCTATTGTTATTACAATAAAGTGAATACATTTTGTTTATGCTTAAGTCTGGTGCAAGGTATTTGCGGTTCAATGATTTATGTAAAGAATAGTGACTTTCATAAGTCGGAAATTTGTCTATAAATTTCTTAACTTCATCGATTTTTTCAATCGGTGTTTTGTTTGCTGATGGTGCAAGACCTCTTCTATCTGTTGGAGGAACAGTAGTAATTCCTTTTTGCTTAAGAACACGGTCTAATCTTCCAGCAGATACTTGAAGGGTTTTTTGGAAAAAGCTTTTACATACCTTAATTTCACTTCCGTCTTTACCAATCAAGTGATAAAGTCTTGTTTTTTCTCTTCTTGAATTTCTTGACTGTGTGTAAATTCTTTGTTTATTCACTACTTTTACCATGGAAAATAAAAAAGATGACTGCAAATTATAATTGCTCAATCCATAATATTCTTCAAATATCTGTTTTTGTCGCTCTGCATTAATTTTTAAATAGCATTTATTCAAACAAACACAGGGAATTACATCTACTTTTTTAGCAGGTATTTTTTTTCCTGTTTTGGTAGTGTACTGTTCTCCCCGAGCTCGTTTAGTTTTTAGTACATTTCTTTTCCATTTTTTTTCTTGCCTAATTCTCTTTTTGCCTTTTCTATTTTGTTCCAATTCATTCAGACCCACTGTATTTTCCTGTACTGGTTGCAATATTGCTTCTTCTTGATTATCTCTTCTGTCGTCGTCTTCAGTGTCACTGCTACTTTCAATTTCATTATTTGGTGGTTCATAATCTGAACCAGAAGTTCCTTCTTCTGATTTGGAGGCAAACGTATCTAAAAACAAAATATATTTTATAGCCTATACCAAAAACCAACCACTCTATAAAAAATTTATAATATGAAATACAAATAGAATTTATCTTCCATCATCTTCTCTATGTCGCAAAATTTGCCACTCATTTTTACATTAATGATTGTTCAGAAATAAGAACTATCTTGAAACCTCACTTTGAATAATCACATAACCTCTCACAACAGCTGTGTTATCATATCAGAATGCAAAAATGGACTAACCCTCCATAGTCCACTTTTGCGTTTATGGTTTGATGTATACACTCAATGCAAAAATTATACAATACACGCCATCTATTGAACACATTTTAAATTAGAGTTAGTTCATTAATGCACTCAAAGTATGTTTAAGTTACGATGATCTCCTGCCATTATCTGGTATTGGAAAAATTTGTGGGTTAGTCCACTTTTGCTCTCATTGCCTCAATTATACATTTAAATTGAGTGCAAACATCAGTATTCGACATAGCAATAAAATTAGTTAACCCTTCCTTGCATGATTTTTTTAAAATGAGATGAAAAAATTGTGAAAGAATCACATTTAGTGTTTTATATAAGGAAAAATATTTAAAAAAATTAAAGTAACATTTTCAGAAAAATATAAACATTATTTTGTTTTATAATATATGATACATTATGTGAATGTGCTTGCATTTAATTAACATGAAAGGATTTGAAACAATTATTATTTTTGTTTAAACATAAATGGTACTCCACATTTTTCACATTGTATATAGGTTAATTTTTTACATGCAGGTAACATTATTGGGATGTGCAAAATACCATCCATTCTCACTTCTTTTGGCGGAATGTGTACTGTTGGTCCTTTTTTCTTCTTTGCCATCAACTGTTGTTCTATAGATTCAGCTGAGGGTCTGCCAAGCTTTTTCTTTTATTGTGAAGAGCCCTACTTACATAAACAAAGTGCCACTTCTGACCTAAATTTGGAGAAAGAAAGAATTTTTTCACCTTCGTGCACATCTCCATTGATTCTTCTTTCGCTGTGCACCCAACAGCCAAGCATTTGCAAGAATCATATCTACTACGTGGTAGAACAGTGGTGGGCAAACTTTTTTTGAAGAGGACCAGTTTGCGCAAATAGTGAGACTAAAAGGGCCGCAGTAAAAAAAGAAATAATAATGATAATAATATCGACTTATTGCTTATGTGTACGTTGGGAACGTCAAAAAATTAAGGTATAAAAGAAAGCTAACATACAATGATACATTATTTATTACTTACAAACCAATTATAAAGGTAATAATTATGAAAATATAATTATTATATATTATTACGTATAATTACTGAATAATATACATGTAACAAAATTTAATTGAAAACTTTAATGACTTTTATGATATTCTTTCAAAACTTCCTTCATGACTTTTTCAATATCCGGATTAAATTTTGTAGTATCGATCCTCATTACTGCTTCAAAATGTTCGTCTGTAATTCTCATTCTTAACGGATTTTTATTTATGTTCATAATGGAAAATGTTTGTTCGCAAATGTACGTAGATCCGAACAGTATTAAGTACTTTGCAACAAATTTACAAATATCTGTAAATTGGACGATGGATAAGGAATTGTAAATGATCAACAGATCTTCTTTTTGATATAATTCTTGTAATGTATTATTGCAGCGTAAATCGATCATTTCTAATTGAATATCTGTTAGTACAGAATCAATTTCTGAAGAAAATGGATTACGTACAATAGATAAAATCTTTTCCATATTTCCAAATTCTTCAAATTGTGTATTAAACTCGTTACATAATGATGTATGTTTTTTCTGCATAAACTTTGAATTTAGTTTTTGGTATGTTATTTAGTAATTTTAGTTGGAAAATGATTTATCTCGCCTTTTTTTATTTGTTCTGTTAATAATTTTAATTTCATTGTATTGAAAACATTTAAATGGTTAATAATTGTATCAAGTGTGAATGCAGAATCACACGTCCATTCAAAATCAGTAAAAATTGGAAACTTATCGCACTGTTTTATTTCCAGAAATATAAATTTTGTTCGTAGTTTTTTATTACATCATCGATTTCCTCATATCGTCGGCATTGTCGATGGTACGCATATTGCGATAGTGAAGCCTTGTATACCATACCCAGAGCATGCCTACATAAATAGAAAAGGTTTATCATAGTTTAAACGTGCAACTAGTGTGTGGAAATAAGGTACAATTATCTAATGTATATTTATTATATAGCTTGGTATTTTAGGTATGCGATTCGAGGTTAAGAATTTTAAATTGTTTTGCCAGATATCCGGGTCGGAATCATGATTCTTATATTTGGAGGAATAGTGTTGTTGGCCAAACAATGAGAGCAAATTTTAATGAAGGCGACCAAAATTCTAGAATAATGGGTATGGTATTACTAATTATAACATTTAATATGAATGTGTTATTTATATACATTAACGGACAATACTATATTTTACTTCTTGTCTAAATTTTTGTAATTGGTATAATATAGGGACATGTACAATGAATAAATGATGTATTGAAATACAGAAAAGTTAATTAAAGAAAAAATAAATAAACAAAAATAATTGTAATCAACATATTTTTCATAATCATTGATTATTTTAAAATTATAAAATTGTCTGGCTTTTTTTGTCCGAGTGTTTATATATATATATATTATTATTATTATTGCAGGAGACTCTGGATACCCATGTTTGCCTTGGCTATTAGTACCAGTGTCAAATCCCAGAAGTGATCGGGAAATTCGTTTTAATAATGCATTTAAACGTGTGCGCTCAACTGTTGAGCGATGCATCGGTGTGTTGAAGGGACGTTTTGGGTGCCTTCTGAAAGATCGTACATTGCACTATTCGCCTGCTGCTGCAGCACGGATAGTAATGGCATGTGCGATCTTACACAATATCGCTATCCATTACAATGTTGAAGAACCGGAACCCGTATGGGACGATATTGATTGGGAAGTATTACGTCATGTTAATCACCCCGAAGATGACGTAGCGGACCGGGAAATGGGCCAACAATGGCGCCAACAATACATAAATCACTATTTTTAAATTGCGGGTGTGTGACAACTTCAAAATGAGTTTGTAGGTATTTTTCTGTTATTTAATAATTTCTATATTTCAACTCAGATTCAAAAATGTCGTGCATTCTGTCTGAAATTATAAAATTGGCCAACACAATGATCGGCTGCTAAACAATTTGGAATAGATATGATATTAATTAATATATAATATAATGTAACAACAGTGCAAATAAACAACTAAATAATGTAACGTGTTTAAAGTTCGCACTAGGTGAAATTGGTTAAAAATAAACACAACACTTAAATTAACTAAAACTAGAAATATATTTAAAGATATGAAATAAAATAGTTTACTAAATACTACAAAGATATAATAAGTATGATAATAAATAGTTAAATATATATAATAATAATGGTTAAATGTTTAATAAAAGAATACGAATAAATATTACTTAATATTTTATGTCAAACGGCCGAGCGGTTAGCCTTTATAATTTATATAATAATTTATATCAAACGAATACCGCACAATCTTATTTATTTTCACCGGCGCTAGTCTGTATTCACTTAGCACTTTTCAATATAACATCTCCGCGACTACTGGTGGTTGCTAGCCACGCGAGCCTTTTTATATGCCTGTTTAAGCTACCAGTCTTTTGCTGGAAACCAAATGAATATTCTAGTAGCTTCTAGATTTACGCAGTTCGTTTGTAAATAGGTTTATGTTTATGCATTCCTTTCAATCTCTTATATTTTATTTTGCAACACTGCCCCCTCCTTAGGAGTGTTCTGTCCCAGAGCACTTGCGGGGTTGTGTCGGAATCGGCATGCTGGGCCGTGTCTACATTGTCCTGTTTGGAAAAAGTAGCAGTCCACCGTTTTTTCCGTTTTTGCCGTTTGGATGGGATTATAACAGCAAACGAGGATGGCGATTCCGGTGTCTCGGAAAATCGTTTCCAGCATGTTGCAGACTATTCTCCAGTTGAGTCCATCCAGGCCACAGCCTATTTTTCGGATCGCGAGTTTCTTCACATCGTCCTTCACTAGTAGCTCGCGCAGCACCAACAGGGAGTCCCATAGCGTTTGATAGCTAGGTCTCTGCTGGGACAATTCTTTCGTCACCAGGTAATATATTTGCCGACGCCACTTACGCAGGGACAATGTACCTCCAACAGTGGGTAATTGTGATTTCAATTCGTCGATTCCCCCATATTTCTTGCGAAAGACCGAGGCAATTCCTCTTGACATTCGCAAGTCCTTTGCGACGCAATGTGCGAGGGCGTATTTACTTGGGACGGTAAAAAGATCCTGCTGGACCTCGGTGGTGACTCCATGTCTTACTCGGCGGCCTGATGAGGACGTAGACATGAAGCATTCAAAGCTCGGTCTCTCATCCTTGAGCCTCCTAACACGACCCTCCCGTGTATCACTGTCTTCCTCGTTACGTCCGGAAAAAGGTGCCAGACGATTGTAATGGATGACCATAGGTTTTCCATTGGGCGTTTTTCGGATCCTGTAGATGACGTCATTAATCCTTTTGACGACTATATACGGTCCGTCCCATGATCTCTGTAATTTTGGAGAGAAGCCTTGGCGTCGCACAGTGGGGCGAAACCCCAAAAAGCTGGCCATAATATGAGGTCGTTGCGTAATTTGTCTGAAATTACGTATATCGGGGTTATTGAACTTGGGGATTACAAATCAAGTGTTAAAATTTCAAAAAACAAAATGGCGGATCCAATATGGTGGACCAAAACTCAAAAAATGTGGTTTTTTTAGATAAAAATCAGTATATGGGGGTTTTTAAGCATGACCATTACAAATCAAGTGTTAAAATTTCAGAAAACAAAATGGCGGATCCAATATGGCGGATCAAAACTTCAAAGAAGTGCTTTTTTAAGATAAAAATTAGTATATGAGAGTTTGTGGGCATCGCCATTACAAATCAAGTGTTAAAATTTCAAAAAACAAAATGGCGGATCCAATATGGTGGACCAACTCAAAAAATGTGGTTTTTTTAGATGAAAATCAGTATATGGGGGTTTTTGAGCATGACCATTACAAATCAAGTGTTAAAATTCCAGAAAACAAAATGGCGGATCCAATATGGCGGATCAAAACTTCAAAGAAGTGCTTTTTTAAGATAAAAATCAGTATATGAGAGTTTGTGGGCATCGCCATTACAAATCAAGTGTTAAAATTTCAAAAAACAAAATGGCGGATCCAATATGGTGGACCAAAACTCAAAAAATGTGTTTTTTTTTAGATGAAAATCAGTATATGGGGGTTTTTGAGCATGACCATTACAAATCAAGTGTTAAAATTCCAGAAAACAAAATGGCGGATCCAATATGGCGGATCAAAACTTCAAAGAAATGCTTTTTTAAGATAAAAATCAGTATATGAGAGTTTGTGGGCATCGCCATTGCAAATCAAGTGTTAAACTTCCAAAAAACAAAATGGCGGATTCAATATGGCAGACCATATTAGATCGATAAAGTTTTTTTAAATATGGTGATCACAGATCAGGTGTTTGGAATAATTGTAGATTCATAATGCTGAACAGACTTATATTATAAAATAATTTTTTTAATATAAATTTTTTTAATATAATTTTTTTAATATAAGTTTTTACAATAACAATTTTAGATGCGCAAACTATTCTAATCGCTATCCGACGATTCGTCGTAATCTGTTGTCGATGAGTTTAGCGAAGATTCATAATCGAGTGCCACTACACTAGAAGAGGGTGCGATTGCCGGCGCAATCAAAAGCTCTAAAGTTTCCAGGTTTAGAGATCTTAACTTTTTCTGGGGTAATTTTCTGAGACCGGTAATGAATGGATCTGATGAAACCAACAGTCGCAAAAACACATCCTCCATGGTTTTCTCTCGGCTACATTTTCGCGAAAAATCTTCCCGAAATCTTTTAATGTATTTGTTGCACGATTCTTGTGCGTCTTCCGACATCTGCCCTATTGGCAATAACGCAGAAGAAATGATGTCCGCGCCATGTATAAGAAGTTTGTGGACGGATGTAGGCATATAAAACCACGGATGCAGATCCACAAACTTTGTAGCTGTAGCCAAAGTGAATTCTTGAAAACGCTGAATATTCACATCGTGACCTGAGGAAATCGTTTGCAATATAATGTAAAACCGTTTGATCAAATCCTCGTCAACACCAGTAATTAACGAGGAGATGTCATAATGTTCAAAGAACCGCTGAGCCGTGTTCCCGTCATTCGAGCTACCATAGCCGTGTTTGGGTTCGTCGACAATTAGTCCTAGACGCTTTCGAAAACCTTGTTGGATGTTTTTTTTTCGATTTTCTACTGAGGCCTTTTCCTCAGCTGTCCGGGACAGCCATTTCTTTATATCAAGCCTGTACGCGACGTGTAAGCAGCATTCAAAAAATCTTATCCACGCATGCAAAGATGAAATACCATACTGGAAATTTTCCTCTATGACTTTTTTTTGCACAATCTCGTCAATGTTGTTGAATTGCTTGGATGTTGCCTCGCAAATGTTGCAACGCTGAGTGGAAGAAGTTTTCGTAATTGCATTGCATACTTTTCCGTCAATCATGGTCAGTGCGAGGTCGTAAGACACTGATATGGCTTTTCCATCAATGACGGTTTCGTACGGGATAAGATTTTTTTGTTGTTCTCGAATATCTGTGATTTCCTTCAAGGTGTTCTCTACGTTTTCATGCAAAAACTGGATGCGGATAGGCCTGCAGTATCGAGGAGAGGAAGGTCGCGGATTTTTCCATATGATATGCTTTTCGGAAGACACCACTTGTAAAGGGACGAGGGACGTGAAAAAAATACTCGAATCTGATTGGTTGCTATCTGAAAATGTTTGTTTGTAATTGCTCTGGCCAGAACTGCCATCGCAACCCCACTTTGCAATCAGATTTAAGTTTTTAACGTTGTCTGAAGTTAAGTTCTTAACAACTTCTTTTTGGCTAAGCAAAATTCGTCCTACTGTGTGGTCCAGCAGAGATTGAAGTTTCACTTCCGCACAGGTTTCTGTAACCGAAATATCTTGCTTAGCTGGATAGCAATTCAGTTTTGCACTTGCTACGGCTTTGTATGGAGGGAACAATTTGCAATTGTGTTGCTGGCTTGCATTTCGTAGTCCTTGGTACTGCCCTTTCGACAATTTTTGTTCGATCAACACAGAAAGGGCGGCATCAGCTGACATCCGGTTCTCTGGGACGAATTCCGGCGATAGCGATCGCCTGTAGCTCTGAGCTGTTGATGGACCGCCCAAACCAACCTCCTTGACCACTTTTGCGGCTTCGACATTTCCGGAAGCTCGAAGACTCATTTGAGTAGCAAATGCCAGCTCCTCCACACTGGTCTCTCCACGGATATTTTCGGTCCTCCTGCGTTTCGCTCTTTCGCTGAGTTTTAAGAAATCCAATGATGGACGGCCTGTAATTACATAATAATTATTTTATACGTTCGTAATATGATTACGTATATATATATATAATATGAATAAATATTCTACCTTTCGGCGCTGGTGTTTGTGCACTTTGTATTTTAAACAAAACGCAAGTGGAAAGCCATTCCTTATATTTCTCGAGGAATAAATCCTCTCTCCTTGCAACTTTCTGCCACTTTAATCTCAAATCGTGCATTAATTTGCGGATCCACGGTTTATCGTTGTCCCATAATGCGAACGGATGCCCCGTTTTTGTGGACACGTAGTCTTCAATCGAAGCAAAACTGTTGGATGCTTGTTCGCTTAGCTTTCCTTTCAAAAGGAGAAAAAGGTCTTTTCTCGATACTTCGAAGGTTGTCAAAGTATCAATTTCTAAAACATTCAATATTAATTTACAACCAAATCTTTCTAATAGTGTAATGTAATGAATTATGAAAAACTATACAATGTTTTACAATTTATTTTATATTTTGTTTAATATTTTATGTTGTAATGTATTTTATAACTCTTTACAATTTTTTACAATACTTTATATATAATTAATAACATATAATAATTACATTAACATTATTTATTTTTAATTATAACTTGTATTCAAATAGAATAGATATCATGAATAGAAATAAAGACTCATAAAATTCACTATTACAATAATAATTATTATTTATTAATTATTGTATTCCAATTATAATTTTATGACATAATCAGAAGTAATTTGATTATCAACAACCATGCATAAAAACTATCTCGAATTACTGACCGATTATCATACATGTGACGTCATACTTGTAAACAAACATTAAATAATGTTTACAAGTATAACGTCACTTGTAAATATTTGTTTTTATGCATGGTTATTGATAATCTAAATACTTCTAATTATGTCATAACATTATAATTAGAAAACATATTATTATAATACACTGTGAAAAATTACGTAGTAAAATCAAATACAAATTTCAGTGTTAGCACTATGTGTTTATGGCAATGTAAGTTTAGTACACATCATTTTTTTTGTATCAATAACGTGCACGAATTAGTATCAAAAAGTACTCTTTGTTTAACATGTATTTTTGAGACAAACATATTTTCTATTTTGTCTATATAAAAACAAAAATTTGTGTTGTTTCAAATTTGATAAAATATTAATTTAAATAAAAATATGTATTTACTTCAGTAAAATAATATATATTTGAAACAAAGAATCAAATATTTTAAATAAACACATCTAGTTATCATTCTAACACATGTGATTGTTAGGATGAATAATGCACAGTTTTTAAACATATTGCGCAACATTAGGCAATAGTGTCGCAATTCAACTAACTCATTGTAGTGATTCTTGAATGTAATGATTTGAAATTATTCAGTTAGAGCAAAATTATTCGTTGTTTATTATAATCGTATTTAATGCGATACAATAATTATATTCAAAAGGATAAAAAAAGCAGTTCTTGTATAACATTAAACTCATAAATACTTTGTACAATTTACCGGCTACTTTTTTAAGTTGGCTTTGTTAATACAAAAAAATGTTTCGTTAAAAGAATAGCAGTTAGTAGCAGCTGGTTTTTTGCTCAATATGTTCGTAAGGACATTATCTTCAAGGGACACAAAAGCATTTGATGGAACACGACAGAACAAACAACTTTTTTTTGCGTGAATGATTGTCTTAAAAATTTTTTTTTTGTTAATTTGCGGCAACAAAGATTGTTAAATATGGTATTAACCAATTATTTATTCAATTTCTGCTTAGGACACTATTATTCTACTTACGTTCAGGAGCTGAATCCATTTTACGGCAACAAATTCCGTTGAGACCACGTTATAACATACACTAAAGTTAAACACGTATAAAAATTAGTTAGCGTTCGGATTGCCTGTGCACCGCTCGAAGGTCACTTTTCAAATGAGCCCTAATCCTAAATACACGTCATAAACCAAATCTGTCATGGGCGTTCGATGGACAAAATACTAATTTATAGAACTAATAACTTAAAAATCCCTAGATAGTAACTTTGTTTTTTGATTTTTGGCCAGCTTTTTGGGGTTTCGCCCCACTGTGCGTCGTCGTGGGTTATATAGCCAGACTAGGTCATTTGGTTGATAACCGCCTTCATTAGCTTTAACGTCATAGCTATCTTTCATCCGATCACTGGCTATCTGAATATTCCCACGAACTTGATGGTGTATGTCATCCATTTTCCTTCGGAGGTTATCGACATATCGTCACATCCGACATATTTCGGCACCAACTTTTTACGTCCTCCGGGCAACCTACCCAGTAGAAACGTTGACGTAGTTTCTCAGTGGTCTTCCTAACTCCCAGGTGTCCCCCTGAGGTTCCATCATGTAACTGGCGCAAAACATCCGAAATTTTACTTTTGGGAATTATTAATTGCTGCCGTCTTTGGGAACCATCTTCATTTTCCAGGACACGCATTAGGAGTCCATCTTTAAGTATGATGGAGTCCCAATGCGACCATTAGGTTTTCAAGATACGAGTGTGGGGCGCTACTTCTTCCCACGTCGGTCTTTGATTTGCCGTTTTCCATTGCTTCATGAGCTTTAAGTCATCATCGTTCTCTTGCTCATGACAAATATTGTCTGGCGTCCAATCGTCGTCGACCATAGTTGTTCTAGCCAACAAGGCTACCTTCTCTTCAACATGTAGGCAGTGTTTGCAATCAGGTGGGCAGGGTCTTCTAGATAAAGCATCGGCGTTTCGAGGGCTATTACCAGCCCGATGTTCTATCGTGAAGTCGTACTCCTGCAATCGTTCTATCCACCTTGCTACTTGCCCCTCAGGATTTTTGAATTGTAGTAACCATTTCAAAGCGGCATGGTCAGTTCGTAGCAGGAAGTGTCTACCATACAAGTATTTGGAATAGTGTTCTACAGATTTCACAATGGCTAGCAGTTCTCGTCGAGTCACACAGCAATTGCGTTCTGGTTTTGACAATACTTTGCTAAAGTAGCCGATAACTTTTTCCTGTCTTTCTTGTATTTGGGAAAGAACACCCCCGATGCCCACGTTACTTGCATCTGTGTCTAGTATGAACTGACCGTCTAGGCAAGGGTAGTTCAGTATGGGTGCGCTGACTAAAGACTGCTTTAGCAGTTTGAAGGCGCTCTGACATTCTTCGTCCCACTTCAACTGGCGGCCCTCTTCGGTCAATCGTGTTAGTGGTTTAGCGATATTGGCGAATCCCAGCACATATCGACGATAATAAGTGCACAAGCCGAGAAAGCTTCTTAGTTCGTGCTTGTCATTTGGTATTGGCCATTCGTTAACTGCTTGGGTCTTTTCAGGATCCACCGCAAATCCTTCTCGGGACACTATGTGGCCAAGGTAATGGACCTCTGCTTGAAAAAGGTGGCACTTCTTGGGGCTTAGTTTTAGATTTGCGCTACGCAATCGTTTAAACACCTATGCGAGATTACTTAAGTGGTCCTCGAAGGATTTTCCGACTACAATTATGTCGTCAAGATATACGAGACAGGTTTTCCACGACAGCCCCTTCAGCACATTTTCCATTAAACGTTCAAAAGTAGCCGGTGCGTTACAGAGGCCAAAAGGCATGACTGTAAACTTATACAGCCCGGTTCCAATACTGAACGCTGTTTTTTCGCGGTCTTCTGGAGCTACTTCAACCTGCCAGTAGCCACTTTTCAGATCCAGGGTAGAAAACATTTTGGATCCGGCAAGAGTGTCCAACGTGTCATCAATCCGGGGCAGAGGATAGCTATCCTTCTTGGTGACATTATTGAGCTGGCGGTAATCGACGCAAAATCTTGTCGACCCATTCTTCTTATTTACCAGGACAACTGGTGATGCCCATGGGCTATTTGAGGGCTCAATTACTTTGTCACGTTCCATGTCTCGGATGATGGCTTCGGCTTCGTCACGCTTCATCAATGGTAACCTCCGCGGTGCCTGTCGGATCGGTTTCTCATTCCCGGTATTTATCTGGTGCCTGACAATATCAGTTTTTCCTTTGAGGCCGTCCTCAGTCTCAAAGACACAAGCCTTTCGACTTGACCTTGCTGGGATGCTGTGAGATCCTTGCATGAGGTTTTAATTAATTCAGCAAGTTTTTCCGGAATTCCATTGTCAGTATTACTTGTGTTAGTGATCCGACTCACCACGGAAGATACTGGTGAACAAAGTCCCAAGGTGGTACCTTTCTTTAGTGATACTTCATAGCTGTTGATATTCATCATGCGTACGGGTATCATCTGGTCGGTTTTAATCAAGGCTTTGGCAATAAGTATGCCCCGGCCTAAGGCTTTATCGTGATTGCGTGGCTCTAGCATCATTACGCGGCCTTCACTGGATTGATCGTTGACTGTGGCTTGTATCATTACTTCACTTTTGGTAGGCAGGACCGTATCTTCGGCTAAGACCACGCGTACAGCTGTCTCGTTGCGTCCGTGAAGAATCAATTCTTCATTTTGGATATTTAGTACGCCACGCCCCAGGTCCAAACGAAAACCAAAGTTGTTCATAAGGTCCATACCCAGTATGACCTCTTCTTCAATATTGGCAATCAGCACTTGGTAGGAAAAGGTGGTATTCCCAATGGTGAATTGTACATTTGTTTCACCTTTAACCGTGGCCAGATGACCAGTTGCGGTTCGGAACATCTGGACGGACAATTGTTCTTGTCGCCCCTGTATCCAGTAGCATAGCATGTGACTTATTATTAATTAAGCCATCCACAAACATGCTACTGGATGGATGTTGAAGTGAGGCGACTAATGCTGTTTTTGATGGGGCTTGGTGGTTATGAGTCAGCGATTGCCCCTTCACGTCGACTCTTTTTAGTTTTCCGACTGCTCGGTGAATCCCGGGCGTTGACCGCCCTGTCCACCTCTTCTGTTGTTCCACGGCCGTTTAGGCGTTTGTTTCGGCAGGAATTCCTTGAAGAGTTGGCGTATTACTTCCACAACCGACTCCTCTTGTTCGTCTTCCAGTCTGGTTGACCTTACGCGTGCGCAGATTTTCGAGGATTGCCGAGATGCTTCGAATTCCAGCGCATATGCCAGCGCAGTGGACAATGTCGAAGGGTGGGACATTCGCAGTGCTTGTCGGGTATCTTCATTACGGAGACCGTCACTGAAAGTTTGAATGGCCAAATCTTCCAAAAAGTTGTCGTCCGGTGCATTAGGATAAGCAAGCCGGACTAATCGGACAACACTTGCTTCAAATTCTTGGAGAGTCTCCGTATTCTTTTGGTAGCAATTCTTTAATTGCATCCGATGCACCTGTTTTAGATGCGCATGCCCGTATCTTGCATTCAGCCGCTTAACCAGCTGATCATAATGTCGGAATTCGTTCTCGCTTAAAGTCTGTAAGACTTCTAGTGCTTCGCCACGAAGTGAGGTTACGAGAGCCGAGGCTTTTTCAAATAATGACCAGCCGTTTGCACTGGCCGCAGCTTCAAACTGGCGTAGATACATATCCCATGATGTTTGTCCGTCAAATGTGGGTGGTTTGATATGTGTGTTTGACGGCGATGCTGGCTCATGAACGCTATTTTCTTCATGATTCTTTTCTGATTTCGGCTTATCACTGGATGTAGAAACACGACTCTTTATTTGTTCTTTTAATGCTTCTATTTCATTACTCATACTAATAACTTTTTCATTAAATTCTCCTTTAATCTCTGTTATTTTATTTGTTAATTCGCTTTTTAATGCTTGGACATTTTCTTCTATTTTCGTATTGTTTTCTGTTAATTTTTCCGTTAAATCATTTTTTAACGAATTAACATTTTCTTCTAAATCATTTTTTAGTGATTGAACATTTTCAGTTAAATCATTTTTTAACGAATTAACATTTTCTTCTATTTTCCTATTATTTTCCGTTAAATCATTTTTTAACGAATTAACATTATCTTCCATTTTCTTATTATTTTCCGTTAAATCATTTTTTAACGATTGAACCAGCTGATTTATTTCCAACGGAAACTCAAACAAATATTCTTCTGGATCAAATCCTTCTGCTATCATTGCTTCTTGCAATCGTAATTTGAGTAGAGTTTTCTTACCACTGGTATCTAGATCTCTTTCTTCCAATTCTTTTTTTAGTTCTTCCACTTTTAAATCTTTTAACAATAACTTTCTTGATGCCATTTTGAATACACAATAGTTTAGGAATCGAGATTAAATATAGTAATTTATTTTAAATTATTATTAAATGTAGTTATTTATTTTAAATCGTATTTATATTAAATATTATTATCCGATTTATTTTAAATATTATTAAATATAATTATTTTATATTAAATATTATTTTACACACAATTTCACCCCTTACACCTGACACCAATTGTAACGTGTTTAAAGTTCGCACTAGGTGAAATTGGTTAAAAATAAACACAGCACTTAAATTAACTAAAACTAAAAATATATTTAAACATACGAAATACTACAAAGATATAATAAGTACAATAATAAATAGTTAAATATATATAATAATAATAATGGTTAAATGTTTAATAAAAGAATACGAATAAATATTACTTAATAATTTATGTCAAACAGGCCGAGCGGTTGCCTTTATAATTTATATAATAATTTATATCAAACGAATACCGCACACTGTTATTTATATACACCGACCATAGTCTGTATTCACTTAGCACTTTTCAATATAACATCTCGGTTAAGACTGGTGCTTGCGTGGCCGTTCATGGTATTTATATACAAGCTCAAAGTTTCTAGTTCTTTCTAATATTCTAAAAAGAATATTCTCGAAGTTTCTGTATGGAGGTCGCCTCTGATGGTGTAAACAAACATACTCTCGCATTCCTTACAACTTCTCATATTTATTTCGCAACAATACATATATTGAGTTATATCAATCAAAACTCGTTTTTATTATAATAATTACATACTTAAAGAAATCATTTTTTCCAATAATTTATTGAATTCAATTGCAAAATATATGTATATCAAGTGTTTTCATTACATTTTTACGAATGCCAATTTGTGACCCGACAAGGGCACGGACACTTTGCGTCAACATACGAGTACCTCACGATTTCTCGGCACTTTATCAAACATATTAAAATCTATCTTTATAGCGTTTTTACGTTCATTTGTGTAATAGAATAGATAAAAATTATAAGCTAGGATTGATAAATATGCAAATAAAACTGAATATATACGATAAAATATAATAAAACACCTAAAAATTGAATTTAATTTCTTCTCAAACAGGGGTGTAGGTCACGTTTTTTTAAATAAAACTACTTGGATTTTATTTTACATGCTACTAGTTTCGGTACTACCGCGTACCTTCTTCAGGCAATCTATTTTATTTTGTAAAAAACATAGCAGTGTTAAACATCATACAATCATACATTAATAAATTTCAATGACAATAAAACTTACGTAAAATGTAGATTAAACAAAAACATTTGACGTTGAATAAGTCGTACCAGAATATATAAGTAAAAAACAGCACACACAGATTTTAACAATTATTTATATCAATACAATATACGTCAGATTTTTTAAAATAATAAATATATAAAACATTAAAACTTATTAAAAAACAAACAATTTCGTTTTTTTTTTTTTTTTATAAATACTACTGACACATTCAAAAACTGCCGATACACTAAATGAATTTCATGTGGATACACGTATTAAATTATTACTTTTTCATATGTTTTTTGATATGCATCAAAATATTGTCATATGCTTTATTTAAATTATACACATCTTGTTGTATGTTGATGTTATTTTTGTTGATTTTAATGTGTATCATCTCTTTGAACAGTCTTTTTCCAAGATGTTTTTCTTTTTCTAAAATTTGTACATTATTAAAATTAAATGTATGATGATTTTCCATACAATGTTTGGAAATTGGTTTTTCCGTTACATTTTTGCAGTCATTGCTATGTTGCTTCATCCTTTTTTTTGGCATACTGATGAGTTTGTCCCGTGTATGTACAATTGCAGTTATTACATTCTATTTTATATATAACATCACTTTGTAATTCTTTTTCAATTGGCGATTTTAGTTTTGAAAATAAGTTATTAACTTTTTTATAATATTTAAACGTTATATTTATCTTGTCTGTTTTTAATATTCTTTTTAAATTTTCAGATAAACCAGGGATATATGTTATAGAGCAATAAGGTTTAGTTGCCGCATCATGATTATTAATACATTTTTTAAGTCTGTCATTATTCATAATAGATTTTATTATGGACGTTGGATAATCATTATTACGAAGTATTTGTGAAATTTGTGCTTTTATTTCACCTTGATATACATTACTAGTCACAGCTAATGCTCTTTCTTTTAAGTTATATGCTACGTTAATTTTTTGATATTTTAAATGCAGCGAATTAAAATTTAAAAATCTATCTGACGCTATCGGTTTTTTTAAACCACTTAGTTTTGATTTTTCCATCTACTCTAACTAATAGTATGTCTAGAAAGGATAAGCAATTTTGTTTCTCAATTTCCAAAGTAAATTGAATGTTACTATTATAAGTATTAAAAATATTTAGTGTATCTGCAATTTTTTCTTTAGGGACAACTAGTATTAAATCATCAACGTATGTAAAATAAAATCCAAGTAGTTTTATTTAAAAAAACGTGGCCTACACCCCTGTTTGAGAAGAAATTAAATTCATATATTCAAAGGTCGTTCAACTCAATTATTACCTAAAAATTGGTTTGTTTACATTCGTAACTATGATACCACAATTTTACTACGCGATTAAATCAACTTAAAAGCAATTCCTAGCAAACTTACCAATAAAAACTCGTAGATATTATCGCGCTAAAATTGAACTTACACAAAAAACTAACTCAAAATTATAAATTTCAAAAAAACAAAACTAAATTGGCGTGATCTCAGCAAGCCACCAAGTTGCTGTCGGATATATAAACTTCACACGTTTATCCTGAAGGGCCAGGCAGTCAGTACCACGAGGGGCGTGGGGATGGGCGAACTGCTAATACTTAACTTTCCGGTAAATTAGGGCGCCAACATATCCGAACGAAAACCTCCAGGAAAACACCAATACCACAGAATGAAACGGTACTACTAATAAATCCACGATGGATAGTGATCGCAAAACTTATCAGGGAAGTGCTAACAAAAGACAATATCTCTAACTAAATATTTAACAACTTTATTTAAATCTGATATATATATTAAAAGTTACTATAAATAAGCAGAATGATTATAACAAATAAATATTATTTCATAAATCTTATCAAAGTCAAAGCTATACTAAATCTTAAATATATTCGCCAAAAAATACTAGGAATAATTGATTGAACACAAAACATCTAAGAAATCGTATCAAAGCTGAATCTACACTATACTTATATATAACGTACAATTTATCTCAAAACAAGTAGTTGGTAGAGTCGGTTTATCAGCGTACGTAAATCTCGCGATAGTAATACTAAATCTCATTCAAACACGAATCGCGAATCGTTGTGCACAAGGAATCGAGTAGCCGTGGAAATCGAGTTTACAAATCTTTCAAAACGCAGTAAAACGATCTTTACATTAATATATAAACATAATATTTCCACTCGGAAATATATGAGATGACGACAGTGAATTGATCAGTATATATATATAAGCAGATACTGAGTAATATTTCGTAGATTAACATCAGATAATAGCAACAATAATATAAACAATCAAAACGATAAATGAATTTGTAATTCATATTATAAAAATCTCTTATGAATCACTAAACCAAATTACACAATAATATAAGAGCTTCAATACTCAACTATAACTTCATATGATCAGTATACAAGTTATACTAAATAAATATAGTACAAATAAACAACTAATGAACTTACGAACATAAATATCTCGCGACAAAATTCGATACTAAATCTTAACTTCAAAAATACGGTAGCAAATTCTAAACTAATACTCAAATAAAACGTAAATACAATCTATCTGTTTCGTATCTCAGCTCAATAACATAATTGGACTTATCTGTACTTATGAAATACTGTCTACGATGTGTATTGATGTAAAGCATGTGCCCATTCGCTTGATCCAAAGTGATGCTGAAGACGTTGTCCGGAAAATAGGTTTGGACGAAGTTTCCATGTAGAATTAAAGTCTCAATTGTTAGTAGAAGTGTCGATAGGCTTTCCAATTACGTTCTGAAGCTGTCTAATATCATCCGAAATGATTCCAATCGATCGACCTTGACCACTTGACCACGTGCGAGATACAATCAAATATCGTTAGTTGTATACGTATAACAAATGCGTAAAATGAATTGCGCAGGAAAAGAATGCGTAGTAAAAGAATTGCGTAGTAAAAGAATGCCCAGGAAAAGAAGCTAAAAATATATACGATACGATTACAATTGTGAATAACAGGTCGGTATTGCGACTGAAAAAGTTACTTACGGTTAAAATGATTTTTAACCCCTCTGTGCGATAGCTGCTGTATTCAAAATATCCGCTCAATGCGTGTAAATATAATTATTTACTTTGAATAATGTGTAGTTTCTTCAAATTCGTCTATTGACGTGTCACAAATATCACCAAACGATAATTCAATACTCAAAATTCCCAAGCGTGACAAAGAAAACACGTACACTTACGGCGAGCCAGGTAACGAATGACCGGAAATTTCAGTACGCAGGCCATGCGGTGACCTCGGTCATGCGCATAGCTAGCGCTACGCAATACTGCCAATCGAAGCAAACGAAAAATCGATAATATCGATTTCGAAGATACCACAATTTAAATAAAATATTAAAATAATCTAATTACAGAAAAAATAACGTAACAGATTCCCCTCCCACTAAACTAAAACCTCCCCACAGCAATCTACTGGGTCTGGTTTAAGATCCTTTGCATGCCAAGTTCCGCATAACTTTCCAGTGTTATCCTTTAATTCATACGTCCATGGTGATAGCTTTTTATGAATGATCAATGGACCAATATACCTAGGTGCCAACTTAGCACTATAATACGCAGCCTTGTCAGATAACCCATAGTTCTTGCGCCACACAATCTGATTCGGAGAATATTCAACTGAGCGTCGACGGAGATCATATTTTCGCTTAGACGTTGAAGAAGCTGTCATCAATCGTTCACGTACGTCACGATAGATCTTTTTGAATCCTTCTTGTCGAGAAGCTGTAGAAGTTGGTTCAGCAATCTGAATATCTGTCGGCTCTACTGGCGACGCGATCGACTCAGGCATTTTAATCTCACGACCAAAATTAACAAAATACGGCGTCAGTTTATGTGCTTCGTGTACTGACGTGCGAATAGCGCATGCGATGTGCGATAAATGCTTATCCCAAGTACGGTGGTTCTCACCTACAAAAGAACGTAACATTTGCTTGATTGTACCATTCACTCTCTCAGTGGGATTTGCTTGAGGGTGATACAATGCGGTATATGCAATACGGATCGAAAAATCAGAAGCCATTTGACGAAAAGCATGGCTTTTAAACTGAGTACCATTATCACAAATAATATGATCAGGTGCTCCAAATAACAAAATAACATCATTCAATAAACATTTAGTAATAGCGGAAGTAGTAGCGTTACGAAGAGGAAATAACATCACAAATTTACTAAAATAATCAACAACAGCTAAAATATATTGATGCCCAGAAACACTTTTTGGCAATGGTCCCATAATATCGGTGCAAATCGTTTTCCAAGGTCTATCTACAACATATCTAGCTGCCATAAGACCGGCAGTCTTTTTCCTTTCAGGCTTAACCTGAATACAAGTTCGACAATGACGTATATAACGAGCCACGTCGGCTCTCATCTTAGGCCAATAATACTTAATAGCTAAGCGTTTATAAGTTTTCTGAACTCCTGTATGTCCAGCGGTAGGTTCATCATGTGCTTTATATATTAAATCTTTGCGTCTCTCGGTTGGGACGACTAGTTTCCAAAAATCTTCTTCAGTAGCTAAATCAGGATACTCAGACGTTGTATAACGATATAGTTTATCACGATCAATACGCCAGTTAGAGAATTTATCTGGATGACTGCGAACGTTTTGCAACATTCGGTTATACCATTTATCTGTCGAGATTTGAGTTGGTACAGAAGCATCAACAGTATCTATAATTGGAACGCTGCGAGACAATGCGTCGGGCACTGTATGTTCTTTACCTTTGCGATGAATTACGGTAAAATCGTATTGCTGAAGACGTATAGCCCATCGGGCAAGACGACCAGTTGGATCCTTTAATCGATGTAGCCATAGAAGCGAATGGTGGTCCGTTATGACCGTAAATTTCGTACCTTCGATATAAGGACGTAATTTTTCGATAGCCCATAATACAGCTAAGCATTCTCGTTCCGTAGTGGAATATATTCTCTCTAATCGCGTCAAAGAGCGGCTGATATACGCAATAACCTTCTCGGTGCCTTCGCAAGTTTGTGTTAATACTGCGCCAATACCATAAGCTGATGCATCAGTTTGTATCGAGAAAGGCAAGCTGAAGTCAGGACATGACAATACGGATGACGTAATCAGATGGTTCTTCATAGCTTCCCATGCTTTCTTACATTCATCGTTCCATTCGAACTTGGTATTCTTCCGTAATAGTTTAGACAACGGAGCTATTATAGTTGAGAAGTTTGGTATGAATCGACGGTAATATGATGCCATTCCCATTATTCTTCTGACTTCGGAAACGCTTTTAGGTGCGGGTATACGCACAATAGCAGATACCTTGTCAGGATCGACATGCAATCCATCTTTATTCACGACGTAACCAAGATACTTGAGTTCGGGCACACAGAAATAACATTTTTCTCGGCTTATAGTAAGTCCAGCTTCTATCAGACGTCGAAATACTTCTTGTAAAACTTCAATATGTTTGTCAAACGTGTTCGTTACTATGATGATATCGTCGAGATACATAAATACATACGGTTCTAAATGAGAAAGAACGCGATCTATAAATCGTTGCCAGGTGGCCGGTGCGCCATGTAATCCAAAGGGTAAACGGCGAAAATGAAAAAGTCCTCTATTAGGTACGGTAAAGGCAGTGTACTCCATGGAGTTCTCAGCAACAGGAATTTGCCAATATGCTGATTTAATGTCAAGTGACGAAAGAAAACGTGCATCACGAAGTTTGTCCAGTGTATTCGATATATACGGCAATGGATACGCATCTTTATCTGAAACGGCATTTAGTTGACGATAATCTACACAAAAGCGATGGGTACCATCCTTCTTTGGGACTAAAATAATTGGTGAAGACCAGGCGCTCTTACTGGGTTCGACAATTCCTTGTTCCAGCATATAATTCAATTATTTATCCACATGCGCTTGCATAGCGGGCGAAATGGGATAATATCGCTGTTTAATCGGCGAATGCGTTGTCGTTATCTGGTGTTCTACATACTGAGCACAGCCGAGTTTGTCTCCCATTTGTTCGAAAGCTGATTCGACGGTGTGTCTAAGTGTAGCTTCTTGGTCGCAGGTAAGTTCTTTACGTGATTGGATAATATCGATGCTGTTTAAATCGGCGTGATTGAAATGCCATTCTCCGGATCGTAAATTCGGAACTAATCCCATCAATTTAAAGAAATCGACTCCAAAGATCAGAAAATGCGGTAGTTCAGGAACTACTAAAACTTCTATAAACTTTGTTCTGTCTTCTAGCGATATGGGAATAGTAATTGTACCAAGGCCTAGATGTGACTGACCGTTAGCAACTTTACAGCTGATGGATTGTGATCCGTCTAAATGGAATCCAAGATTCTTGAAAAATTTCCAGCCTTTATCACCGATGATAGTGCGAGAGGCTCCGGTATCCAATAATCCTTGTACGTCTCGACCTAGAACACGGACAGTTAGGTATGGTCGTTCATCACCTGTGATATGCGAAAGTACAAAATCAAGGATCGGATTTAAAGAGTCAGGCAATAACCGATCTTCTATAGCCTGAGCGTTCCGTTTCCCGGATTGCAGTTCATGCAAGAACGAACAGTAACGTTAGGTTTTCCACATCTAAAACAGTGACGTGTACGTTGTTTCTGACAATCGCGCGAACGATGACCTTTTTCTTTACAATTCCAGCATTCGATACTAGAAATCTGAAGCGTCGATGCTTGAGTGGATAGATAAGCCAAATCGGGCTCAAGTGTACGATTATTTCGTGTTGGTGGCGTAAAAGAATTAATCGCTATGCGGCGATGTTCGAGGCGGCGACTTAATTTCAATAGATGTTCGGTAGATTCGATGTCTACTAATCCAAGATGATGTTGATAGAATGGATTGATATTTCTCAAAATTATCCTGAGTTGTACTGTGTCAGATACTTTCTGACTTAAGCGACTAAACATCGTTTGTAATATTGCGACATATATATCAATTGACTCGTCATCAGATTGTGTGCGGTTTTTAATTTCGTCAAATAATCTTTCATCGTAATCAGGCGGTAGGAATACTTCTCTTAATTTCTCAACTAATGTATCCCAGTCATGTAATAAATGGCGGTTTGCTCGGAACCAAATTAAAGCTTTATCCGACAACAGATCGATGCTTGAGGCGAAAAGTTGTGCTTTATCTACATTACGAGCAATGCGAAGTTCTTCAACACGACTTAAAAAAGCAGTTAATGAAATCTCTTTTGGATTACCTGTAAATTTTAAATTCCAAAGCGACGGTGGAACAGTCTTAACTTTCGGTATGGGTATGTTTGATCTCGTAGTGGTGTGATGTACAGCGATCTCTGATTCAGCATCCGACGAATCATTTAACTCGTCCGTATTCATATCCAGCTCTGTAATAGTGTGAGCAGTAGAGGAACGTGCAAACATTTTAGCTTTACGTTTCGTGTCACTCCAAGCTGAAAGTAGTGATGCAATAAGATTGGAGCGTGAGGCATTTTCAGCGTCAGTTTGCCCAAGCATGCGGTTTAGTCTTCCAAATAAATGGGCAGTTTTACTTGCGATTTTTAGATATGCAGATGAGGAGACCGTGTCGTTAAATTCGCTTACTAGTTTCTCTAGTTCTGTTATTGACTTTTGACATGCTTTTAGGTCATCTTCGAAGGTGTATGGATGTGTCGGCCAAGTAAAAGATGTGTTTGTTTTTTCACCCTTAAGTAACCGTCGAAGTGTTTTGCGTCTAGTGTCGATATCTGTTAATCCCGTGATACTACGTATGGCCAATTCGTAGGCTAGTTCGTCCTGGCTTAACCGATTTACATCCAATCGGGATTCCATAATTCCGAATGAGTTTACCATTAACCGAACAAAAAAACAATCCTAATCCTAACTAAAAATAAAACTAACTATACTTAACGATAGCGGTACTCTAACGATAAAACGAAATAACGAAACTCCACTAATTCAAAACAAAAATCAATTATTACAAATACCAAAACTATATCGTTAGTTCTGGTCCTAAAGTGATAATCTATTATCTATATTTCCCTCCCCCCACAAACAAATTACAAAAGAACGGTAATAAATCTATCACGTGAAGTTATACAATCAAACATACAAAATCACGAATCTTAATATAATTAACAAAGTTGGGCTCTAGTCTTCATCAACGCTATATTACCAAATATTATCATTATAAACACGTTTAAACACATTGCGCGCCAGATTTATCCATTATTATTAATTACAAACAAGTTTAAACACGTTGGGCCACGTTTTATCAATTATTATTAATTACAAACAAGTTTAACCACGTTGGGCGCCAGTTTTATCGCGCTAAAATTGAACTTACACAAAAAACTAACTCAAAATTATAAATTTCAAAAAAACAAAACTAAATTGGCGTGATCTCAGCAAGCCACCAAGTTGCTGTCGGATATATAAACTTCACACGTTTATCCTGAAGGGCCAGGCAGTCAGTACCACGAGGGGCGTGGGGGTGGGCGAACTGCTAATACTTAACTTTCCGGTAAATTAGGGCGCCAACATATCCGAACGAAAACCTCCAGGAAAACACCAATACCACAGAATGAAACGGTACTACTAATAAATCCACGATGGATAGTGATCGCAAAACTTATCAGGGAAGTGCTAACAAAAGACAATATCTCTAACTAAATATTTAACAACTTTATTTAAATCTGATATATATATATTAAAAGTTACTATAAATAAGCAGAATGATTATAACAAATAAATATTATTTCATAAATCTTATCAAAGTCAAAGCTATACTAAATCTTAAATATATTCGCCAAAAAATACTAGGAATAATAGATTGAACACAAAACATCTAAGAAATCGTATCAAAGCTGAATCTACACTATACTTATATATAACGTACAATTTATCTCAAAACAAGTAGTTGGTAGAGTCGGTTTATCAGCGTACGTAAATCTCGCGATAGTAATACTAAATCTCATTCAAACACGAATCGCGAATCGTTGTGCACAAGGAATCGAGTAGCCGTGGAAATCGAGTTTACAAATCTTTCAAAACGCAGTAAAACGATCTTTACATTAATATATAAACATAATATTTCCACTCGGAAATATATGAGATGACGACAGTGAATTGATCAGTATATATATAAGCAGATACTGAGTAATATTTCGTAGATTAACATCAGATAATAGCAACAATAATATAAACAATCAAAACGATAAATGAATTTGTAATTCATATTATAAAAATCTCTTATGAATCACTAAACCAAATTACACAATAATATAAGAGCTTCAATACTCAACTATAACTTCATATGATCAGTATACAAGTTATACTAAATAAATATAGTACAAATAAACAACTAATGAACTTACGAACATAAATATCTCGCGACAAAATTCGATACTAAATCTTAACTTCAAAAATACGGTAGCAAATTCTAAACTAATACTCAAATAAAACGTAAATACAATCTATCTGTTTCGTATCTCAGCTCAATAACATAATTGGACTTATCTGTACTTATGAAATACTGTCTACGATGTGTATTGATGTAAAGCATGTGCCCATTCGCTTGATCCAAAGTGATGCTGAAGACGTTGTCCGGAAAATAGGTTTGGACGAAGTTTCCATGTAGAATTAAAGTCTCAATTGTTAGTAGAAGTGTCGATAGGCTTTCCAATTACGTTCTGAAGCTGTCTAATATCATCCGAAATGATTCCAATCGATCGACCTTGACCACTTGACCACGTGCGAGATACGATCAAATATCGTTAGTTGTATACGTATAACAAATGCGTAAAAAGAATTGCGCAGGAAAAGAATGCGTAGTAAAAGAATTGCGTAGTAAAAGAATGCCCAGGAAAAGAAGCTAAAAATATATACGATACGATTACAATTGTGAATAACAGGTCGGTATTGCGACTGAAAAAGTTACTTACGGTTAAAATGATTTTTAACCCCTCTGTGCGATAGCTGCTGTATTCAAAATATCCGCTCAATGCGTGTAAATATAATTATTTACTTTGAATAATGTGTAGTTTCTTCAAATTCGTCTATTGACGTGTCACAAATATCACCAAACGATAATTCAATACTCAAAATTCCCAAGCGTGACAAAGAAAACACGTACACTTACGGCGAGCCAGGTAACGAATGACCGGAAATTTCAGTACGCAGGCCATGCGGTGACCTCGGTCATGCGCATAGCTAGCGCTACGCAATACTGCCAATCGAAGCAAACGAAAAATCGATAATATCGATTTCGAAGATACCACAATTTAAATAAAATATTAAAATAATCTAATTACAGAAAAAATAACGTAACAATATACGTTTATTTTCATCATGCATTGAATATTTATTGCCATAATTTGGTAATAAAATGCTATAACACACGCGAGAAACATCACTTTGATTTACACTTACAAACAACTAAACAAACACACACCGATAAAATATGTAGATAAACATCTATTTTCATCATTTCATTGAATATTTCTTGTCATAACTTGTATTAAAATGCTATAAAATATACGAGAAACATATCCGCGTTTAATTTGTACCATAACTGACAGCTGGCAGTCATTTTGATCTATCAGCTATGTTAAATATATTTATACAGGGTGACCACAGGTTACCCAAATCTGTTTTCCCTGTGTTTTCCCTGTGTTATTATCATTTTTCCCTGTGTTAAATTTACAATTTTATTATGACTTATACTCTTGTATTGGAATTTTTTTTTTCATAATAATTTCAAATAAATAAAAATAATTCTATATGGTTCGTTATATTTTAATAATTTTTATTACAGAAAATAATATTGTACAATCTAAATAAAATAAACTACATTTTTCTTTAATCACAATTGAAAATAATCACAGTTCGTTAATGATAGGTACATGTTTTTAATTATTTTTTCATCAGTTTTTTTATTTTCAGGTCCAAATGATTTTGTTTTATGAGTAATACCTCCTTTTCTTTATTTAACGCTATCAACTCCTCAGCTTTCCTCTTCCTCTGCTCTCTCTCGTACCGACTCAGCTGCTCCAACTCCGTTTCCCGTCGCTTTCTTTGTTCAATAGCATCGGTCAGCTTAGCTCTGGCACCACGAGCATAACGAAGCATGTCTCGATCGACGACTATGGCAAGCTCTCATGAGGGGGAAACTCTCATGAGCACCTGCTGGTCCCCTACATCCACCAGTAAGTAGTGTCGGACTCCCAGCTAGTGAGGGCCTACCGACTAAAACCCCCTCTCGTTCGCAAACGACGGATTCCCACGGGAACTGCTTTCGCATTACTTCATAGAGAATTCGCCCATGGTTCGTATCTAATGCCCTTGTCTTCTCCTTTCATCCGCTTCTTTTTGAGTCATTATTATTTTTACCATATCAGCGATACGCGTCCACTCTTGTTCGCCTTGGAGCATTAAGGGGACAAGATTTTCGGGGTCTAGTATTTTTCCAAGTTCTCTATTTGTTTGATTTCGTTGGTTTTCCCATCTTGGGCAGACAAAAAGTGTGTGGTTGACTGTGTCGCATTCCCCGCAGTATACGCAGTCCGGCGTATCTACCTTGCCAAAACGGTGAAGATAGGCCTGAAAACATCCATGTCCCGACAATACTTGTGTCAGATGAAAGTCCATTTCACCGTGCTTGCGTTTTATCCATGGCACAATGTTCGGTATGAGGAGATGTAGCCAAGTTGGATTGGCCTCCTCCCATCTTCTCTGCCATGACTGAACTAGATTTTCACGAAGTAAGGCTCGTTCTTGAGGAGGCAATTTAAATCCCATTTGCCGTTCCATTACAATTAAGTCCAGTGGGGGTACAGCAGATACAATGCAGGCTACGTCTGTCGATACCGTCCTGTAGGCCCTGCAGACAGCGATCGCTCCTTTGCGTTGAAGAGAATTAACCATGTTCGAATATTTGCGAATAGCCATGGCCGAGCCCCATGTCGGCGCCGCGTATGATATTATTGAGTCAGCAACACTCAAAAGGATTTTACGTTTGCTTCCTTTTGGGCCTCCAATGTGAGGGAAAAGTCGCCGCAGAGCTTGCACTGTTCGATCAGCTTTGTGGGTTACTTCCCGTACGTGAGGGCCAAAGCTTAAGTTTCTGTCTAGTATCACTCCCAAGTACCTCAGTTGATACCCAGGAGTGATGACATGGCCATTAAGTTCGAAGCGTATGTGCTGGTAACGTTTCCGCCCACTCAACATCACCGCTTCTGTCTTGTGCTCTGCCACCGCTAGACCGTTATTCTCCATCCACTCGTCTACGTCCATGAGCGTACGGTTTACTTTAAGGGTTAAAACCGCCTCGTCACGTTCCACTGCCACTATTGCCAAGTCGTCGGCATATGCGATAAGGCTTATTCCCTTGTAGGTGTTAAGGTGCAGTAATTCATCGAAGAAAATGTTCCACAATAGCGGCCCAAGAACAGAACCCTGTGGAACCCCGCACGTCATCGGATGACTGTAATTGTCGTAAGTAACTGTCCTGTTGCTAAGATAGTCTGCGATTATGTTCATAAGATATTCAGGTGTCTGTAATCTAGCCAGAGCCCCCATGATTCTCTCCCAGGGCACACTATTAAAAGCGTTTTTTACGTCGACGGTCACCAGCACACAGAAGCCTCTCGTTTTAAGTGTTTTATGTTTTTCTCTGGAGGCAATATCAACTACGCGTTGAATAGCATCAACCGTAGCTCTGTTCTGTCTAAATCCGTACTGCTCCTCGTGTAACAACGGCTCCACATGTCTACGTAATCTCTCTGCGATCAGATGTTCATATAGCTTTCCACCGGTGCCCAAAAGACAGAGCGGGCGGAAAGCTGTGGCTTCATATCCTTCTTTTCCAGGTTTTCTCAGGAGGATGAGTTTACCGGATTTCCAGAAAGCTGGGAACTCGTTTCTGCGTAAAAGGTTGTTAGCCAATTTTAGCATTGTCTGCGGGATTGACGCCACTGCAATTTTGATAATTTCAGGCGGAATGCCGTCTGGGCCAGGCGCTTTCCCCTTCCTCAGGCGACTAGCCGCTTCAGCCAACTCTTCTTCTGTGAAATCTGATAGGTCTTCCCGTGGCACATCGGCCTTTTGGTAGTCATGCGTTTCTTTCGATGGGAAGAGCTCCATAACCACTTTCTTTGTAACAGTAATGTCCAGGCATTCCGGTTTTGCCATGCGAGTGGTACGTACTACAATTCGGTAGGCATTGCCCCAAATGTCCTGATCTACTTCTTCTATCATGCTGTCCCATTTCCTTTTTTTTTTCCGTCTTATCTCAAGGTGCAGGGCTTTCTGGGCTTGCTTGTACTCTTCCCAGAGCCTGTATCTTATAGCAGGCGGACAGGTCACTGAGGCTCTAGCTCTAGTGGCCTTTCTTCGAGTCGCTACGCATGCGTGCCGCAGGTCTGCAATAACATTTGTCCACCAGTATACCCCCTTTCTATAGGTGTTGTTGTTGCTCTTTTGTTTCATAGAAGAATCGCATGCACGGTGCAGAAGTTCAGTGATCTCCTCTGCTCCTTTTGCTTGTGCGTGTAACAATTTGCTATCTTTGTGCAACTCAAGATGACAAATTATACTTCTGAGTATATCCTTTATCTGGTTAGATAAAGTTGCACTTGGATTTTGGTTATTGAATAATTACGATAGAACAATATAAGGAAATATATATAACTTTAATAAACAAATATAATAAGAACAATTACAAAATAATTACTTATAAATTTAGCGATAAAATATGAATCCAAAATGTAACTTAAACGGAGTCATTCTTACCGTGAATCGTAACACGACTCTGACCGTCACTCTGACCGTAACACTCCGTTGACCGTAACTGCCTCAGTCTTGAGGCTAACCCCTTTTTAAGTTACATTTTGGCCATCAAACTGGACTCTGCGGGGAGGCAACGTACGCATAAATAACTAGTTCACTGTGCAATCAAACTTTGAACGTTATTTCAATATATGTTGAAATTGCTGACACTAGCTCAAAGTTCGATGCACAATAATGCTTAACAAACATTTACGTTTGTTACATGCGTCTGAGTCGGAATTTTGGAGGACCTCTGTACATTTTTCTACATTTAAGGTGTTAATTTTCCACCCAGGTTGAGTCACCCTTGTAGGTGTTACGTTTGTCCCCACTGCAGATTTGTGTATGTCGAAAAGTAGATATTTATGGGGACTACCAGACTCTTCCTGCTCAAGCACTTTCCAATTATTGATACTACGAGCCATCCCTTCTGAACAGGCTGCAATATCAATAATGGAACTACCGTTAGCATTGCTGAATGTTGGGGCGTTACCCTCGTTGAGTACTACCAAGACATTCCTAGCAAAGAACTCTGACACCGCGTGTCCTCTGATGTTCGAGTGAGGGCACCCCCATTCTGCCGAATGCGCGTTAAAGTCCCCTGCTACGAGAACTGGCTTCGTATATCTTTCCAATGATTCCTCTAAGGTGGTCAGAAATTGGAGATATATGTCATGCTGGATGTTTGGCGAAACATAGCAACTGTATAAAAGTCCCCATGCCGTGTCTATCCGAACAATCCCATCACTTTCTACAGCCGTATCTATGATTGGTACGTTAGCTTGATCTACAATGTATATAGCTGCATCAGAATTGTCTCCCGCAATCCATCCGGCTTGTTGTTTGACCATTCTTTTATTGGGATCGCTTGCCAGTATAAGGTGCGCCCCTAATTTTCTAGCAGTAACCATTGCTAGATCATAGGCTGCCCGCGACCTATTTAGGTTTATTTGTAATATCCGTAGATAGAACATTGTTACTTTAATTCGGCGTTCCTCCGGTAGCCTCTGCCTCATGTGTCTTTGCCGATTTACCTTCCTTGCTGGAGAATGTGTAGGAGGCAATGCTGCCTACTGAGCTCCTACGCTTTCCTTCTTCCTTCAGCAGTGCTGCTCTAAATTTAGGGCAGCTTGTCGTGTTAGCCCTATGCCCTTCTAGGTTGCAGATCCAGCACTTCTCGGTGTTTCGACAGTCTTTTGCCAGGTGACCTTCACTGCCACATTTGTAGCAACAGTTTCTGCGGTCCTGTCCCTGGCACTGTGCAGCCTGGTGTCCAGGTTCCAGACAGCGAAAGCAAGCAGAGGTTTGGATCCTTTCACGGAACTGGCAAAATCCCAGGCCCAGTTGGATTCGGCCTTTGTCAACTAGTAGCCTTGCCAATTTGGGTGGAACCTTCACCGTTGCCTTCTGAGTGTGTCGGTAGCCTGGTCTCATAGCAGAGACTTGCACGCTCTCCTTGCTTCCCGTCAAGTTCCTTATGAGGTCCTTAATTTCCTCAGGAGTAGTTGCTGCATCCATACCTGAGACATGTAACACAGTCAGTCCAGTTTGTCTTGTTTCAACTATGACATTCTGGAAGACTTTCGTTACCTGTTTCTCTAATTCGCAAACTCGGTCCATATTGCCGTCTACTCTTAGAACGGCTTTACCTGCCGCGTTTTTGTGAGTTTGTTGAATTACAAACCCACAACTATTTATTTGTCCTTTTATCCCCCTAAGTCCTTGCACCAGCTCCGGGAAAGATTTATCTGCAGCAGAGATGATCACTTCCTTGTAAGAGCGCTTAGTACGACTTGATCTACTTATAGTGTCCTCCCCATCAGCGTCTGATTGGGACTGTTGCCGACTCAGTCCTTTCTGCTGTGAATACCTTTGTGCCTGTCCACGTTGCAGTTCAACAATAGTGATTGCAATGTCACTATGGTATGCTAGGAATAGCAGTGGCCGTTCAAACTTATTCTGTGAGCTGTCTCTGGTGTAAATTATTCTCGAAGTTCCCATAGCTTTCGCCCTGTCCATTGCATTGCTCATTACGTCGAAAATGGCCTTGTCTCTTTCCGTATTGTTAGTATTGGATTTTATGGCTGGAACCTTAATACTGACTATTCTCCTGTCTGATTTAATTATCTCGTTCTCGTCGTTCTCTATTTCAGTATTAGCGGTCAAAATACTAAAACTGGGAATGCCTTCTTTAAGGCATCTGCCTATCAACTTTCCCCCCCCGGAGAACATCGTAGATATCGTCTTTAGTATCCCTGTCGACATTTGATCACCTTCATGGTGTATTGCGACCAAATCTCCTACCTCTCCTAATGGGTTCCCGACCTTGAGGGATAGGCCTGGAAACAAATCGTCTGCCCAGTTCCTGGACTTAGAAGCTGCCATAAATGACTCGTACGTTCGGTCTCTGCTGGCTAATTCCTTCCGTAACTCATCCATTTGCCTCTCCTTAACTGTCGTCGCAAAGGACTTATTGCTACCATGTTCTGCCTCCCTTTTTTTAAGCTCTTCAACTTCCTTACGGAGTTTTCTTCTTTCACAGAGTATAGCATCCAGCTCACCTCGTTCTTCCTTCCTGGTTCTTTGTAGTTTTAGAATTTCCGCACAAATTCTATGAGCCGCTGACTTAATGTCCCTCTGGGTGTTGGCATGCACCTCTGAGCAGAGGTCTAGCATTTCGTCAGCAGCCGCCTGTAAATCATCTAGGTTGAAGTATAGGGTGTTGGTGTTGCTCCTCTTAGCTTTCCTCATATCCGGAGAAGTGCTGTCATTTAGCAGTCTTCCCCTCTTTTTTTCTTCCTTGGTGCTCGCTTGCACCCTTAGTTCTTCTGTAGATGTATAGTTTCCCGCGATTGACATTGTCATTTTGTCGGTTGGTAATGGCGGATCAGTATTTTTCTTTGCCATGCCCTTGCTCCTGCTCCTGGTGCGTGTAAAGCCAAACACCTCTTCGGCTTCTTTACCTCCAGTTGTAGGCAACCCTTTTGAAGGGGGGGTACGTTTTGTCCTGGTGCTTTTTTTCCTGCTTCTTTCTTTTAGATCCTTTTCAATCATAGAACTTCTATCCAAGTCTACACCTGTTGCCTTCCCATGGCCAATCTCATCTTCCATCGCTTAGCCAATTGTGTCCAGCGTTTGTAGCCACATGTGCAGCTATCGCTTTTATAGATAACTTCCGAGTAGCTGTTGGTGCTCGATTCCCTCGGGAAAGGAATTTCCCTACTTCCGGTTTTACTTCTGGTTTGGAAATGAAACCGGGAGTTGATTTCTGGTCACTTCCGGTTTCACTTCCGTTTCGGTTTTCGTAGGAAGCTACTTGGGAGTAACTTCCGGTTCACTTCCGGTTCACTTTTACCGAGGGGCCTTCCGGGGCTGCCTGCCGGTCCCGCGTAAAAGTTTGTTTACGGACCACTTCCGGTTTACGTATAAATGTTGTAGGGAAAAACACACGACACTAATGCCAGAGTGCTCGGGTGATATAGTACGATGAGAGGGTTTAAATCACGGTAAAGAAAAAATCCAATTTACAAATTACTATTTACCACTGTTACTAAATCAGAAACAACCAAACTACTCTACTGTACTGTACACAAAACCAAATTTAACCAAAAATCTCATTTGAACGAGTTCAGTGCACCAATTTTAATTAATAAAAGTTCTGAACGAGAGCTCTCCACCTGCATCTCGAATACCATCCCATGCTCTTCTCAACGCTATTAGTGTTTCCTCGTGTAAGTTTTCCACCAACATTTCCTTGTTGATGGAAAATCCCCCTTCTACAAAGGCGTTACCGTGGGGAAATATTAGAATAATTTTCACAACCTGCCACATATCTTTATACTCTGCCAAGCCATTTAATTGTTTGGCATAAAAATGGTCCAGTCCACATTCGTTTCGATCAAATTTTTGAAGCTCAGTCTTGTTGATGGATGAGACAAAGCGACAAAACTGAAGGGTTGCTCGATCGGACTGAAGCATAGACACATGATGGATCATTAGCAGCATTCCAACACATTTCTCAAAGTCAGTTTTGCAACTTTCAGCCTTAGCAGCTATTTTCTTCGGATCTAAACAAGTAGCGGCTTTCGCAAATTTGTACTTTAAGGGGCTTCTCTCGAGCAGTTTTCCAACCATTTGCACAAGACAATTTTTTGCCTCCAGTCTGTACTTCTCCTTGTCCACCTCCTTAACACGAGCTTCTTCAAGCGAATCCTTGGCAGCTGAACCGATCTTAACTTGTCGAAGATTCACGCCATTGTCAACATTCTTTATGTCGATGTTCATTAGTTTATACGCAGTATTGGCCTCTTCCAACACGTTGGATTTTATGAACCGTTCCATTAATTCTCGAATGATGTTCTCTACAGCCGAATGCAAGAACGGAAACATTGGCTTTGGCGTCTGGAACTCCTTCAAGAAGGGTTCAAATCCAGAAGCCACCGTCAAGAAAAAGTTTAGCTTGGGAAGCAAAAGTTGGTCTTTAAGAATCTCTGCTGACTTCTTCGCTGAGTACGTGTCTGGCAACTTCACATTTTTGCTCGTAAAATAGACCTTCAGATAAGGCAAAATCTTGATTGCTCTCTCGCAAGTGGAAACGTTTTCGAGCCAACGGCAATTGCAGAATTTCAAAGGAAAATCCTTAGACTTCGTTACAGATACGAAGTCAGCGCGCCGCGCAGGAGATTCTTTGAAAAAATTGTGTATAGATTTCAAGAAACTGTCGATTTCCCAACCTGTTTTCCTGAATGCCGTCTTGAATGCACCGTGTAAACATGTAAACCGCATGACCCTATTTTAGGATCTTCCTCACACGTCGACATATCTTTTTTCAAGAGTTCAAGGAAAGCCCAGTTTACGTTTGGCCCATCCATGGACACGTGCGTAATCTTTCGCGCGTTTATTTCCTCTCCAAGACCCTCTTTAAAATCCCGCAATAAGTCTGATGTCGAAGAATGTGCCAAAAACGAAGAATTCCAATACCGGGTTGAAACTTCATTTTTCTTTTCGTTCCAAAAACGAACGGCCAAGTCCATCTGCTGCAGTTTGGATATTCTGTTAAAGGACTCGTCGAAACACATGACTATGTGCTGTGCAGACCTTACGTCGTCAGTGAGTTTGTGGTGGAAATACGGCGCAAGTCCAAAACTAGCGAGGTATGCCGTTTTCGATCGACTAATTGTAAGCTGCATTTCTGATGCTATGCGGCTGTCTTCGAACATCTTCTTAAAAAGTTTGCAAATTCCCTCTTGAGCCCGGAAACTTGCTTTTGTGCTGATGACATGGATGACCCACAGCAATTCAGCTTTTCTAATTTCGCTTTCGGGAAGGAATCCTAGTTGGGAGATAGCTTCCTCAGACGTTGAGACAACAACTGCGGATGCAGCAACCGTAGTTGCAGGACTGTCACCTGCATTTGGGTCTGGCGTATATACAGACGGATTTGATATCTGACAAGAATAATTCCGTTTTACATAGGTTTATATAGGTATCTACTCTATATATATTGTAACAGTCACGGATAAGTGGTTGATTTCTGGAAGATTTTAACAAAAATGAACGAAAACAATAACAACCTATAAGCAACCATCTATAAGTTTTACTAAAAACGATTTCGGCGGGTCCGAACAGAAATATAGATTGTAACAATCGCGGTTCATTTCTTCAAGTTTTTAACAAAAAGGAACGGAAATAATTTAAAAGATAAGTTTATTAAAATAATGAAATAAAATTAATTAACAAAATGTTTTACAAAATAACTAAAAATTATTACAATATATGGATTAATTGTTTTATACGTCGATTTGTAACTTAAAGTTTAATGTTGTTCTCTTGAATATCTATCAGTAACTAAATTGAAATAATTAAGTTTTCAACTAAAGTGAATTCATAATAAAAATTCAGCTCAAATAAAAATCGAATGCAATCGAACTTTGAACGAAAAAATACTGACATACTGACAAAGTATTAACATATTAACTTCCAAAAATATTAAATATCAAATATCCATGACTGTTTCAATATATATATATATATATATATATATATATATATATATATATATATTGAAACAGTCATGGATATTTGATATTTAATATTTTTGGAAGTTAATATGTTAATACATATATATATATATATATATATATATATATATATATATATATATATGTATATATATATATATATATATATATATATGTATATATATATATATATATATATATATATATATATATATATATAGGGTATACAAATAAGTCTCCGCCGTTTTCTATCAAAAATTAGGAATTTATTGTGCAGGAACCGTACATTACTTTTTATTCAAAGTATTAACCATCACTAGCCACTACTTTTTCCCATTTTTCTGGCAGCATTCGAATACCACGTCGAAAAAATTATTTATCTTTTGAGGCTATCCACGAATCGACCCAATTTTTAGTATCTTCATATGATTTAAAGCGCTGCTTAGACAGGCCATGTGCCATCGACCGAAACAAGTGATAATCTTAAGAAGCAATGTCTGGTGAATACAGCGGGTGGGGTAGGACTTCCCAATTAAGTGTTTCCAATTAGATTTTGACCGGCGCCGCAAAATGCGGACGAGCATTATCATGTTGAGGAATATTTTTTTTGAATTTGTTTTTTTTTAACAATTTTAATCGATGCAAAATTTCTTGTTGAGTCACTTCTAATGTAAGTGCAAGTTCTTCTTGCGTTTGGCATGAATCTTCCTCCAGTAATGCTTCCAATTCCTCTTTCGGCCTTCCACTACGATCTTTGTCTACCACGTCAAACTCATCGTTTTTAAACTTTTGAAACCAGTCATGACAACTTCTTTCACTTAAAGCAGTCTCACCTAGGGCTGGGCGATATTGGAATTTCAATATCGATATTTTATATTCAAAAAATATCGATAATATCGATATATCGATAAATCGATATATATATATATATATTAATTGATATTATCGATATATCGATATATATAAATCGATATTATCGATATATCGATAATTAATATTTTAAAAAATTATTATTATATCGATAACATTGATCTATCCTTAGCGAGCCGGGTACTTAATTCATAAGTCGCTGACGGTATTTATTGATTTTGGAATTTTGGAATATTTAATTTAAAAAATAAATAAAACGTTTCATAATTACTTTGACATATCATACTTATACTTGTGAACTAATTATAACAAAAATTTATAGATAGATAATTTTAATTTTATCTGATTTTAAAATACACTTTATTATCAAGCGCAAATAAAAATGATTAATCTTGTATATTATATGTCGTTATTGTAAACCGTTATATATTTCAATTAAAACCAATCATTTTTATTATGTCTCATCCATATGCGAGATCAAATATTTGTAGCTTACAAATAGGATATCATCTATCTTAAATATCGATATATCGATATATCGAGATTTTTTCCCAGCCCTAATATCGATATTTCGATTTATCGATAATTTTTATTTTTAATATCAATTATCGATATATCGATAAATTATCGATATATCGAGATTTTTTCCCAGCCCTAGTCTCACCATAAGCAATCTATGCGCCTCAGCTGCAGATTTCTTCAAATTAAAGAAGTAAATCAAAAGTTCCCGCAAATGACGCTTATTCGGAACAAAACTTGATATGTTCGCACAAAAAAAAATATGTGATGCTGATACAGTCACTAATACTTTAACGTAATGTTGTTACCAGATGTCCAAACTTACGATATTACGTTTTACATCTGACAATTTCAACATAACCTTCTGGTGGGGCCATATTTTGACAAACGGCGGAGACTTATTTGTACACCTTATATATATATATATATAATATATATATATATAATATATATATATATATATATATATATATATATATATATAATATATATATATATATATATATATATATATATATAACTACCTGTCCGTGAGTTGGATGTAGAAACGCCGAAATGCCCACTGTATTCTTTGCTGCAGCGACCCTCACTTTGTGGACTTGTCCGGACATGTAGCTAGTAATAGCCCTCTTACCCATGTTGCTCAGGGCAATCTTTTTTTTTGCACGCATTGCAAAAAGCACTTTTCACATCCGTGGGCACTTGTTGCAACCAAGGGTGAAAATCCGGATACTTGGATTGTTGTAGCCACTCTGGATTAAATTTCGATACATCCATGATGGATAGTAAACACTGAATACAGAAATATTAACTGTTGAAACGTCGATTTTAGGATATCTAAACGTTTGACTATTGCAGTTAATGTTATTTTGACACATTTTATCAAGAAAAAATCAATTTACCTGTATGACTACTCGTCCGCTAACATTCGAATTTTAATTGCTTCAAATTATATGGCACCTTTAAAGCTGAATTACATTATACTTTTTTCGTCTAGATTCATACTAGGTTCCTAGTACTAGTTTCCTTCAAGGACATATAGTCAGTTCTAGTATAATGTAAATCAGATATTTGCATCCAAGTTTCCTAGTATAGAAATATACAACATGCTCTATTTTCCTATTCAAGTTTCATACTAGGTACATTATACGCATGCGCACGCAATTGTACCAACCTTATATGTATTTATATTCTGTGTATGTGGCTGTCAAACATCTTATTACAATTTTTCGTCAATATGTCAAACAAAAAATGGTCAAATCTAATGACAAAAACATTGGTAGAATTGTACGAATTACATCCAGTACTGTATAAGGTAAGAATATTTTTCATTTGTTTTATACATCTTAAATTTGTATCTTAAAATTGTATACAGTTTAATTGACCCGATTACCACAATAAAGTACTAAGATATAATGCGATGCTATCCATAAAAAACGAAATGGAAATTCGTTTCAAACATAATTTTAGTGAGAGCGACATTGCAAGAAAAATTAATAATTTAAGAACACAGTTCTTAGAGTGTTTACTTGCACAGAAAAAGATACCAGCCAGTGGTAGTAGTACAGAAGCAAAAAGTGTATGGTGGCTCTATGAGCATATGCAATTTTTAATGCCATATTGTAAGAAGGATAAAGGAAAATCAAATATTGTGCCTTCCACTTTAAATACTATTGCTTCTACTTCAAATACAATAACTTCCTGTCCAATTCTTGAAATACAAGAAGATGATACAGAATATGTACCATTTAACGAAGAACACATTGAACTCACTGCAGATACTAGTCAGGAAACAACCGATATCGCTACGGTAAATAAATAATATTATATAATTTATGAAATATAATAGTTTGTAATTAATTTTAATTGTTATAGATTGACGTTGAGTATGTTTTGTCACCTGCTGAAATCATATTATCGCCTACACCTTCAACAGAGTCATCCAATACACCGATTTTTGATAAAAAAATAAAAAGAAAAAAAACTACAAAACCAAATTCTGATATGGATATATATATGAAAAATGCCATTGATGAAATAGTTAATAAAGATCCAGTCCGTTCAGATATTAAAAGTTTGTGCAATTTTATTGGAACAGAATTAAATAACTTCAAAAACAATTCTATTTTACAAAAAGTAAAATGGGATATTTTAGACGTAATTAGAAAAGGGCAAGAGGAAGAGGAAAAATATAACACATAATAAAATCAGTTTATATTTTTATTTTTTTTATAAATTAAAAATTAAATATAATTATCTTGCCATGGCACTTTACCATGATTATTAAAATAATATTTAAACTGTTCTCTGACTACAAGACTTTTATTATTTGGTCTACCTGTCCTGTATGTAACACCTTGTAGAGTTTGATTATTTGTATTTCTCCACTTGCCAGGTATAAATGTTCCTTCGTCTTCCTTATCCACTTCTTCCGATATTAAATCCGGTGATTCAATTTTTAAAAAATTGTGTAAAACGCAACACGCTTGTGTAATTAAAACTAGTTTATCGCGTGATAAATTGATAGGGTTTAATAGTATCCGAAAGCGATTGGCTAAAATGCCAAATGCATTTTCGACTATTCTGCGACCACGGCTCAGTCGGTAATTATATGACCGTTCCTCGCGAGTCATGTTTCTGAATGGATACGGCTTTAAAATATTTTCTTTCAGTGGAAAAGCAGCATCGGCAAGAAACACGTACGGTACAGGAATATTCATTCCAGGAAATGGTTCATCTTGCGGTATATTTAAATTATTTTTACTTACTTCGACTGCAAAATCGCTATCTTCATAAACTCCTAAAATGTACTATATTAGTATTAATATAAAAAAATTATAACTCCTATAAGTACCTCCATCACTAACTCTCCCGTTTGTTCCAAAGTCAATATAAATAAATTTATAATTTGCATCTACTATAGCCAGTAGAACAATACTGTGGGTTCCTTTATAATTGTAATAGTGTGACCCCGCACTTCGTGGAGCTCTAAAAACAATATGTTTCCCGTCCATCGCTCCAATTGTATTGGGAATATTCCAATCACTCAAAAAAGTAGCTGCTATACTTTTCCATTCTTCGGGTGATGATGGTATCTAAAAATTGAATCATAAATTCAATCAAATATTTAATATAAATATTTGCGTACTACTTACTTTTAAATATTTTTCGTGTAATTTATTGTAAATCGCCTCTAATACCTCTGGTACAAATTTAGAAATTGTACAAGCTGCGATTCTTGTACTGTAAGATAAGCTAGCAAATGTTTCACCTGTAGCTAAATATCTTAATGTAGTAATAAGACGGAATCTTGAAGATATGCTGTTACGAAATTGGGTGTCATTTTTTTTAATATCATTTTCAATTAAACTATGTAGTTTTTCAAATAAATCACTATCCATTCTTAGAAATTTTTTATAAGAATTCACGTCTTCGTGCAGAAGTTCATTTTCAACAAGAAAGCAACTTCCCAGGTTTTTGGATTCACGTCGCAATAACCATTCACGACTCCAAATTCTCTTTTTTTTGCGTTTCA
Organism: Clivina fossor; assembly: GCA_963966155.1. NCBI lineage: Eukaryota > Metazoa > Arthropoda > Insecta > Coleoptera > Carabidae > Clivina > Clivina fossor. Next base: position 14,937,852 of record OZ014558.1, read on the forward strand.
TTAGTTGTTTTAACTTGAATAATTTATGAATCTTATCCAATTTGTCTAATTTATCCATTTTCGTTTAAATGTTTTTGTCAGTATCTGTCAAATTAAGTACTTTATATTTTTAAGTTGGCGTACTGGCAATACATCGGAAAAAATCGAAGAAACCCGACAATACACGACCGATTGTGAAAAAAGTATGAAAATTGAACAAACCTTGAACGAATCTAGTACTAGAAACCTAGTATGAATCTAGACGAAAAAAGTATAATGTAATTCAGCTTTTACAGACTGCGCAACACTGACACAAGTGAATAAGAATGCCTTTAGGGCAGGCCGCGCACAGCGAGAGCGACAAAGCGATGAGCGGCAGAGCGTCCACTAATATTTAAAGTTAAAGGCAGTATGTCTGGCCATACTGATTTGAGCGGCTACGCAACAGAATTTTGCGACCGAAAACGAATGTTTGATTTTAAGCAAAATCGCTCAACAAATTTTTAGCATATTGTTTTTTAGGAAAAGGTTTATTTCATATAAAATTAAACTTAAATATTAATATATATATATATATATATATATATATATATATATATATATATATATATATATATATATATATATATATATATATATATAACCGTCGGTTATGTACAACGTTTGTGTACACAACATTATTGTTTTTAAAATTCTTGACATTTTTGTATTTTTATTTTTAATTTATTTATATTTTTATTTCCTGACTTGTGATTTTAATTTTTTTACACTGTGACAAATAGAATAGATTTAATTTAATATTTTATATATATATATATATATATATATATATATATATATATATATATATATATATTGCAACGGATTTTCTTTGGAAAAATAGCTGCTCGTTTGGCGTGATACGGATCGGGCGCCAAACGGTGTTTCCGGGTAACTCGTGGTGTAGGGTTCAGGGTGAAAGTAGACACACAATTTGCTAAACTCTGGTTTTATTAAAGTAGTACTATAGAAGCAGGTAAACTGTTTTATTACACAGAAAATAAATAATTGTCAAAGCAGCATCAATAAATACAACCAACATTATGTGCAAGGCGTTAGCATGTGTTACGTGCGCAAAGCAGTGTAGGATGTTAACAGTTAATTTACGTGGAGTAGTAGGAGACCAGTGGGGCCTGTGATTAGCTATACCGGAAGTTCGGATAATGCATAAATTGAGTTGTCTGTCAATAACACACGACGTAGAATTCGCGAAATCGTAATAAACGGTCAACGAGAATACCGCGGACCCGACTTCGTACCAGGTTATTACAAACAATCGCGAACGGACAGCGAAGATCACCGGATCCTGACTGCGCACCAGGATATACTAAATAATCGCAAACGGACAGCGAATATCACCGGATCCTGACTGCGCACCAGGATATACTAAATAAACTTAAACGGTTCGCGAAGATCACCGGATCCTGACTTCGCACCAGGATATGCTAAACAAACTTAAACGGTTTGCGAAGATCACCGGATCCTGACTTCGCACCAGGATATGCTAAACAAACTTAAACGGTTCGCGAAGATTACCGGATCCTGACTTCGCACCAGGATATGCTAAACAAACTTAAACGGTTCGCGAAGATCACCGGATCCTGACTTTGCACCAGGATATGCTAAACAAACTTAAACGGATCGCGAAGATCACCGGATCCTGACTTCGCACCAGGATATGCTAAACAAACTTAAACGGTTCGCGAAGGTCACCGGATCCTGACCGCACCAGGATATGCTAAACAAACTTAAACGGTTCGCGAAGGTCACCGGATCCTGACTTCGCACCAGGATATGCTAAACAAACTTAAACGGTTCGCGAAGGTCACCGGATCTTGACTTCGCACCAGGATATGCTAAACAAACTTAAACGGATCGCGAAGATTAAACCAAATAATCGCGAACGGAGTGACAGTACAACAACTCGGTTAGTACAGCTTAAGCAGCAAACAAAATTAACAAGCAGTGTAAAAAGATCGGATGCTTACCTTGCTACTGTTCTCGCTGGATTGTTGCTTCAGCCTACACAGCTGAAGAACTCATTTTGTATTGATTTTCCGGCGGTTTATATACTCTCTGAGCGCGCGAAAACAAAGTTTTAACTCGCCGAGTTTGGTTTTCAACGTGTCGATACGCTCGCTCAACGCTGGTTTTGTATGTATAACATTATGAGATTTTATATTTTCGGTTATCTCGCGAACTACTTTGCGCATCATGCTCATATATACATCAAATTACAGATCTTTTAACGGCGGTTACAATGGTATACAACACTTCATATAAAAGTGTAACAGAACATAAAATCTATCAAAACTAAAGTTTGATTGTTGATAACAATTGTTATATCAATGTCCCAACAATGACACATACTTCAGTGCAAAGTGCACTAAAGCCTCTATCCATTGATATATCATTTGTTATATTTCATAATTCCCTAACAGGATAAATAATTTATAACAACAGATATTTATGACAAAATCGCAACAAACTGCTACAAACAGAGTTTGATTGCTTATAACAATTGTTATATCAATGTCACAACAATGACACATACTCCAGTACAAAGTGCACTAAAGCCTCTATCCATTGATATATCATTTGTTATGTTTGCTAATTTTATAACAACATAATTAATTTATAACAACAGATATTTATGACAAAATCGCACCAAACTTATACAAACTAGCGTTTGATTGCGAATAACAATTGTTATATCAATATCAAAACAATGTCACATACTTTAATGCAAAGTGCATTAAAGCGTCTATTCATTGATATATCAATTGTTATGTTTCGGCCTTTAAAATAATTTCTAACACATGTGCGTTTCTAGCGGAAATGTACTAGATTTTATGAACAAACCATTTGTCCCGAAAATCGTTTGTTACAATATATATATATATATATATATATATATATATATATATATATATATATATATATATATATATATTGTAACAAACGATTTTCGGGACAAATGGTTTGTTCATAAAATCTAGTACATTTCCGCTAGAAACGCACATGTGTTAGAAATTATTTTAAAGGCCGAAACATAACAATTGATATATCAATGAATAGACGCTTTAATGCACTTTGCATTAAAGTATGTGACATTGTTTTGATATTGATATAACAATTGTTATTCGCAATCAAACGCTAGTTTGTATAAGTTTGGTGCGATTTTGTCATAAATATCTGTTGTTATAAATTAATTATGTTGTTATAAAATTAGCAAACATAACAAATGATATATCAATGGATAGAGGCTTTAGTGCACTTTGTACTGGAGTATGTGTCATTGTTGTGACATTGATATAACAATTGTTATAAGCAATCAAACTCTGTTTGTAGCAGTTTGTTGCGATTTTGTCATAAATATCTGTTGTTATAAATTATTTATCCTGTTAGGGAATTATGAAATATAACAAATGATATATCAATGGATAGAGGCTTTAGTGCACTTTGCACTGAAGTATGTGTCATTGTTGGGACATTGATATAACAATTGTTATCAACAATCAAACTTTAGTTTTGATAGATTTTATGTTCTGTTACACTTTTATATGAAGTGTTGTATACCATTGTAACCGCCGTTAAAAGATCTGTAATTTGATGTATATATGAGCATGATGCGCAAAGTAGTTCGCGAGATAACCGAAAATATAAAATCTCATAATGTTATACATACAAAACCAGCGTTGAGCGAGCGTATCGACACGTTGAAAACCAAACTCGGCGAGTTAAAACTTTGTTTTCGCGCGCTCAGAGAGTATATAAACCGCCGGAAAATCAATACAAAATGAGTTCTTCAGCTGTGTAGGCTGAAGCAACAATCCAGCGAGAACAGTAGCAAGGTAAGCATCCGATCTTTTTACACTGCTTGTTAATTTTGTTTGCTGCTTAAGCTGTACTAACCGAGTTGTTGTACTGTCACTCCGTTCGCGATTATTTGGTTTAATCTTCGCGATCCGTTTAAGTTTGTTTAGCATATCCTGGTGCGAAGTCAAGATCCGGTGACCTTCGCGAACCGTTTAAGTTTGTTTAGCATATCCTGGTGCGAAGTCAGGATCCGGTGACCTTCGCGAACCGTTTAAGTTTGTTTAGCATATCCTGGTGCGGTCAGGATCCGGTGACCTTCGCGAACCGTTTAAGTTTGTTTAGCATATCCTGGTGCGAAGTCAGGATCCGGTGATCTTCGCGATCCGTTTAAGTTTGTTTAGCATATCCTGGTGCAAAGTCAGGATCCGGTGATCTTCGCGAACCGTTTAAGTTTGTTTAGCATATCCTGGTGCGAAGTCAGGATCCGGTAATCTTCGCGAACCGTTTAAGTTTGTTTAGCATATCCTGGTGCGAAGTCAGGATCCGGTGATCTTCGCAAACCGTTTAAGTTTGTTTAGCATATCCTGGTGCGAAGTCAGGATCCGGTGATCTTCGCGAACCGTTTAAGTTTATTTAGTATATCCTGGTGCGCAGTCAGGATCCGGTGATATTCGCTGTCCGTTTGCGATTATTTAGTATATCCTGGTGCGCAGTCAGGATCCGGTGATCTTCGCTGTCCGTTCGCGATTGTTTGTAATAACCTGGTACGAAGTCGGGTCCGCGGTATTCTCGTTGACCGTTTATTACGATTTCGCGGATTCTACGTCGTGTGTTATTGACAGACAACTCAATTTATGCATTATCCGAACTTCCGGTATAGCTAATCACAGGCCCCACTGGTCTCCTACTACTCCACGTAAATTAACTGTTAACATCCTACACTGCTTTGCGCACGTAACACATGCTAACGCCTTGCACATAATGTTGGTTGTATTTATTGATGCTGCTTTGACAATTATTTATTTTCTGTGTAATAAAACAGTTTACCTGCTTCTATAGTACTACTTTAATAAAACCAGAGTTTAGCAAATTGTGTGTCTACTTTCACCCTGAACCCTACACCACGAGTTACCCGGAAACACCGTTTGGCGCCCGATCCGTATCACGCCAAACGAGCAGCTATTTTTCCAAAGAAAATCCGTTGCAATATATATATATATATATATATATATATATATATATAAAATATTAAATTAAATCTATTCTATTTGTCACAGTGTAAAAAAATTAAAATCACAAGTCAGGAACTAAAACTATAAATAAATTAAAAATAAAAATACAAAAATGTCAAGAATTTTAAAAACAATAATGTTGTGTACACAAACGTTGTACATAACCGACGGTTATGTACAACGTTCAGCTATACAAGAAATAGATAATGTACATAGTTGCGTTGAAAAAGTTTTAGCTAAGGCTGAATATTATTCTCCAGTATCACTTCTATCTCTACTACGCAAAGTTGCAACTAAACGACCGTATACAGTTTTGGAAATGAATGCTAGCGACTTTTTTGATCTAAAATCGTGTTGTGCTTATTATAATTACAAAATAATACCATTTGCTAAAATTAGCGCATTAAAATTCACAACCAATATCTTCGATATACAATATAAACTGTCATATAATCCAGAACTTGAGTGGACAATAGTGTCCCTAAGAAATTACAAAGCTACACGTCAACCATTTACTGCAGAGATGAGAAAGCTTAGGGTTTCATCCAAAACAACACAACTTTCTAAAGGAAAAATCGCTGCTATTAAATCTATGATGAAATGGATGCCAAAAAAGGATCAAGACTACTTTCGGACCCTATTAAATAATATTTAAATATATTTTTATTGTATACTTTACATTTTTGTTTTTATTAAGTTCTGAATTACAAAATTGTATCCGTCAAAAATGAAGTCAATAACAAATATCACAGTAACCAAGTCGTACGTGTTTTTTGATTTAGTTATTTTTATCGGGTAAGACCAGCAAATGGGTGGATTCTTGGATAAACCTATTTAATGGTATTTGGTAAGTACTGTAGCAAAATCTCAATTTCATTATGTGGATCAATTAAAAAATAATGCCCAGACAATTTTTGAACTTAAAAATCTCGCAATAGTGAACAATGCACATACGACATTGTAATTCTAAACGAACTATTTGTAGATGACTGAAATGATAACTTTCTGTCATCTTTTATTAAATCTGTTTTCATTTAGAATTTTTATATTTCTGAGTGTATAAACATGAATTCGCATTACAGTTTATTTACATTTATAAAATCATTATAATTATTCGTTAATACAATTTGTAGAGAAAATATCTGCGACACTTCATTCATATGTTGCAAGTTACATCATCTATAAGGCGAATTTATATTGGTATTGATATAAAATATATCTATATATATATTTCTGAGTGTATAAACAGGAATCCGTATTACAGTTTATTTACATTTGAAAAACATTATAATTATTCGTTAATACAATTTGTAGAGAAAATATATGGTCTGAGTTCACATGTTGTATTATCATCATTATTATTCAGTCATCAAAGAAATTTGACTGATATTTTCCTTCAAAAGTATCTTGTATTCATAAAACTCTTTTAATAGTACTCAAGTAATTTTAGGAGTTCTTTTTAAGTTTTTTTTTTATTTAATAAAAAAGTTATTTCCGTCTTAATAATTGGCTAAAATGATAACTTTCTGTCATCTTTTATCAACTTGATGTATAAAGTATTTTAATATAAATTAATTTACTACTAATATGGCAAAGAGTAGCCGTTTGAAAACTCCGCTCATTGTCATCTGCAAGATGCAAGATGATCGACACACTATGTTTTTCTACTCTATTACATATTATTAATAATTCTAGAAAAATTTAAATATTAAATTATTATCTGAGAATCTCTATAAAATATTACTGATGTACTTTTTAAGTGTCGCTGACTCTATATTATATTTGAATATTTTTATCTTGCTCACTTGTTTGATAATTAAAGTTGTGTAAACTACATATATAAAATTTGGAAAACAGTCTTCTCTAGGTGATGATTCATAAATTAAATTACCTTTCTAGATAGAGGTAAGCTGAAGGCAATTGGTATATTGTTGTTGTTGTTGTTGCTACTAAAGTTCATTCTATGCAAAATAATGCCCTTCGATAGCTATGCATTCATTTGAAACATTTCATGTTTTATTGTTACATGAACTATGATAAATCCGTTTCATTTGTAGATGACTGAAATGATAACTTTCCGTCATCTTTTTTTAAATCTGTTTTCATTTTGAATTTTTATATTTCTGAGTGTATAAATATGAATTCGCATTACAGTTTGCATACATTTATAAAATGATTATAATTATTCCTTAATACAATTTGTAGTGAAAATATCTACGACACTTCATTCATGTGTTGCAAGTTGCATCATCTATAAGACGAGTGTATATTGGTATTATGCATAAACCAATGCAGACGCTGGCATTATCTATCGCAATAGCAATATTGTACTGCTCTTTATTGGAAAATTCCGAATTTTCTTCTTCTTGGTATTGATATAATATATATATATATATATATATATATATATATTTCTGAGTGTATAAACATGAATCCGTATTATAGTTTATTTACATTTAAAAAACATTATAATTATTCATTAATACAATTGTAGAGAAAATATCTGGTCTGAGTTCACATGTTGCATTATCATCATTATTATTCACTCATCAAAGAAAATTGGTTGACATAATTTGTCACTTGATAGAAAATTTGTCAACTTGATGGAAAATTTGTTTCTGTATATAAAATAAAATAATTTTTAAATGTTTTGACTTTATCACTGGACACTTCTCCATACCTCGCTGAAAAAAATACTTGAGAAATTTTCGGTGTTACGTATTATGATTTTATGATTTTCCGAAAAGAATCACCCTGAGAATCTCAACAGGGAAAAGACAAGAAAAAGTTTGAATGCTGCAACTGATAGTGGTGACGAAGGCACTGCGGTCTTGCGAGCGACCGAAAACACTCGCTGGCGCCCAACACCAAAACTACCGACTTATGGGGGCACGCTTTACGAGTGCCCAGTTCGTTACCTGAAAGAAGTCGAAACTAACCTAGAAGCGTCCAATATCAGAAGCAAAGATTACGTTAGCATCATCAGCAACCTTCTCACGTGTGACGCTGCTTTCTGGTGGGAACCATACCACAACTTGCCATGTACCTACAGCGAGTTTAGTAAATGATTTTTAACTAAATTCAACGGGCCAACCTTACTTACAACTTATAACCTTACGGAGTCCAAGTGAACCTGCTAGTCTTTTTGTATCAAAGAAGTGCGCTTTACGAGAAAGGTTACAAGGCGCCACTGAACTCAACGAACAAGCTGATATCCGGTCTTTGATCCAACGTCTTCAGCCGAATTTCCGGAAGGCATTGATACTACATCGCGTCGCCGATATGGGGAAACTAAAGGAACTTCTAGCCATATTAGATCCACCTAAGAAGATGATGCCGAAAGCTCAACCAGTAGCCAACTCACTTCCGAAGTGCAGATTCTGCCCTGGCCATCACTGGCATAGAGATTGTCCTGCGGAACCACATCAAACCGAGCCAAAAACCGACAACTAGGTCGGGAGCCACCCCGGCCCTTAAACCCAATTACAGGTGTACAAGTTCCTCGGATAGAAGTGATCATGAATGGAGAAACCATCTGGGCCCTCATAAACACAGGGCCCTCGTATAATGTTATTCATTCCAGATTTATCACTGGCCCATTGCACCAGATATCAATGGACGTTCCACTCGCTGCACAGTATGAACATTACCGGAGAAGCAATCGCCTCCATCCAGTGTGGTCGTGACTCCCAAACCGTAACATCAAGTCCTCATAGACCACATCCGACCCAACGAGCTGAAGGAAGAGCAGGTGAGGGTGAGAAAGAGAAAGACGACGCTGGGATGGCCAGTAAAGAGGACGGACAAAGAGACAAAGAAGACATTAGGATAATTCAAATTAACCTAAACAGGGCGCGGGTGGCACACGATCTTGTCATGCTAGTAGCCAGGGAGAGGGGAGCCCACTGAATTCTGGCTAGCGAGCCGAATAAGAAGATTGTCAAGGAGCAAACAGGATGGATCACACATGATGATGCGAACAGCGCGATCTATGTGGTGGATCCGTCCAAGGTTTCTGTTCGGGGCACATCGGCGGGGCTGAAAGGATTAGTTTGGATGGACACTACGTGGGGACGTATCTGTAGTTGCTATGTCACGCCAAACACCTCGCAGGAGGAGTACGTCGAGAGATGGTCCTGCTTGCAGGGGACTTTAATGCGCATTCGGTGGAGTGGGGGTGTCGTTACTCTGACGTGAAGGGTCACGTCGTGTCGGAGCTACTCGCGAGGAACGATCTTGTAACACCTCGTTAAAAAACCTTGTTCCATCTGGCCCGGGTGGTAGACAACATGTCAGGGCTCCGCCTAGGGGTACAGGAATGTTTGGTGTTGTGTTGTCGTGTTTTGTCCTTCTATTTGTTTGTTTGTAGGGACGACTACAAGACGGTAAAAAGCCCTTTTATGACGATTACGGCGATGGGCTAGAGATAGAGATGCTGGTAGTGTATGGGGTGGTGTGGGTGTGCCCAATGCCGACGGGTGTTACTCGTGCCCGGGAGCTGCGGGCTGATGTGCGCTTGCGCTGCCGAGCGCCATTCCCATACATGTGCCTGGTACCAACCCCTTCGGGACCGTGGCAGGTAGTGTCCTTTGAGTCGTCAGCATCGGAGCCCCCTTCTGCGCCGGGCTAGTCTGGCTCGTCGGAGTATTCCGGAATCAGAAAGCGGTGTAGGCTGGGCCTCATGGAACTGGGGTAGGACTGAGGTCTGAGGGTACACCCGTTCCCAGGTAATCGGCCCGCCCCTTAGGACACGATGGGCTGGTAACTCAAAGTATGGAGAATTTTAGTAAGCAAGTAACGGGTATAAGCACGACAAAGGAGATAAGGAAAGAAGAAGGCATGGACGAGATAGACTGCCCAAACACTAGTAGCTGTAATGTTGTAGGCGATAAAGATGCAACACAAGATAACGTGAGCCTAGAGAAAACAACACTGAACAATAGTACAGTATTAGGAAGCGAGATACGAGATTCAGAACGTAACAATACAATACTAGAAAACCTGCTAGGGGACATGTTAGAGCTCTCTATGGACGGCCAGGGCTTGCAACTTAAATCCAGTCCAACGATGGGCGAGACACCTACTACAGGAGCGAAGGAGAGACATGGAAGGAAGGTGTTCGATTTGAGCATCGAACCTATAACTCATGAGGAGTCGGTGATAATTATCAACTCCACAACGGTGGCGGGGATCGTAACCCCTGAGAAAAGTACAAATAGTAATAACAAAAGAAACAGGAAGGAGGACAGTGCCAGCTCGTCAAACTCGCCTACAACAAGGCAGCTGATTAAAAAAAGCAAGGTAGACGAGAAAGCCCAACGAGGCACCTTGCAGAGCCCGTTGCCGACTATCAGCGAGGAGGAAAGTTCGCAACTAGTAAAGCTGACTGAGGTAATATTGGACATGGACAAGCTGGTGCATGAAACATATAAAATCACGGCCACCAGTATAAAGAAGAAGTTGTCAGAACTCCAAGGTGCCCTACGCAAATAAAAACACAGTAGGAAAGTAATGATTAAATCTTGGAAAGACGCAAATTGTCAAAAAGTTTCAATTTTATTTTGTATTACTTGTAATACAAAGTAGAAACATAAAATTGTAAAAAATCTGTTAAGGTGTTTGTTTTAAGTTAACATATTTATTGTATTAAAACGCCTAGACTAGCCTGATACAGTCACAAGGATTTTACATACTTGAAAAACTATCAACTCAATTTTACTCAGTTTCACAAATTGGCGGTTGGTACCATTTACATAAGCGCTATCCATATATATATATATATATATATATATATATATATATATATATATATATATATATATATATATATAGTATAATATTAATAAATATTAGTTTTTTTTTTGTGAGTAATAAAATAATTCTTTTATGAGTCTTTTAGCTAAATTTATTGCTAGAAAAAGATTAAAATCGACAACAAGGATTTCATTCCAAATGCGATGTTATCTGACATGGTTGTGATATAACGATGGATATAATGGCAAAATACGTCGTGAGAAAAAATATTCCGAAACAATCTCGGAAAATATTATGAATAATATTTCCAAAAACAAAAAATTTTGTCAAGAAAACCCGATGGAGAGCAACAAAGGAAAAATTACATTGTCAAATAGAAAACTGAAAAAAGTAACAAATAAAATTGTGGCCAATTTTAATTATGGGCCAAAAGCAGTGCAGCCCGATATATCTGACAGCGAAATGACACAAAAATGTCAAAAACAATAGAACAATTTAAAGGCTTTTTAATTACTTTGCCAAATACGGATGTTGTTAATTTATTTTGTCTTTCGGCTTAGTAAATAGGATTTCCAAATTTTGAAATATTCGATCCCTATCACTTTCTGTATCCTGAAAAAAAATTGATTTTACATCAATACATATATATATATATATATATATATATATATATATATATATATATATATATATATATATATATATATATATGTATTGATGTAAAATCAATTTTTTTTCAGGATACAGAAATTGATAGGGATCAAATATTTCAAAATTTGGAAATCCTATTTACTAAGCCGAAAGACAAAATAAATTAACAACATCCGTATTTGGCAAAGTAATTAAAAAGCGGCTGTCGACTAAATGTCACAATTTAGTGAAAGAAATTTTGTATGGCTGTTCATATATAAGCAATGTGCAGGTGAGGTCAATTTTACTCCCAAAAAAATCAAAGGAACCGCAGCCTGGATCGAGTAAAACTAAATCAAGAGAACCACAGCCTGGAACCAGTAGAAATTAAAAATTATATAATATCTAAAGAATATTTTATTTTAATATATATTTATAGTTTAAATTAGTTTAAATTTAACAAAATAAATCAACTGAAAATTAATAAATAGGTATATTAATTTTCAGTTAATTTTTTTTGTTAAATTTATTTTGTATTTAATATTTAAATAATAAAAATGATTCTATAAAGAAATGTATTGTTATTTTTAATGCAAGAATCTTTACTAAAGCGCACCATTGTGCTTTGCTATGGTTTCAATTAGTTTTTTTTTTAGTGGATGTGTTTTTTTTTTTAGAACCATGAATTGTGACAAGGATGAAATTTGAAGAACACAAAATAAAAGTTAACGAATCTGGGTTATACATTGACGATAAAAATTAATTTTTATCTACTTCTCGTGACGGTACCAAAAAATTTGTGTTTTGTCATAAAAATATTTCTTTTATTTTTTGTAGGATTAACAGACAACGATAAAGTTGTTGAAATTAAATGCTTTATCAAAGCAGCAACATTAGGATAGATAATAGAGGACGCTGTTAATTCTAAGACTAAATGTTTGAAATATGTAAATAAAAATATACAGTTAAAACGTAATTATAATTATTATTACAGGTAATACTTCATATTTATAATAACGCATAAAATAATTATGTAGTGTACTTCTTTTCCTTTAATAGGTTCAAGGGCAATTAAATATATTAAATAAAAATGTTTGTTATTTTATTGTTTATATGAATGACAAACAAAATGTATTTGTTGAAGTCATAAAAAGGGACTAACATTTATGGGAAAACGTAATGTTACAAAAAATTTACAAACTTCCATTCATGCATTACCGGATATTGTTTTGCGGTAAATTCTTAAAGGGTTAATCTGTAGAGAACCAAGTAGAAGGAATTTACAAAATTAAAAAATTTAAAAAACCCCACTTCAAATGAAATACTCTGGTTTTCGTTTCCTAAATCGTAGTAGGTCTTTGTTTTGTATTGTTAAAAAAGTTAGGTTATAATAACCATTCCCACGCGTCAAGAACAGAATTACATTTGATTCAGTATAACTTGTCACTGATTATTATACCAGTTCTTTGATTGTCTATAAAATAATATTTGGCGCTAGTTACCAATTTTCTCTTTATTATAACGTATTATTAGTTATTATTTTGAATTGAAATAGCTGAGAAAATGCTTAGCAATCAATTTAGAATGTGTGGTATAATTAGGGAAAACAGAGGATTGTCTGCGGAATTGTTAAACATCAAAATTAAAAAGAGGACAAGCAGATTTTCGTCGGAAGGACGACATCCTAATTCACGTTTGGAAAGATAAGAGGTTGGTCCGAATGATAACAACAATCCACAATGCTCGTATGATTCCAAATGGTAAAATAAACAGAAAGAGAGGTGACGCGATTATAAAACCTGAATGAAAGTTTATGAAGGGAGTTGATCATGTCGATCAATATCTTTCATATAACTCTATTTTTAGAAAATCAATTAAATGGACCAAGAAGGTCTTTATGTTCCGATTAAATTGTGCACTTTTTAATTCTTATATTATATATATATATATATAAAGCTTAATCCAGGGAGGAAAATAAAATTTGCATCATTTTTTCAACAAATTGCCAAACACTAGATTGAAAGTGGCACTGAAAGTGAGGACAGTCCTCTTATGTATATGGCCGATAGCCTTAATTTGCATGAAGCGAACACAAGCAAGACGTAAACCTTATAAAAAGATGCGCCGGGAAGATTGTCTGGAATAATGAGACAGCATAGTTTAGAAAAAGTTGAAAGCTTGGGCAAAGAAAAGTTTACCCAAAAACGTTGCAGAGTTTGTAAAAATTACGGGATTCGGAAAGATACATGTTTCTCTTGTAAATTTTGTAAAGTTTATAATCAATGCCAGTCTGCAAAGTGGTTGTTTTCCCAAACAATTGAAAACTACTAAAATTGTACCTTTACATAAAGGTGGGGACACTACTTTGATGTGTAATTACCGTCCGTTTGTTATTGTATCACTTTTCCATAAAATATTTGAAAAAGTTATGTATATCAGGATTCAGTCATTTTTAAATAAACATCAGATTATTCTCAAAGAGCAACATGGATTTCAAAAAGGTTTTGATTATATCTCAGCAGTAACTGAATTTACTAATACAATATATGATAAATTAGATAGAGGTCAAGTGGAAATTGCATTTATTGATCTGACAAAAGCGTTCGACTGTATATGAAAAAAGAAAAACAGCGTTAACTTCCGCACCGACACATTCTGCATCAGTAACATTTACCATAACATAATTACAAAAACATGCTAGTGCTAGTAACATGAGCGTTGATGTACGCGTGGTCGTAGTCTCGTCTGTATTTATTCTTGGTTTTCGTAGGTTGTTTTCTGGATTTAGTTGTAGTATTTTGTTTAGTTGAATAGTTCTTTTTAATGGTAATCTAGTTGTGATATTCATGTGCTCTTTACCTTGCTTGGGGTGAGTTTTTCAACATTTTCTGACTTTGTACTATATTTTGATTGTTTTATTGTTATTTTTCGTGCATATATTTTTGTGCGGCCAGGTTATTTTTTGCAAGCATTAGTTAATTAAACTAACTAATAGCCTTCACATACATAAGCAGGTTCTACGTCATCAGTGCCGTTTGCAACTTGTTAATTAACATTTCGATCATTGTAATATGTTTTTATTTTTTGCATGTTGTTAATTTATAGCAATGATGGACTGTGCCAAATGTAATTCTAAAAAGCGCGGTGTCAACTTTGTTGATTGTGAGGGATCATGTGGCAAACAATTTCACACCACATGTGTTAATATTTCCGAGGATGTATACAAAACAATTGAAAATTGTAATAACCTATTCTTTCTCTGCGATAAATGTAAAATTTCGGATATTATTGTTGGCAAAAAAGTACTGAATGGTATAGATGATATTAATTCCGCAATTACTAGTATTTCGTCTGATCGTAATGCTGCTTTTAATGATATGTTTTTGACATTTCGTTATGAATTAATAAAAAATATAGACAAAATGATGTCCAATTTTAAAACCGAAGTTTTTAATAATTTATCAGAAAAAATTGAATGTATCAAACATAATAGTTTAGTTGATAATGTTAAACCTAGTTCTTCTAAATCATCTTTTGCTGATGTAATTAAAAATATTGAACCACCTGTGTTACTTAAACCGAAGAATATTAATCAAAGCGTTGAAATAACAAAATCTGATGCTTTGCGTGTAGCAGATCCTGTGTCATCTAATATTGAAATATCGAAAACTAGTCAAGCTAGCAATGGGGGTTTGGTTGTACGTTGTAATAATTCGGGTGATTCTGATAAATTTAAAAAACTTGTGGTTGATAAGCTAAGTGAAAAGTACGAAGTTCGGCAATTGTCTTCTTTACATCCAAGGTTGAGAATTGTCGGCTTATCAAGTAAATGGGATAAAGATACTTTTATAAAATATCTGTTAAATCAAAATAAAAGTATATTTTTATCGGATAGGAAATATGAGTGTGAATGCATTGAAATACTGCTACTTCGAAATAATGACAAAAAATTTCAAGCTTTAATACAGGTAGATATAAAATCGTACCGTGAGTTACTAGAAATTGGTGAAATAGTCATTCTATACGACTACTGTTCCGTCTACGATGCCATCCAAGTGAGACGTTGCTTTAATTGTTGCGGGTTTCATCATTTTTCCAAAAATTGCACACGTAAGACTGCAACTTGTCCTAAATGTGCCCTACCTCATTCTATTAAAGATTGCAAAGCTGACAAATTTCAGTGTATAAATTGCATTAATCTGAAATCTGCCTCAAACATCGACATTAAAACAGATCATCCGGCATGGAGTCTTGAATGCCATGTCTATGTTGAAACTTTGGCCAAGTTTAAATCTACAATTTTAACGGGCAAATAGCAATCAATGACGAACATTAATTCTTCTTCCGGCAATAATCGTCTATCTAAAAATGATAAATACGTTCATATTTACTATCAAAATGTTGGTGGCCTACGAAGTAAGACAGAAGAATTATTTAACTCAACTCTGTGTTCCCCCCAATATGACATTTATGCTTTGACTGAAACATGGTGTCATAATGGTGTTTCAAATTCAGAATTATTTGATATGAACACCTTCAATGTCTATAGGAGCGACAGAAATCATGCCCTCTTAAACACTACACGTGGAGGCGGAGTTCTCCTTGCAGTTAATAGGAACATTCACTCTTTGGAAATTAATTTTCGTAGTGAATGTTCCATTGAAGAATATATAAATCATATTGATATTTCCTGTATTTTAATAAATTTCAGTTTGTATATTATAACAATCTACATCCCACCTTCTACGCCCAGTTCTGACTATGATTTCTTATTTGAATCAATATCTTCTTGGTTTCATAATAAATTAAATTTATCTTTAATTATAGTAGGTGACTTTAATATTACTGAATATCGTAATTGTTTGAATAATGTAAACCCATCTGCAAAATATAATTTATTGTGCAATTTCTGTAACTTCTGGGAAAGTAAACAATTAAATACTATATTAAATGCTTGGAAAAATGCTAAAATCGTACCAATTTTCAAAAGTGGAGATTCAAAAGATATTACGAATTACAGAGGCATAGCTATGTTATCTAATTTTAGTAAAATTTTTGAAACCATTCTATATAAATTTATGTATTCTTCATCTAAGCAATTTCTTTCTCCTCTTCAACATGGCTTTATGGAACGTCGTTCTACTATTACAAATTTATGTAACTTTACAGAATTTACATCCGCTATCTTAGATAAGAGTGGACAAGTTGACGTGATTTACACAGACTTTTCCAAAGCATTTGACACTATTCATCATAATATTATTGTTAATAAACTTATCTCATTTGGCTTTTCTCCTTCCTTAACTACCTTAATTCTTTCATATCTTCAAAACCGATCTCTATTTGTTTCTTATATGGGTCATAATTCTAAATCTTTTACTTCTCATTCTGGGGTTCCACAAGGTTCTAATCTCGGCCCCTTACTATTTTTATTTTTCATCAATGATATTACTGCGATTATATCCAACAAGTGTTTACTATTTGCTGATGACCTTAAATTGTATTGTTCAATTGATTCTGTTAATGACTGTATATCTTTGCAGAACGATGTTAACAGCCTTGAATCTTGGTGTACAACTAACAAACTTTTTTTAAATATTGACAAATGTAAGGTAATGTCTTTTACGAGAAAAAGAACTAACATCATTTACGATTATTCTCTCTCAAATAAGTACTTGAATCGCGTGGATTCTACAAAAGATCTTGGTATTTTATTTGACCCAAAGCTTAGATTTCATCTGCACATTGACCATATCTCAAAATCTAGTTACAAAACCCTAGGTTTTATAATTCGGAACACACGGAACTTTACTTCTATTGAAGCTATTAAAACTTTATATTTTGCCCTGGTTCGATCTAAGCTGGAATACGGGTCCATAATATGGGACCCTTTTTATGCATCTCATATTAATGCTGTTGAATCTATCCAACGTCGTTTTCTTAGTTATCTTCATCTTAAAGCTTTTGACTCTTATCCTCCACGTTCCTTTTCTCATTCCGAACTTCTTTCAACCTTTTCTTTTGATAGTTTACGCTTGCGTAGATCTACTCTTTGTCTAACTTTTCTTTTTAAACTTATTAACAACCTTATTGACGACTCTCATTTACTTTCTTCACTGAACTTTCGTGTTCCTTCATTTCCTTCCAGACAATCTGACACATTTTACCTTCTATCTGTACACTCTAACATTTGTCATAGCTCTCCTGTCTACTCAATGTGTCACTTGTTTAATTGTTTAACTGATTGTAACGATATTTTTAGTTCCTCTGTCGATAATTTTAAGACATCTGTCAAGAGCAGTTTGTCACAATTTTATAATTGTTCATAATTATCTTATTGTTCTACTGTTTTGTTATTGTTTTTTTTTGTTACACTGTAATTGGGCATTTTGTCTGTTGTGTAATGTAAAATAAAATAAATAAAAATTAATAAATAAATGACAATGATAGAATTCTTGATATTGTCTTATCGAATAAATCTTGTGTTGTTACTAGATCAATTGATACTATCTTGATTGAAGGCACTCACCAGCATTAAATATTGATTTTCAATATATAAAGAATAATAACGTTTTTCATGCAAAATTATATGGTGATTTCAATTTTAAAAAAGCTAACTTTCCCGCATTGTATGAAAGACTGGCAAATACAAATTGGGATTTTCTTTCTGAATATTTAAATGTTGATGATGCAGTCAATGCGCTATATGCAAAACTTAATGAATTGTTTGAACTATACATTCCTAGAAAAAAATTGTGTACAAAGACTTATCCACCCTGGTTCGATCTAGATATTATAAAGAAAATAAAAGCTAAACATAAAATGTGGAATCGTTATAAAACGTATGGTGATTTGTCTGACTGGAATAATTTTAGCATATTAAGAGCTAAACTCAAATTTAAAATTCGTATAGCGTATAAGAACTTTTGTAAAAATGCCTGCAACTCAAATAAAAGTGATTCAAAATCGTTTTGGAATTTCGCTACACATAAACAAAGAAACTCTCCTATACCATCTGTACTATCATATGAGGAAGCTGTATTAGATTCTCCTGAACAGATTGTAAATGGTTTTGCAGATTATATTTCTTGTTGCTTCAATTATTCTGGTAATGTTAACAACTTTCAAAATAGTTCTTCTAATTCATATAGTCTTCCTGTTATATTAATTTCAATCAGTGAGGATGAAGTAAACACTGCTATTAAAAAATTAAAACCCAAAATGACTATGGGCCCAGATGGAATACCTGCATTTTTAATCAAGGACTGCTCTTCAGTGTTTACTAAAATCCTTACTGTTATATATAATTTAATAATTACAACATCTAGTTATCCGTCATCATGGAAAACGTCTAGAATTTGTCCTGTTTACAAAAGTGGTGACAGAAGTTTAATTACTAACTACAAACCTGTAGCATTGCTATGTAATTTTGGTAAAATTTTTGAGTGTATCTTGCATTCTACAATTTACAATCATTTCTCGCAAATTTTAACTCCATATCAACATGGGTTTGTAAAAGGTAGATCAACTATCACAAATTTAATGTGCAAAACACAATACATCTGTAATGTGCTAGATCGTCAAGGACAAGTAGATGTTATATATACTGATTTCTCAAAGGCCTTTGATCGTATTGATCACAATATTTTACTTCATAAACTTGAAAGTTCTGGGCTATCTTCTTCATTAATAATGTTGATGAAAAATTATTTAATTGATCGAAAATATTTTGTTCAACATGGGGGCTACAGATCAGAAATGATGTTTCAAAGATCAGGAGTACCTCAAGGATCTGTCCTTGGTCCTCTACTGTTTATCATCTTCATAAATGATATTGGAAACAATTTTAACTGTTACTTGCTGTATGCTGACGATTTAAAAATGTTTTGTTCAATTAATTCAATAACAGATTGTCATAATCTTCAAAACAACTTAGATCGTTTATGCGACTGGTGTATCGATAATCTAAATCTCCATATGAACAAATGCAACGTTTTATCCTATTCTCGTAAAAAAGAACCGATTATATTTGATTATAATTTGAATAATGAATCACTTAATTAGGCCTGAATTTACAAAAGACCTAGGTGTTTATTTCGATTTAAAACTAACGTTTGGAAAACATTACGAAGTAACTCTGAAAACGGCTTACAAAAAAATGGGTTTAATAATTCGTAACTGTAAGCATTTTGAGGACATTGATACCTTTCGCTTACTCTTCACAGCTCTAATTCGACCTACATTAGAGTATGGATCATTAATTTGGTGCCCTATCTATCAAACCCAGATCTCATTGTTGGAAGGTGTAGTACAACAACGCTTCTTAAAGTCGGCAATGTATTTCATATCAGGGACCTATCCTGTTAGAGGTACACCACAAATTGAACTTCTCCAGTACTTTTCTCTATATTCGCTCGAAAAAAGAAGAACGTATCAATATGTCGTTTTTCTTTTTCAATTATTCAATAATAAAATTGACTGCAGTTTATTGCTTGGTACTTTTCAGCTGAGAATTCCACGAGGTGGTTCTAGAATTGGAAGTCTGTTTTATAAACCTGCAGCCAGAACCAACTACCTACTCACATCACCGATTTACAAGATGATAGACTATTATCAAAATGTGGAATACGACATCGACATATTTCATTGTACAATTGATGAAATAAAGAAGATTATGCAGCCAACGTATTACAATTAATTATGTTCTTGTTTTTAAAATTTTTGTATTTATTGTGTAAACGTGTTACTTTTGTCACTTATTATTGTATTTACAAATTCATGTTACCTTTTGTAACTGTATCCTTTATTTAGGCTTTTTGCCTGTTGGATATATTTGAAATAAATAAATAAATAAATAAATAAATAAAAACAACATCGGTAAAAATAAATGCTAGAAATAACATAGAGAATGATAATTCATGCGACGACAGTAGGGTCCAAACATAGACTTTAAATTAACACAGACAGATCAAAAAAATTTTCATAAATCTTCACTTCATCATCTGCTTAGGTTAGTTTTAATAAATTTGAAAATGATTAATGGACACTTAATGGAAATAATTTTTTTCGAACAACTTCATTTTTTTCAATTTAATAGCCTTCAATAACTTTTGAATACAAAATTTTATTTGAAATTGCATTTTTGCTTCCGCCAAAAATATGTATCTAACGTCGTGTCAATCACAATCACATAAAAAAAAATTAAAAAATAAAAATTGTTTTTTAAGAACATGCTCATATACTGAAATTGATGAAAAAAAGCTGTTTTTTTATTATTACAAGACTTACGATACAAATTTTTTAAAGAATTTTTTATTTTAATTGACTTTTTTGTATGCATAGACAAAGCAAACGGTAACAATTGAGTCGCTGGATGCAATAACGACTTAAGGGCACTTACGTCGTTTTTCCGGAGTACATAATTTTGGAAAGTACATATCCGTGTCTATTCAATCAAAAATCCGAGTGATTTGCGATTAAAAATTTGAATAACCAAATTGTACGACGGTCAACCGCAACTGTTGGCTTAGGGTAGATTAGTTTAGGTTTAGGTTCTTTAGTTATGTTATTATTCAATATAGGCGCTTATATCATCGGCGCAAATGATAGGCATCTACCTCAGACCGGCGTGCAATTTAGTTATGCAAAATTTCGGTAAAGGATTAAAACCCAACGGCCGTATGCACTCTGGAATATACATATCCATTACTATTTTATATCCATGTTTATATTTGTTTAAGTGATTATATGAAAAAACGACCTAATTCAAGGCGTGATAATTTATCTCCTATCTTTAGAGGTTATATTATACAACCGTTTTGGTTCACCCCAGACTCTTTTGAGAGTTGATCATTCATTATGCCAATTATAATATGTTCAAGTTCACAAATAGGTACAATATGTAAAGATAAAATGCTTAAACGTTAATTTGGTACAAAAACTTAAGTGCACTTAAGTCGTTATTGCACCCAGCGACTCAATTATAATGGGCCTTTCCACTAAAATCAAATTTAATAATTTTAATACCTTTATGTTGTTTTACAACCTAAAATAATAATATGATTTACGTTCTAAAATTCTATATTTATTGAAATAAACTAATTTGAAAACAGGCTATAAAAATCACACATTTAAATGATTTAACCATAGCCACACCTCTAACCATATACGTCATATAGGGTACGTTCCACTTAAAACCCGCAACGCTCGCGACGCCCTATAACACGTTCCACTTAAGAACGCAATCGTTGCGGTTGTGATCGAAAATGTCATAGGTGGCGTCATTTCGACGACCGCTAAAAGCCCACTTCGACCATTATCCGTAGGTGGGTTAGTGTAGTCGTTCTTAATTTCGTGCGTTTTTTTTAAGTTAATGAACACACATTTTTTGTGGTAACGATGGCAGACGAAAAAATGTCGATGTACAATCCAGCTACGGACACATTAATAGAAGTCATGTTTTATCGCCAGAAGATGTGTTACGTGCTAGAACTGGTAAGTGATATCACTATTAATATATGACTTTTGTAAAATTAAAACAGCATAACCTTACTTTTCCCGTGAGCATTCTGTATTTTATTTTTATTCCCAGTATTGTTCTCTGTTTTTAGATTTGGTTCTCGCAAGTACTTTAATGAACTCGGCGTTGCTTCAACAAGATTCTTCATCTGATGATCAAGTTCTTGAACCAGAATATGTTGCCAGTTCTAGTTCTTCAGTGGAAATTACTGAAGACAAAAGTTTGGATACTGATCCTGAAGATGGAAGTATGTTAACGGTTAAGCTCTTATGAATAGCTGGCTATGCACATAGAGGTAAATCCGCCGGTTTGCAACGGCGCGGTTCAAACGTCCATACTTATCTTTGAATTAGTGGGTAATGCACGCGCCACACTTAACCGGTCCAGACTAGTCTGTCAGTTCGCAACGCGCGAGTGAAACGTTACCGTCAACTAACACAAATTGTAACCACCACAGATAAGTTTGTCAGTTTTATGCGTCACGCATTTATTTAATTTATTTATTTTCGTGCAGTTTTTCACCACGACAGTTTGGTCAAAATTTATTTATTTTCGTGCAGTTTTTCACCACGACAGTTTGGTCAAATATGCCTGAAGGTGTTTTGTCGAAGAATTTTGTCACTAGATTTATAGAAATCTACAAAGAACATCCGACTTTATGGAAAATTAAAAGTAAATAGTATTCAAACAAAATTAAAAAAAAAAAGCTTACGATGCACTTATTGAATATGCTAAATCGTCTTACCCAGATGCCGATCGAAACTTTGTAAGTAAAAAAAATACAAAACCTTAGAGGATGTTTCCGGAAAGAACTGAGGAGGGTTGAAGCGTCTCAACGCAGTGGCTCAGGTTCAGATGATCTGTATCAACCACACCTGTGGTATTTCGACTTGCTATTGTTTACCACAGATCAAGAATTGCCTGTTACAAGTACAGATAGTGAAAATTTTGAGGATGAAAGTCTGTGCAGCGACTTGACGGAAAATGAAGACATCGAGGTGGAAGAGGGACAACATCTGACTGAAGAATCTCAACATTCCCCGGGAAATAATTCGCAGGTAAGTAAACGAAAAATATTAATAGAAAAATATTAACAGAAACAATTATCTTTCTTGGGCGTCAAAATATTCTCTTTAGAAGGTCATCGCGATGACGGACAATTATTGAATACGAATAATTCAGTTATAAACAAAGGAAATTTTCGAGAACTGCTGCGATTTCGTGTTCAAGTTAGAGACGATACATTAAAATACCATCTCGAAAATAGTTCATCTTCTGCAACTTACATAAGTAAAACGACCCAGAACGAAATAATTGAATATTGTAGTCAACAAATACAGACATCCATAAAATTAAGAATTTTTAAAAGTAAATTTTAAAGCATTATTTTTGATGAAACAACGGATTCAAGTCATTCTTCTCAAATGACGGTGGTGCTGCGATATGTATTCAATGATGAGATTAGGGAAAAAATTTTCACTTTTATTAATTGTCATACAGATTTAACATGTGAGCCTATTGTAACTGGCGATATATTAGCGCAAACAGTTCTTCGTACATTATCTAAGGCCTGTTTAAATTTAAATAATTGCGTTGGTATAGGTACTGACGGTTGCAGTGTAATGCTAGGGTAAAATAACGGCGCTGTTGTTAAATTGCAAAAATCTTTAACAAACGCAAGCAGATGTTCGTGTTACAACCATGTGCTAAATTTATCGATATCAAAATCATCATCAATTCAATGTGTAAGGAACACAGTCAATACAATAAAAGAAATAATTAAATTTTTTAATGCCCCATCTAAGCGAAGTGCTGTTTTAAAATTTGTAAATGGTGAAAAGCTGATCAGCTTATGCGAAACACGGTGGTCTGAAAGTAATGATTCTGTATTGCGATTTAAAACTAGTATACGTAAAATCATTGAAGCATTTGAATTAATTTCCACTTGGAAAGAACGCGAATCATCACTAAAACCAACACTACTACAAAGTGCAATATCAGAACATTTATTTATAATTTCAGTTTACGAACTAGCTGATATATTAACTACTACCTTCCCGTTAAGTAGCATTAATCAAAAAAAAAAAAACATAGGACAAAGAACTGGCAAAAACAAAGGTAAATAATACCATTGAAATTTTAAAGAATAAGGAAAAAAATGGTGACCAAATTTTCAATATTATTTTCTTGGATGCATTGGAATTATTGAAAACTCTGGAAATCGAAATAAGAATGCCACGAATTACGAGCAGGCAGGTTCGTCGACCAAATGTATTCATTCCTTTATTAGATAGTATACTTCTAGATATACAATGAAAATTTTCAGAGAACACATTAAATGTTTTTGACCTAAATATATTGGTTCCTATTAATTTATTGAAAAAGACGAAAGAATAAATAAAATCCGCCATTATTAATATCTTGGCATATATCAAATTTCGACATTAATGTTCAAAAAATAATTGACATCAAAAATCGATTTTTGGCCGTTAAAATGGAAAAAAATCAGTGAAAATGGAAAAAATTATACCCAATAGTGCTCTTCAAACCCATAATGAATGCGATAAAGAAATTTATCCAACTATAAAAATCATTTTGCAAATAGTGTGTACTCTACCCGAGAGTGTCGCTTCCGGCGAATGAAGTTTTTCGGCATTAAAAAGATTAAAAACATGGCTAAGGACGACAATGGGCCAGGAGCGTTTCCAACGATTAGCTCTTCGACATGTACATAAAGATGCAAATAGAAATATTGAGACGATAATTGATTCTTTTGCCAAAGATAAAAATCTAAAGTTAGATTTATTGTTATAAATTTTGATTATTTTGCTAGTTGTGTAACACGGGCGGATTCAGGATATTATTCGGAGGGGAGATTCATTATCAATTAATTCGTTTTTAGAATAAGTTTATTAATATTTGTTCTTATATTATAAAAATGTATATTTACTTTTATTGGTTTTTTATATATTTTTCAATTAATTATACTCGAAGCAGCAGAATATTTGAGCATGTGTTATGCGTTATATTTTGTTTTATAATATGTATGTCTCTTTCTTTTAAATTACTAATTTGTTATATTATGGTCGATTTCTATTTCGTATAAAGACAACAATATTAAATGAAATTGTTTATATTTTTACAAGTTTATTATAATAAATAATATATTATATAAATAAAATATTTGTGAAATTCCTTATTACCCCCCTTCCTAACATTTGTTGCTGGATCCGCCCTTGGGATCGACATATTACAAATCACAGAAATAACAGCAATGGCTCTAACCGAGTTTTATATTAAGAAAAGAATATGTCCAAATCATTTTCAAATGTTTTTCTTTTGGAAAATAGTGACAAATTGGTTTGTAATGCGCTTCCGACTCTTAACTTACCAGGTACTTCAAATTACATTTTCATATTTGATTTGTAGTAAACAATATTATATATTTCCCTTTTTATGTAATGTAGGCTGGACATGGAAAAAGCTTTATTTTATAATAATTTTTTTAATATAGTATTAATTTAAAATATAAATGTATATGGTACAATTTAATTTAAAAAGAAATTGTTTATATATTAATTAATATAATAAATGTCACATATTTTGAAAAAGATATTCCTTAAAAAATAATTAAATAACATTATAGTAACATTTGTAAAAATATATTATAAACAAGCATTAGAAAAAGTTTAATGTTCACAAATATTTGTTATATAAACTGCATACTGTTATAAACGAAATATATATCTAATTTCAGGAGCAGCGTCAGTAAGTTTTGATACTGCGGATACACATCCAGTAGAATTGAATAAACCTAATTAGAATTCTCAATCTTTTATTTCGGGAATGGGTATGTTATTTGTAATATAATATGTAATTATTATTATTTTTTTTTAATGTGGGCAAATTTTTAACTAATTGAAAAAAAAATTAACATAATTGTGTAAATCTAGCTTGAAAATATGATAATTTATTATTAATTAATAATTATTAATTCATTGTATTTTTTGAGCCAGTATCTCCAATAAGAACAGACGAAGATCGTCAAACACCTCCAAAAACACCAGAACAAACGTCAATGTCAAAAGGTACAATTTATTGTAAATTTTATTTATTTATCATATAAATTTGTATTAAAATTATTAAAATTCAATGTGAATTTAATGATATAATATTTTAATAATTTACTGTTATATTCTGTTTCTTTTATTTCAGACAGTTCGTTATCTTCTGTGGGTGTATCGAGGAAAATACAATTAACTTCTAAAGCAAAAAAAAAATTATCGAGATGTAAAGAAATCAAACAAAATATTAATGCGCAATAGAAGTGTTGTGTATTTAATAGGATGTAATAATCACTATATTAAACTTATACTTATTTATTTATAAGAATATACTTATATACAACATATCATGTGGTTCTGTCATTACACGTCATATCTATACAACATTTTTAGGTTATCTATATATTCAGTGTTACCAATATTAAAATATCTAACAATTCTCCCTTACATATATAAAACATTTTTAATTATTATTATTATTATTTTTACTTATATATCTAATTATTGAATATGTGAATATATAAACTATAACGCAAAGCCAATCTATGTAAAACCACGCCCTATTCCGTTTTCTCTATTACCACAAGTAAATACTGAATTAGATAAATTAGAGAGAGATGGAATAATAGAAAAAACTGATTATAATCAATGGGGTACACCACTGGTAATTGTGTCAAAACCTAACAAAGGCGTTCGTATATGTGCAGATTATAAAATCACAATTAATCAACAACTAATAGATGCTCATTATCCTATTCCGAAAGTAACAGAATTATTGCCAGCGTTAAAAGGAGCACGTTATTTTTGTACATTGGATATTGTAAAGGCATATTTGCATATTAAATTAGATGAAGAAAGCTCCAAAATAGCAGCCTTGAGTACTCATAGAGGTACTTATTTGGCGAAAAGATTATTTTTCGGTCTTAAAACTGCGCCAAGCATTTTTCATAGTGTATTAAATCCAATTTTGGGGAATTTAGAAGGATGCATCGCATATTTTGACGATATTGTCATTTTCGGTAATACAAAAGAACAGTGTCAACAAAGATTAATTAAATGCCTTGACAAATTAAAAGAATTTAATATTAAATTAAATAAAGAAAAATGTAAATTTTATAAAACAAAAATTAAATACCTGGGATATATTATTTCAGAAAAAGGGTTGGAAAAAGATCCAAACAAAGTTAGTGCAATCAGAGAAGCACCAAGACCAAAAAATGCAGACGAAGTACGATCTTTTATAGGTATGGCGTTATATTATAGCAATTTCATTCCAAATGCTTCAAAGATATTGTATCCGCTTAATCAACTGTTACGCAAAAATGTAAAGTTTATTTGGACTACTGCATGTGAAAACGCGTTTACAAAAATTAAGCAAGAACTATACAGCGATCGCATACTAGTGCCTTATGACACCAAACTACCATTGTTTATAGAAACGGATGCTAGTCCCTATGGTCTTGCAGCCATTTTATCGCACAAGATAAATGGTGAACTAAAACCAATAGCATTTGTATCACGCACATTGACGGCAGCAGAAAAAAATTATAGCCATTTGGACAAAGAAACAACGGCAATATTTTGGGCTGTGAAAAAATTTCACCAGTATCTATATGGTAGAGAATTTACACTTGTCACAGACAACAAGCCACTGGAAGCAATCTTCAATCCAACGAAAAATTTACCGGATAATACAGCATTACGTTTATCACGTTATGCATTATTTCTACGACAATACGAATATAAAATTCTACACCGTTCCGCAAAATGTCATCAAAACGTTGATTATTTCTCGCGAGCTCCCGCGATTATCTCAAATGCATCATCACTCGATGAGAGTTATTTAGTTCATGAAAGTACAATAAATCAAATCACAACGCCTGAGCTAATCACAGCTGAAATAATCGCAAAAGAAACGGAAAAAGATGAATTATTAATAAATCTAAAAAAAAGAGTTATTATCACGAAAAGTCTCAAACCATGAATTTTCATTGCATCGCGGAATCATAATGAGAGGACAGCGTGTAGTAATCCCGACATCGCTTCAAACAATAATATTAAATGAAATACACCAAACACATGTCGGAGTAGTGAAAATGAAAGCTATTGCTCGTTCCATTTGTTACTGGAAAAACATTGATAAAGATATCGAATCTTTAGTAAAATCCTGTCAACAATGTGCGCAGGTCCACAGAAAACCTGCTAAAGTACCACAACACAAATGGGAAGATCCCACAGAGCCATGGCAGCGAATTCATATGGATTTCGCCGGTCCTAGTAAAGGAAAGCATATCTTAATAGTAGTGGATGCACTCACTAAATGGATTGAACTAAAAGTTTTTAATGTACCACCCACATGTTCAAGCACTATTGAGGCATTAGAACAAATTTTTATACATCAGGGTTTGCCGTACACAATCGTGTCAGACAATGCGACTGTATTTAAATCGGAACAGATGACGAGATATTGCAAACAAAATGGCATCAGTCAGAAATTTTCGGCACCAGGACATCCAGCAACCAATGGGTTAGCTGAAAGAGCAGTGCAAACGATAAAATACAAACTCAAATCAATGAGGGATGAAGCAAACTTAAAACAAAACTTACGTAAAATTCTTTTTAAATATCGAACAACACCATTAGCTGACGGGAAAACACCCGCTGAAAAACATTTAGGAAGACAACTACGAAGTCGATTACATATGTTACGACCAGAACCAGAATATCAAAAAGTAAATAACCCAAAAGTTAAAAAAGAATTTAGAAAGGGCCAACGTGTATTATCAAGAAACTATATAGGACCCCGAAAATGGATTCTGGGAATAGTAGTTAAACGTTTCGGAAATATACACTACGAAATACGTTTAGATAACGGATACGTGATAAAGCGTCATGTTGATCAACTTCGTGCAACCGAGTGTGAAGTGGAACAAGAACGGGAAGAAGAAATTGACATTACAAATAAAACAAAAACAGAAGAAAAACGACGAACAGTACAATTTACATTACCCGCGCTTCAACCTACACCGATACCGGAAGTTGTAATACCACCGGAAAACGAATCAAGAATCGAACCAACAACGGTACGAAGATCACAAAGACAACGAAGTCCTGTTAAACGTTTAGATTTATAAAAATAAAAAAGAATTAACAGTACATAGTATTGAAAAGATATATGAAGAATATGCGAACGTATTCTCAGAAAAAGTATGAGAAATACCGAACATAGAATGTAGCCTAAAAGTAAAAGAAAACGCAAAGTGCAGCAATAACAACACTTATGCAGCAAATGAATAAGCCAACGTCAAACATCTCAAATACATTAATGACAAATAATATATCCCATCCTCGTCGCCAAATATTGTTGTGTATTTAATAGGATGTAATAATCACTATATTAAACTTATACTTATTTATTTATAAGAATATACTTATATACAACATATCATGTGGTTCTGTTATTACACGTCATATCTATACAACATTTTTAGGTTATCTATATATTCAGTGTTACCAATATTAAAATATCTAACAAGAAGAAAAGGGTGTAGTTTGCAAAAAGGTTGGAAATGGCAGAAACGTTTTCCAATTCCAAAATTTTTGAGAAGATGTCAAATTGTACATCACGAACAATGCAGTTTTTCGAAATGCGGCTTCGGGAAACAGCGAAATTACCATTAAGAAAAACTTTTATCTCTTCTGTTGTATAAGAAGAGTCCAAAAGGCTACACATTGTTGCAAAAAATATTCACACTATCATCAAGGAAGACATTAAAGATTTTATTAAATAAATTTTCTTTAAATCCGGGAATAAATAATTTTTTTTTCGAAGTTTAGAAAAGACTAGAAAAACCTGAAGATTTAGATCGATACTGCACATTACTTTTTGACGAAGTTTCTATTTCTACTTCGTTGCAGTACAATATTAAATCTGATAGTGTAGATGATTCTGTGGATTATGGCGAAGGCGAAGAATGAAGCAAGGTTTTGGCTAACCACGCTTTGGTATTTATGGCTCGCGGCATTAAAAAGTAGTAGAAGCAACCAATCGCATTTTCTTTTTGCAACGGTATAACAAAATCGGATATGTTGCAAAAATTAATAAAAGAAATAATAGTAGAATTACAACAGATCAATATTAAAGTTGTAGCTACAATATGCGATTGTGCTGCAGCAAATATTGCAGCCATAAATAAATTAATTATGGCAACAAAAACAGATAAATCTGTGGCTAGGTAGGAGTATCGAAATGAAACATTTATTGTAAATGGTGAAGAAATAATACCGTTATATGATCCTCCCCATTTATTAAAAAGTATTCGTAATAATTTTATGAATTATGAAATTCAATGGGGAATCAATGTATGGTAAATGGGAGCATGTGGGTAATGTATATAAAGAAGATAGAGAAGATACTCAAAATGATCTCCTGCTACTGCCAAGGATCACAGAAAGTCATTTACATCCTAAAAATAGGGAAAAAATAAAAGTGAAATTGGCTACACAGATTTTTAGCTACAAAGTAGCATCAATAATGCATTATATGGCTAAAACATGCAAGTATTATAAAAATTGTTATCTACAAAAAAGTAATGAAAATAAAATGAATGTTTTTCTAATTTTTTTAAATTGTTATAGCTATCATAAATGTTCCTGACAGCGCTGTTCAAACTTCAAAATTTATCCTATTCATGGATAAACTATTTGACAGCGTCAATGGCGATGGGGGAACTGTGCCCCAGGAGAAGTTAAAATTCCCAATAAAAAAGGATTCAACACACCATGCTTTTTGGGATAAAGCGAAAATAATTTTACAGTCTGTGAAATTTGTGAATGCCAAAAAACAAATTATTAATATACCTTCTGTTAGTCATTGGATTACAGCAATTCGTGGCTTCGAATTAATTTGGAACAAATTAAAATCTGTCGGTTTACAATATGTATTTAGAAGAACGTTTAATCAAGATCCACTTGAGATTTTTTTGGACTGATTCGAAGCCATGGATCACGAAATATAAATCCATCGTCTACGCATTTCATTTCAATGGAAGCGCAACAATAATAAATACAAGCGGATGAAAGTACAGGCTTATACGGGTTATACGAGATCAAAGAACAAAGTATGGAAAAACGATACACAGAGAGAAGCAAGGATTATGGGCAAAAGATGCAACGGAAAGCACGCCAAAATTTATGAATGCAGCAAGTTTACTGATGAAATCAGAAGCGTAATATTTTCAAAATTTTGGAGTGAAATGACCTGGGAAAAAAAACAAATCTTTGTTGTGAATCATGTGGATATTTCGAAACCAACTCGGCGACGCACGGGAAATCAAGAAACCCAAAAAAGCTCAACATTTAAATATTTTTTTAAAGATGGAACCAACAAGATCAGAGTATGTAAAAATATGTTTCTTAGTACTCTTAGTCTAAGCGAATGGTCAGTTCGGTCATGGTGCCAAAAGAGTGCTTGTGGTACTTTACCATCAGCTGAGGTTTTAAAGACGCCTAGATCTGCTAATCGTGAAGCTAACGGCACAATATTGTTAAACGTCAAACAACGAAAGTTTCTTAAAACATGGTTAGATAGCCTGCCAAAACTACCATCCCATTACGCAAGGCAAGACACTAACAAACAATACATCGAAGACAGTTTCATAAAAAGTAAATCCGAACTTTACAGAACATGTAGATCTGATTGCACCGACGTGAAGCCACTAAGTTCTTTTACATTTGACGAAATTTTTGAGAGAAAAAACTTAGTGATTTTCCAGCCTAAAAAAGACCAATATGACGTGTGCTGTGCCTACAAAGCAGGAAATTTTGAAACCGTCACCGAGGAGGATTATCAATGTCACATTGCAAATAAAGATCTAGCTAGAATCGAAAAACAAACAGATAAAAAAGCTAGCACTTTAAGCAATTGCAACATTCTAACCATGGACTTACAGGCTGTTCAATTATGCCCCAAGCTACATGCCTCAAAATTATATTTTAAAATGAAATTAAGGGTTCACAACTTTACTGTATATAATGTTGCTACTCATCAGAGTACTGATTTCTGGTGGCATGAAGGAGAAGGTGGCAAAAAGGAGAAGGTGGCGTGACTTCAACGCATTTTGCAAGCTGCATTACCAACTACTTATACTCACACTTTCAAAATAGTGACAAGTCCATTGTTCTATACTCTGATGAATGTGGGTATCAGAACAGGTGCACTGTTGTATCAAATGCCTTGCTGACTTTTGCTGTGAAAGAGCGGAAAACCATTGAGCAGAAGTATCTTTGCAAGGGACACACACAGATGGAGTGTGACACGGTACACAATCTGATTGAGAGACGTTTGCACAGAAGTGACATTCATTTACCTGCAGAGTTTGTTTCTGTTACGAGGCGAGCAAGAGAGAAGCCATTTCCTCTAGATGCTAAGTATCTAACATATGATTTCTTCCAAAACTATGCCTCTCCAGAGTTTCAATGGTACAACTCCTTAAGACCACCAGGAATCTTCCATGTTACGGATATAAAATGCCTTAAATATACCCCCGTTGGAATTATATATTACAAGACCGATTTCGTCAAAATGGCAATTTAAAAAAACATATGTGTACACACACGAGAGTAACCTTATAAAAGTTAAATATGTAAATAAAAGTTGAAGTAACAGTTTAAAAATACATATACGTACAATATTGTAAAAAAAATAATAATAAATCTATTATTCTTTCTTGAAGTTTTTGTTTTTATGTGTGGTAATATTGGAAATTCCTTCTCTCATACATATAATCCTGAAAATTACAAAAAATATTATTGATTTTTGATATACAGCCAGGATTGACAGATAAAAACCAATATGGTTTAGACAGTCCTGGTTTTTCATTTAATTTTGGGCACAGTGGCTTTTATTTAAAATATTCAAAATGATGGTTATTTAAGAAATATAGTCAAAATTATTTTTATTAAATAAAAAGTAAACCTGCCACTAAAAAAAAATATAACTTTACCAAATGTTATACCTACTTACCCGAAATTATACCGCACCAAACCTAAGACGTATCGTTATTGTTAATTCTCGATTAATTTCAATAGGAAATAAAATACATTTGCTGTACTGATTGTACTTCGCATTTGCATCCTTTTAAAATTTATTTATCTTTGTTCTGTCAGAACAATTTGGTGTTAATGGTAGGTGTAGTCTTAAAAGCACAATTTATTTATACTTTTCGCCCTTTACGCTTCAGCAACGAGCTCTGCACAAATTTGGCTTTATACAAAATTTGAATGTTTTTTTTTCTGTTTGAGCTTTTGTCATATATACATATTTAAATTTATTTTAGGACGTTAAGTATTTATAAATGAAATCTATTGTATGTTTCCAGAATTCGAACATTGGATTAACAAAGCAACCCAAAGAATAAAAATTAAAGACGAGTTTATCCGAAGATAGAAATATGAAATTTGAATTGAAAAGAAAATGACACCAATATATGCTAGAAGTTCAATAACAGTACAAATTGCGTGATCAGCTTCAAGTAGAATTGTTATTAAAATAGCAAGGTAAATTATTACAATTAATTAAATATTGTGAATCTTCGACAAATTTACACATATATAAAAGTATTAATATGATCCATACTTGTCAACTTCTTTAGAGATTGTTTTGTAAATTAATGTGAGATGTTATAAACGAAATAATTAGGGTATATTAACCACATAGCGTTATACAAAGTG
Source organism: Clivina fossor (assembly GCA_963966155.1). NCBI lineage: Eukaryota > Metazoa > Arthropoda > Insecta > Coleoptera > Carabidae > Clivina > Clivina fossor. The sequence goes on from OZ014558.1 coordinate 14,971,619, forward strand.
TTACGCTTTTTGAGATATAATTTTTTGCAAATGTCAATGTAATTACCTAATTACTTTGACATTGTTGTTGTTTAAAACAGTACTTTTGGTAACTTAAATACTCTCTGCAGTTGAATACAAGTCGTTTTTTGATTATAAGTGCAGAAAGTTTATCATTAAATTATAAAGAAAAGCAATTTTATTTTTAAATATATACTTATAGAAAATAATTGTACAACCTTTGAAATGTTAGACATTTTAAAATGCTGTATTTTTACCACAAAGTAATAACATTTCCGATAATTGAACTTTGCACAAGTTTTACTGTATTATAAATTTTAATTTTCTGTTACTGGACATTTATTTTACAACGTTAAACATTTATGAATTAAATTCATTTCGTGTTTTCAGAATCTGAGCTTGGAGTTAACAAATCAATCGAACGAATCATATGCAAGTGATGTTGAAATATTAAACTTGAATCGAAAAGAAAATGATATGAATGTATGTTACACTATAACAGTAAGAATCCTATGATCATCTTCATAACTGGACTAGTTATTATTGGAAAGGTAAATTAGTTCAATTGAATACAGGAAAGTCTTTGGATATTGGATAATTAAATAGAACTTAGAAATCTTAGACATGCATATACGACATGAGAAATAAAGTATTATTAATATTATAATTTTTTTATAGCTATAATTAACAATACACGTCACTTTTATTTATCATAATTAAATGAATTAGGTTAACTATATTATGACAGCTAACAAATTGTTTTCAAATAAATATCTTCAGCTTGGAGCAGAACTATCAGAAGAATCTCTATTTTTGAGTTTTGTTTTCTTTTTGTTAATATTTATATGGTAATTTATTCCCATAAATTGGCATAAGTCGAAATTAGTGATAAAAGATAGAGCTAGTTTTAATATGATAACTTTTTTTCATAAATATTTAAATATGACAAAAAATGGAAATAGCATAGTTCTGCTCCAAGCTAACGATATGTAAGCTTACCGTGTTGTTATACTAAACACTACATAGTAAACAACCGCTTTTAATCTATCATGCAAATTTTATTAAAATTATCATTTATTATTAGATTAATGTAAATTTGGAGTTTCCCAGTTAAATCGTCTTTATGAACTAAATATGCCCATAGATTTATATGTCTTTATTGTTTAAATTATAACTAAATAGATGAGTACAGTACAGACTCAATGTTATTTGTACTAGCTTACTCTTAACACTAGAATAACGCTTAATTTTTTTTTCATATCTTTACAAAAGTATTTTTGGTAACTTTTTGAATACATACAATTTATATTTTGATTATAAATATAGAAAGTTTATTATTAAATTAAAGAAAATTATATAAAGTACATTACATTAACATAGTAAAAAATCTTTCAGAACTCATTATATAAAATAAAACTGCTTTAGGTTTAAGTTTTATTTTTCATTACATTAATATCAAATTTGACAATTATATAAAATCCATTTTCCAAGTTCGGAACGATTGTTTCTCGCTTCGCATTGTTTTAATCAACTTTACCTTAGCGCTATCTTCATCGTTTCAATCTCTTTATTCAGTTGGTTTATTTTAGCTTCATCTTTTTTTTTTTCATTTTTATTAATCTCGCTTGTTCGGTAACTTTCTTCTTTAGGTCATTAATTTGATTTTCTAATTCTTTAACCCACTGCGTTAAAGAATTAGAAAATCAAATTTTAATTTTGTTTTGTAATCTGCTAATTTGTCTAATGCTTCTTTATGAGCGTATTTTAGATCTTTCAATCTATATTCATTAGTAACAATTCCTTTTTTTATAGATGCTGCTATTTCGAATAATTTTTTCAAAGCACATTTCGCATCAACCATTGATTGGATTGTGTCCCAACGTGTTCGAGAATGATTTTCTTGATCAGAATCAATAATTTTCTGTTGTAAATCGGCTATCTGAGCATTTCTGCATTCAATTTCTTCGGTAAGTTGACGAATTATTTGTTCGCCTTCTTCGCTATTTGTGTACTCCAAATCGGAACGTAATTTTGACAGTTGTTCATTTAGCATAGCCCGATCTTCAATCAACGTTTCTAATGAACGTTCTAATGAATCTGAAGAAGAAAATTACCGAACAAGCGAAATTAATAAAAATGAAAAAAAAAGATGAAGCTAAAATAAAACAACTGAATAAATAGATTCAAACGATGAAGAGCGCTAAGGTGAAGTTGATTAAAACAATGCGAAGCGAGAAACAATCGTCTTGTTTCGGAAATTTTTGAACTAACTGAACTGGAATGCACGTTTTTCAATTGTTGCGTCAGTTTATTTTTTTCTTTTTCTAATTTTACAATCTTGATTTCATTTTCTGACAGAGCTGTATAGTCAGCTATGTGATTCGTATTAGCCATAATCTGGCTGGCTAATTGTTCTTTTAACGCTAAAACACGATTCAGTTCATGTAACTCTGTGTTGTAATACAATTGTTTTTCCGTATATTTTTCTTGATGTTTATCCAATTTTGGTTCAGAGTTGTGTAGTTCATGATTAACCGAATTATGTCGCAATAAATGAGGTGTTAATGCTTAATATTCAAGTTTCTGAAGTTCTTTTTCATTCTTCTTATGCTCGCTATTTAAATCGTTTATTAGATTCTTTATTGATATTAAATGTTCTTTGATGTCTATTGCACTTTCATTATTTTGTTCCAGTGCACTAAAATTATTGAGAGTTATATTAGAAGTTTCCTGTAATCCCAACATAATTTTTCGGAGTTTATCATTATTAGCTTGTGTCAGAAAAGCACGCTCAAACATAACCGTATTTTCAGATAAAGCCGATGACAAGACTGCGACTAGTTAACGATTTTTATTTTGTAAAGCAATGTTTTCGGTTCGTAACTTATCTAGTTCTTCAGATGGAATAACCGATTGACCATTGCAAAGACGTTCGACACCTAGTTGTTGAATGATTTGATTTAAACGCATGATTTCGGCGGATTTCGGATCTTGATTTATTATAGGTTTGTTCTTAATTTTTTGTGCACGATCTGCATAACGCAGCGTACTCATTGTTTCATCCAAATTATAATCAGCTGGGCTGACGCAGGCGATCATTAAAGTTATAGAATTACTACGCAAAGAATCTTGAAGTAAACGTGTTAGTTTGCTATGACGATACGAAATGAATCCTTTTTGTGCGTCGTCTCCCAGAGCTGATATTACATTCCCCAATGCAAGAAGGCCTTTATTAATATTCACACCCTCGCGAAACCGTTCACCTGTCGCTTTTGTTTTTTTTTTATCGCTCGGAACCAGCCGAGTCAACTAGATGAAATTTTGCTGTTGTTGCTGAATTTGTATCATTTTTCTTCTGCATATAAACAATTATCGTAAAAATCGCTTGACTTCGAGAAGACTGGGCGTTCATTGCAGTTGCCCCAACTGCTCTGCCAGCAGAGCCTTCAATAAGACACTTAATTGTTTCTCTACTTGATGTAACAGGTAGTTCTGTAAGTCCCGGCATTTTAATACCTTTTGTGTCTTCTCGAATATCAATCAGGCACTGATCACGCGCTTTATTTGATAATAAATCATATAGATTCTCTTGATACAGTTCTATAAATGAAACGCTAATGCTCAACGTCCCCGAACATTTGTTGAAATATTCTAATGCCCTAGTTTGACATTCTCCATATTGAGCAATTTTAAAAAACATATGTCATGCAAATACACAAACTCGCCAGAAAGTGGTATTAAAATTGAAAATATTTGATCTACTACCCGTGAATACGAAAACATACCAAGTTTGGAAACACAACTGCAGGAATAGAATCGATTCAAAGCGAGGTGAATTATCTGTTGAAGAAATAGAAAATACGGAAAAAAAATTGATCCGTTTAATTCAGCAGGAATCATTCCAAGAGAATGATAATAGGTTAGCAACGCTCAATGTTGTTCGCGACGAAGAAGATGTTCTACGTGTAGAGACAAAAGTTTCGCAGAGGAAGGTTTTACAAACCTTTTGTTATCCTTACATATTATCAGGGCAACATTTGGTGGTAAAGAGGTTGATTTTTGACGCTCACGAGAAGCACAGTCATGTGGGAACGCAAGGATTTTTAAGCATATTACGTGAACAGTACTTTATTTTAGGAAGACGACGTATTATACGAACAGTCATCTCCACATGTAAAAAATGCAAAAGACATACTGCAAAGGGCTTTGAAGCAAAGACGCCTTCATTGCCCAGAGACCGAATAAGGGAGGCCGTTTGTTTCGAGGTAACGGGTGTAGATTTTGCAGGCCCACTATTTCTACTGAACAACAAAAAGGCATGGGTATGTTTGCTCACGTGCGCGGTATATAGAGCCGTTCATTTAAAAATCGTGACGACATTGTCGAGAGCAGACTTCCTTCAGGCGTTCCGGAGGTTTATCGCAAAACGTGGAAGACCCCACGTCATGTATTCAGACAACGGTACAAATTTCGTGGGAGCGGAAAATATATTTCGGCAACTAAATTGGGAAGAGATCAAAAGGTACAGCACAGAGCATAGAATCTGTTGGCGGTTCAATCATCCAGCAGCCCCGTGATGGGGCGAACGGTGGGAGCGGCTGGTCGGAATTCTAAAACAATTGCTGCGAAGGGTGTTAGGGCGAGCTCATCTCAGTGGAGAAGAACTCTACACCACATTGTGCGACTGCGAGGCCGTTATCAATTCGCGTCCTTTGACATATGTGTCTAGCGAGTCTGACGATTTAGTTCCGTTGACACCAGTAATGTTTTCGCGCGAAATGCGGGAAAGTGGCATGCCGGATTGTGATTTGGCAGATACTCAGACTTTAAATAAACGTTTTCGGTATGTGCAACGGGTTCGTGAAGATCTGTGGAAACGATTTCGGTCGGAGTATTTGGGTCAATTACGACAAGTGACGAAAACAAAAGACAATTCTCGCCGCGTGACTGCTAACGAAATTGTGTTGATAGGGAACGATAATTGTAAGAGACTGGACTGGCCATTAGGTAGGGTCATCGAGTTACTTCCGGGGAAAGACAATGCAACTCAGTTGGTGCGGGTGCAAACGCAACGCGGGCAAATGTTGCGACCGATACAGCGCATCCATCCTTTAGAGTGTGTGGGGCCCAGCAGTGCGGCTGACGTCGAGGCAGAGACGCAGAGTATCTAATAATTCTTCTTCAGATCTTGCTAAGTATATATACTCCGGTCTTAATCTAGCAATAGCTTCCGAAACATCTCGAATTATTATACAAGCAGATTATTCACTAACTCCTACAAAATCTGCTGCAACAAGAAGCATTGATCCTGTTGCATAAAAACTTAGTGTAAGTAATAGCTTTGTTATAGGATCTATTGCATTATTTCTATTCGTCGCATTTGAAATATCGGTTTCAATTTTTCTCAATAATAAATTAAATGTATCTTTATGTAAACGAAATCGTCTTACAAACTCCGAGTCTTCAAGTTGATTGAAATAGTTAATCCTACAAAAGTAATAAATTGATTATCGTACAAAATGACATATTTCACACATAATCCTAACCTGTCTTTATAAACTTTTGGTCATCTAATCTGCTCTAATCGGTATAATATTTCTTCATCGTCGTCGGAACCAAATATTTCATTTAAATCTTGTAACATGGTTATTTATTAAAAGAGGTTAATGTTCATAAATTTAGGGAGTGTCTCCATTGCCGTCGACGGCAACCTAGTATTTTGCCGGCACCTACAGTATTGCCACCTATTCGCCACATGGATAACTAAGCGATTGAACTTTATAGTAGCGAGCAGTATGCTTTCGCGGTTTTTACCTGTACAGGTATTTTCAAATAAACTGATATAGCGCGACTTCGGTGTAAAATTTTATCACATAGCGAATTCATGAAATTTTAAGGTAATGTTACTTGCGAAATTTAGCTTAAAGTGAATATAATTGACGAATAACGTTGATTAACCTTTATTTCTAGAAAGAAGGGAACAAAAACCATCACTATATATAGCTTACAGGTAACAAATTTAAATACCATAATACTTATATTATTATTATTATTATCATTATTATTATTTTATTTTTTAAGATTGCCAGTATGTTTAAAGTTGGAGATAAATTTGAAAGCTTTGAGCAATTTCAATCAAAGCTTCATGAATATGAGAAAGCTACTTTTAATAACTATTGGATACGAGATTGTAGAACATTAAAAACTCAATTAAATAGATTTCCAAATGGTGTTGCGGCTCAAGCCAGCACCAATTTGAAATACTATAATTTACGGATTGCATGCATCAAAGGAGGTAGACAACACGTAGCAAAAAATTTTAAGAAAAGAACGTTAACTTTTAAACAAGGTTGTCCAGCAGGAATGTTCCTTAAATTAAGTTCATGTGGAAAATATTTACAACTTCAGTAAATAAATGAAGAACACAACCACACTGTTTCAAAAACCTTATTTAATACGCTACCACATCAACGATTAAATTTGCCAGCAGAAATTAAAGTATCATCTCAGCAAGCACTGCAAGCGCGAGGTAATAAGAAAATTATTCAAAATAAGATTATAGAACATACAGGATGTTTAATTACACTGAAAGATTTATCAAACCTTAATAGAAAACCAGAATGTAAAAAAGGATTTTCTGATTGTGTAGACATTTTAAAAAATATTTATAACTGTGATGTCGATGTGCTCTGTGATAGCGAAGAAAATCTTTTATGTTTATATTTTCAAGACGTAGAAATGAAGAAAATATTTGCTGTTTATCCTGAAATAATATTTGTTGATGGAACTTATTGTCTTTACGCAAGCAAAGCGGCAACATATTTAATTATGGTAGAAGATTCTGAAGGAAATGGGGTTGTAGTTGCTGCAGGGATATTATTAAATGAGAATGAAGAAACAATAGACTGGTTTATTAAACAATTCAAAAACTGCAATCCGAATACAGTAAATATCAAAGTGATTATGTCAGACAAAGATAGTAAAGAAAGACTCTCTTTTAAAAAAAAATTTCCTGATGCATCTCTCCAAATTTGTTTATTTCACACCCTGCAAATTTTTAATAGACAAGTTAGCCAAAAAAATATGAATATTAGTAACGAAGAATGTGAAACAGCAAGACAGTTTTTAACAAAATTAGGGTATTCAACATCAGAAGGTGTACATGAAGAGGAATTTAAAAAAATGAAAACTTCAGTGCCTAAAATTGTAAGTGATTATTATGAGAAAAACTGGCATCCAATAAAGGAACAATGGGTCTTGTACCTCACAATAGATCGTTTTTAAATAAAATTGTAAGTGATTATTATGAGAAAAACTGGCATCCAATAAAGGAACAATGGGTCTTGCACCTCACAATAGATCGTTTTTAAATAAAACAAATAATAAACTAGAAAATTTAAATAAACAATTGAAATCAGTAATATTAAGATATTCTAATTTAGAGGAATTCATCAAAAACTTCTTTATTTGCATCAATTCAACCAGAGTCAACCGACATATAAGCAATTCAATTCAATTTCATAAAGTGTCTACAAATTTGCTTCCGGAAAATTCTGCGGAATATTTATATAAAAATTATTTAACAAATTATGCCTTTGAAAAAGTTCAGCAACAGATAAGTTATATGAAAGATTGTAGCAATTTTCAATTAATTGATGAAAACAAATGCCTAGCTCCTACTTCAGAAGGTTTGTTGGAAGTAACGGACAAAACCTGTCAGTGTTTATTTTCATCGTCCATGGGGCTACCTTGTAGACATATTTTTAAATATTGTTCCGTAATGAACTTACCTCTTTTTGATAAAGATATTTGTTTAAGCAGGTGGACTAGAAATTACTTTGAAGCGGAACATCCTTTTTTTAACACTGAAGAAACGCATACTAACCAGCTGAGCATAAGTAGGACCGAAAATAGTGTGGACAAAAAAAGGGCACTAACAAACCATCAAAAATTCAAACTAATGAATGATGAATGCCTTAAACTTTCAAAACTAAACTCTGAAGTTTCTTCCACCATTTTTTATAAAAGACTGGAAATTATAAAAAACCTTGTGAATAAATGGTCTAATAATGAGGAGGAATATCCTGAACCCGACAACAACGATAAAGATGCAGATGAAACATTAATTAACTATAATGTTACACAAATACTTGAAGTAGAATATGATAATGCTCAGCATAGTGGATGTATAGATACATGCGACTCTGATTATGAACAAAACAATGACGAACTAAATAATGAATATTTTGCTGAAGTTGTTAACGAACATAATTATTTTAAAACTGACCAATATTTAAATAATATTGATTTAAACCATATAAAAATACCCGATGTGAAAGCTAGAGGCAGGCCAAAAGGTTACGGAAACACGGTAATTGGATTGAAAAGAAAAAGAGGAATAAAAAAAAATATATAAATCCTGCAATAGGTTTAAATTTATCAAATACTTTATTACTACTGTTCCGAATAATATGTGATTTTTTATATTTATGATGATATAGTTATTATTATTCCGCATGTTTTATTTTTTCCAATGTTTATACTTAGAATATACATCTTGTGACTTTTTTTGAGCGTGTACAACATGATTTATACCTATTTAATTTACCTATTGTGATAATAAAAAAAAACATATTCATAATTTTTGAACAGTTTTATTTTAGTGTGTAAGTAGACACATAATTGTACGTGACTGTGTTTTGATTTTTGACGTTATATATGACAATAACTCAAGAAGTCGATTAGATTTTGGTATTAATACTTTAATATTTAAGGCTAGTTTACGAGGGTCCAAAAATATTAAGTCTATCGATGCTGAATATGTATATTGTATAAATATGTTTTTTAAATTTTTAAAAATTTAAATGAAATTTTTTCTCTGTCACGTCAGTGCTGTTATCCTGGCTGTTATTAAAAAAATCGTGCAGTATTTTTTAAAAATTCTATAATTTTTTTCTATATTATTTAGGCTATTCTGTAATTTTTGATAAGTTTAGGAAAATTCCAAACCTGGATACCTGGTTAAAATAAATTTATAAATAATTTTAAAATTTATATTTTCGCGGCGACTTCTATTCGTAAATATTCAAAATGGCGACTGCCGGCAACGATTCATAAAATACTAGGTTGCCGTTGACGGCAACGGAGACAGTCCCATAAATTTATGAAATTTGACAGAAACGAAACAGTGTGCATGCGCAATAGTACTACAACTACTACCAACATTTGAAAAAATAGTTATCAGAGGTACAACTATCCAAGGCATATATAAGATACCTGATTTTTATCCATGGTATAAACCGGTATAAAGTTATATCTCTGATAGTAATACTACACTTTATCCTATCTTTGTAAAGGCGGCCATTAGTCGCAAGCATCGAGCGCCGAGCTATTCGAGGATTAGTGTCTCTCTAAACTGCAGACGTACCGGATGTGCTTAGAAGTTTTTGTTGTTCATTAATATTTGGGAATTTCCGTTGAGCGTAAATTTTACGACACGCGCCTGTTCAAGTATGAAACTACTTTTTTCTATTTTTTTTTCTCATTTGTATCGTTTCTTTTATAGCTAAATGTATTTTTTTGTTTTATACGTGTTCCATTATGGCTCGTAGGCCGCTAACACAAAATGAGCCAGAAGAAATTGTTCAAGATATATTCGAAAAGCCAGAGCAAGATGATGACAATTACTTTCCCTCGAGTGGTAGTGAGTTTTCGGAAGAAGAAATTGAACAACAAGCTGAAGAAAGTGCTACCGAACAAGAAAACACTTCAGACGAATCCAAGGGAGAGGAGGAAACAACAAAAGAACTTTTCATTGGAAAAAATAAATCTACACAATGGCGAAAGACAACATACCGTGTTTCTGAAAAAACCAAGGCGATTAACGTAGTTGCAGTACCCACTGGCTTCACTCGAAAAGCTCCTGGTATTGAAAATGAACTAAATGCGTTCTTTCAAATTATGGATTTGTCTATGATTGACGATGTTTTGAGGTACACAAATATGTATATCAATCAGAGGAAAGTAGACCATCAATATTCTAGAGATCGGGACTGTAAAAACATCGACAGGCAAGAATTTATGGCATACTTGGGTCTGCTATATTTGATCGGTATAAAAAAATCTCAACACGCAAATGTGAAAGAAGTTTTTGCCTGTGACGGTACCCGGATTGAAATAGCAAGAGCTGTCATGAGCTACAAAAGATTTCTATTCAACACCCGTTGCCTGAGATTCGATGTTAAAAATACCCGAGTTGAAAGAAGGAAAGTTGATAAGCTGACCGCGATACGTGACTTTTTCCAAGCTTTCTTCAACAACTGCAAGTCTTCATTCAATTTGAGCGAATATACTGCATTCGATGAGATGCTGCATCCTTTTAGAGGTCGTTGTAACTTCATACAATATATTCCAAGCAAACCAGCAAAATACGGGTTGAAGATTTTTATGTTATGTGATGCTAAATGTTTTTACACATTCAATCTAGAAATATACTGCGGAAAACAACCCGATGAACCATTTGCGGCCTCTAATACTCCAACAGATATTGTAAAGCGTCTAGTAACTCCGATAGAAAACTCAACCCGGAATTTGACCACCGATAATTGGTACACAAGTGTACCACTCGCTGAATATTTGCTTACGAAAAAAAATAACAGTTTTGGGCACAATAAAAAACAATAAAGCAGAAATCCTAAAAGAATTCTTGGCGGACAAAAGCAGGGCTGTTGGATCTACTTTGTTTGGTTTCCAAAAGGAGAAAATGATGCTTTCCTATGTACCTCGAAAAGTAAATCTATAATATTACTTACAACATTACATAACCACAACGAAATGGATCCTGACGCCAGAAAGCCTCAAGTTACACTGGACTACAACGAAACCAAAGGTGGAGGGGATACAGTCGACAAAATGTGTGCCGCTTACTCGGTCTCTAGAATAATAAAGAGATGGCCGTGTGTAGTTTTCTACACACTAATGAATATTGGCGGCATAAAGTCTCATTCAGACTGGGGTTTTAGTTTTTGCTTTTGCCATAGTAATAGTTGTAATCATACTTGACCATTCACAATGGCTTGTGATGCTAGTGAAATTTGCGTACTGCAATGACACATTTAACCACATATTCTTTACTTTCTTTTCTAATTAAAAATGAGTGAAGAAAATTTTATAATTGAAATTCAAAATTTTCCATATGTATGGGACAATAAAGATAAAAATTATAAAAATAATAAATTAAAATTGAACACGTGATCTGACATCGGCAGCCGCTATAATTTGACAGGTAAATATTATATTTTTTATTATTTTTTCAATATATAGCTTTAAGTTTATATAACTCCAAATAAAACATGTCAATTTATTTATATTTAAAATAAATTACAGGCAAACAAGCAGAAGCCACATTCAAATCATACCGGAATAAATATGGGAGAGCAAAAAGAAAACATCAAGATATACTTACAGAAGTGGTTCTGGTGCCACATTTGTTAGAAAGTGGCAACCTATACAATTTATTTCATTTTTTGAAGCGGGTGATCACTCCACGAAAGTAAGTGCATTCTGTATTTAAAAATATATACTTGCAGACATGTTTTATAATTATGATATTATTTCACAGATCATACGCGTCTGCGTTTTCAAATCCTGCCCCTCCTGAAATACCTACCAAGCACCTACAACAACAGCTTTTTGTCCATGAAACATCCACTTCACACCAAGCATCCACTTCCCAACATATATCCACTTTCCACCAGGCATCCACTTCTAAGCAAGCATCCGATTATATGTATTCCATTGTCAATTCCCCATCATCCATTTGTTATGATTCCCATAATACACTACAGCACGAACCTTTATGTTCCGAACCTAGCACTGTTTCCCAGAATCCTCCATCACTTAATTTATTAATAGCCAGTCCTTCCAGTTCCTCGTTAATCAGTCCACCACCAATTGCCACAATTCCGATTCCTACAGTCACTCCGTCCAAAAAACGCAGACGAAAAGAAGATGTAACGGAAGTCGAGTGCAAGGTCGAGTGGATGTTGTCCACAAAAGTGAATCGTGGTGTTCACAATCGAGGATAGAACACTTTTGTAAGTACGTCGCCAATAGAATGGACAAAATGCCAGACGAGAAATTAGATCGCATAGAGGCACAGATATTTAAAATATTAAATGATTCAAATTAATTTGTATTGTAGTTTTTAAAATTAGTTTATTTTTAGTTTAGTTTTTAAAATTAGTTTAGTTTAGTTTTAGTTTACTTTTTAAAATTTATTTATTTTAAGTTCACTTTTTAAAATTAGTTTATTTTTAGTATAGTTTTTATAATTAGTTTACTTTTTAAAATTTATATATTTTAAGTTTACTTTTTAAAATTAGTTTGTATTATAGATACGAAAATATAATTTTATATAAATAAACTATTGAAAATTTTTCTGTTATTTATTTTAATTTTTTTACATGATATGATTTGCTACTTAAAAATATTTTACAATTTCAATACTAAAAATTAATAGCAAATTTAATGTTACCGAATACAAGATATGTTAAAGTATGCTACGACAGACTTTTGCAAATGAATCGAAATACAGTAGGAGAAAAAACGATCTGTGAAGCAACAAAATATAATTGGACTAAGAACCTGGAACTTTTGTTAGAGAAGACAAATTTTCAACAAATTTGGAATGAACAAAATGTAACATTGCTGAAAAGCAAACTTGCAAATGTTATTACAGCATATAACAAATACTTGTATGATATAGACACCGAAAGAATTATTAAATCCAAATATAATCCTCATTTCAAAAATTATGAAGTAACAAGAAATTATTTTAATGATAAAATACAGATTCGAACTCTAAGAGTGATAGCGCAACTTAGAACAGCTAACACCAGCAACACTAGATTGCATTATAATGGTTTTTGTTACAGATTCACAAAAGAAAATAACTGTTCGTTGTGTAACAAGCAAGAACAGGATAACCTTCAACACTTCATGCTTAGATGTCCGATATTTAAACCTCTGAGGGACATATACGAGGAGTGAAAATTAAGTAATGAGACTGATTTTATTGCCGCGCTTGTGGTAAATATGCGACCTTAAAATTCCCTTCCCCGGCATCCTTCCCCTCTCCATTGATATATTTACCATCGCTCTAGCTTGTTTAGTTCGCCTGCTGTGTCGTGTTGAGTAGACGTGTGTTGGTGATGCTCGTCACGAAAATGGAGAAACGAAATCAAGAGCAACGCGTCGCTATAAAATTTTGCGCCAGATTGGGCGAAACAGCTTCGGAAACGTACGCTAAAATTGTAAAAGTGCATGGTGATAGTGAAAATAAAAATAAATTTACCACAAAATATCTTATATTTTCCTCCTAAACCTTATACGTCAAAACAAATAGGAAAGATTCTATTTTAATTATTGTTGCGTGCTTGGATCGAATGCCAGACCAGTCGAGGTGCGGACTGACGCAAATGCGCAGCGTGTGCGCGCCCTAATCCGTGAAGATCGGCGTTTAACAGTTCGAATGTTGGCCTCGGAACTGGGTGTGAACCGTGAAACAGTCAGACAAATTTTAACCGACGATTTTGGGATGAAAAAGTTGTGCGCGAAGATGGTTCCAAAGAACCTTTCTGAGGAGCAAAAGCAGCATCGAATGACCGTCGCAGAAGACTGTTTGGAACAAGTGAAAAACGATCCCACGCTACTTGATCGAGTTATTACAGGCGATGAGAGCTGGTTTTTCCAATACGACCCGGAAACCAAACGCCAAAGCTCACAATGGTTGTCTCCGCACGCCCCCCGCCCGAAAAAAGCTCGCATGAGCAAGTCGAAGGTGAAAACGATGATTATTGCCTTTTTTGATAGCCGTGGAATCGTCCACAAAGAATTTGTTCCAACGGGGCAAACCGTAAATCAAGTCTACTATCGCCAAGTACTCGAAAGATTGCGAAAACGAGTCAACAGGGTGCGCCCAGACATCGCTCGTAACTGGATCCTTCATCACGACAACGCGCCGTGCCACACCGCCCTCAGCGTGTCCCAGTATTTGGCCTCTAAAGGGATCGCCGTGTTGCAACAGCCGCCTTATTCGCCCGATATGTCACCCTATGACTTTTTTGTTCCCTAGAACAAAATCGGTGGTCAAAGGAACCCATTTTGAGTCGATTAGGGACATCAAGGCGGCCGTGACGAGGGTACTCGCGGACATCCCAGTCGAAGCGTTCCAGAAATGTTACGAAGCATGGAAAACGCGCTGGAATCGTTGTATAGCTGCCCAAGGGGACTACTTTGAAGGGAATGGCAGAGTTGTAGAATAATTTTTAAATATACAGTTTTTATGGAATCAGTCTCATTACTTAATTGTCACACCTCGTATATCTCCAAATATATAAAAGAACACGAAGATTTAAGAAGTTTACTAGCAGACATTTTCAACAACAAAATTTATGATCTGTACAATTATGTAATAGGAGCATTAAAATTAAAATCATTCATAGAAAATGTATAAACAATAGTAAAATAGGTACCGTTTCTGCTTGATATATGTACATTATAATGAGTTAGTTACCTTCCACTTTGTAATAAGCTCACTGCTTTATATACAAATAAAGTATGTGGTTGATCGTTGCCTTGCGGTTGAATGCTGCATGGAGAAGTTATTTTCTTTAGTTCAGTTCGTATGATTTTATGCAGTTTGAAGTGGATATGTTAATCTGGTTTGTTACTCGTGAATTTCGATTTTTAACTAATCAGAATACGTGGTTAATAGATCAATCGAAAGAATCAAATTGAAAGATATTTATCCTAGCGAGACCCAAAATGGTGCTTGTGATGAAAAAAATAGAGATGAAATTTGAATCGAAAAGAAAATGTTACCAGTAAAACATGCTTATGGACTCAATAATATTGCAAATTATGTAATCAGCTTTAAATGGAATTCATATTAAAATAGAAAGAATCTGAATATGCAGTTAACTAAATCGAACCAGCGAATCAAATTTAAAAAAGAAACTCATTTGACTACGAAAGATGCAAGTGATGTTGATGAAGATAGAAATATGAATTTGGAACGAGTATAATATGCTGCTAGCAGCTCAATATCAGTACGAATTCTATGATCAGAGATTTAATTGGAACCCGAATTACAAATATTAGAACTTATTACATTAAAATAAAGTGAAAAACTCATTAAAAAGAAAAAATAAACAAAAACTTTCAAATTCAACAACGAAGTTAGGGAATATAACTAAACAAAAAACACAAATAAATTACTTACTTACTTACTAAAAATTAATATTTTATATAAATAAACTATTGAAAATTTTTCTGTTATATATTTTTATTTTTTTACATGATATGATTTTCTACTTAAAAATATTTTACAATTTCAATACTAAAAATTAATATTTTGGATTTTGAAACGAAATGTTAGATAATAGATATGTTGCTAATAAAAAATGTAAATGTAAAAGAAATATTTTATTAAAATTAAAACACAATTTTGATTTCAGTTCTGTTTATTTTAATACAGAAAATGCCAACGTATTTTATTATATTTGTCATATAAATAATTAAAAAAATCCTTCAATAAGACATATTTTTTCTTCTTTCTAAAAATATTTACAAACATTAGATCTGATTTTGCCACGGTACTGCACCAACCTCACTATTAACATATTCTTTATATATATCTCAAATTTCAATTGCAGTTCTATTGGCATTTCGACTGCCTATTCTGCGTTTTAATTGACTAATATTTTGTAAAGCAGTATTATTTCTAGATTCATTTCTCCATTTTCCTAGGACTAAAGTATTTGTAACTGGATCGTACATATCAGCATATCCCGGAGGACAATATTTTTGGTTTGACATTCCAGATTCAGTTTTTTTTAATGAAATTATGGAGGTAAACCGTTGCTTTAACAATTGAATCAACTGTTTCTGGATTTGCATTTATTGTACGGCGGTATATTCGAAACCGGGACACTATTATTCCGAATGCATTTTCAATGCATCTTCTGGCCCTCGATAAGCGGTAATTAAAAATTTGTTTATCATGTGGTAATTGTTTACCACCATACGGCCTCAAAAGATTTTTTAATAACGGGAATGCTGCTTCGTCACCAACGAAAAAATAAGGAACCGTAATGTCAGTGTTTGGTAAAATATCTTCTTCCGATAAATTTAATTGGTTTTTTAATAATTTTTGTCCAAAAGATGACTCGCATAAAACACCGCCATCACTTTGCTATCCATATGCACCGATGTCCATATAAATACTTGGTAAATTCGCTAATACTTTATCTATGATTGTTTGTAAAGTAGTTTGTTTTCGTATTGTTTCAGAATAATTCAGGTAGTCAAACCCCAGCCGCAGAAGTTCAAGATAATCCAGTAGCTACACAGTTACCAAGTAGCAATTACAAACAATCCAATAAATTATCAATTATCATATTTATATTAATCATTATTATTTTATTTATGTTTACGTTACTTACAAGATAGAGCACTTACCTTAAAAAAATAAATTAGTTTTAGAACTAATTACATTTATAAATATTCCATTTATACAATATTTTAATAAATTTAAAATTATTTGTGTATTTTGTTAATTTTCAATTAAATAAAAAAGAATACCGTTTTTTCTTTTAACAAAGTAACATCAAAATATATAGGGAAGAGTACAATAAAAAAAAAGAAAATATTTTTGCGCATACAATGAAAATACGATTTCGGGTGGTAAAATTGCGCCAACCTTAAGTTGTCGCATATTAAATTGTAGCTAAACTTACCGTCTGTACGATGCGCGATGAGATTCTATTGTGGAATTGTTGTAGATAAGGTATTTTTATCAATTTCGATATATTAATTTGACAATTTGACATATTTTTTTCAATATAGCAGAGATATTCTTTTTTTTCATAGCTATCTATGTTTATTGACATATACATATCGCTGCTTATAAAGAATAGTGACACAAATCGAAAAATTGCGATTTTGACATTAAGTACATAGTCAATGCCAAATTTCATCTACTTTATTAGAAATAACGTCACAATAAGCTATTTCAAATAACTTGCGAGAGATGGCGCTAGTGTCACTATTCGTCATAACGTATTTTATCAGTACTATGTCGGGAACACTGTCATATTAAACAGTTGTGTCACAGTCTTGAACCAGTGGTTATGCATTTTTCGCGAAAAGTGTCACATTTCGGAATAAAACAGTGAACTGGATTTGGAATTGTCGAGAACAGTGTAGCATTCCGCTTTGAGTCGTTGTTCCTGATAAGGTAGGTCTAACAAAATAATAATTTTATCATGGATAGTGACACATTTTAGATTGTGACATTATTGTTGTAAATATAAATGACATTTTTCTTGTTAAATTATATTGATATTGACATTGAGTAGAATGTGTCATTATTCTTGCAAATATCAGAACTTACTGATTGTCTCTCTTCGACACATTTTAGATTGTGACCTTATTGTTCTAAATATAAATTACATTTTTCATGTTGTTATGTTAACATTGGGTAGAATGTGTCGTTATTCTTGAAAACATATTTGGTATCATTTCGGAATGAGACAATATTATTCTTGTCAAATGCATTATTAAAATTGCTGTTTTCTTATATCTTATATCTTTTAATTTGAAAATATTTTTTTCATTTTTTAGACAATGGACGGTACGCGAGGCAAGTTGCTTTTGAAATTAGCAAAAAAAGCTATGGCAGCTCAAATTGAAGAAGCACAAACGTGTGAATGTCAAGATGAAACGGAAAACCAGAGACCATTGTGTGAAACAAAAGAAAATGTCCTCGAAACTGACTGTACTGACTTGCACAGCTCCAAGGAATCAGAAACGGTTTATGATCGAAATCAAAAAGCAGTGCAACTAACGCAAGACGAAGTGATCTACCAAAGTATTGACACTAGCGGGACTGAATATACCGTATTACAAAATCTGACTAATCTAAATGAAGCTGAAAGTATTAATCGATCTTATAAAGTTCAACTTTCTGTTGTTTCAACTGAGAAAAATAAGAATCTGAATAAATCTAATAGTGATTTTTCATCAGATGATAGCGTTAAAGATCCGCATTATGACAAAACATCGATTAGTTCTTCATCTGATTCATCTTCAGATTCGTCATCTGATTTATCGTCAGATTCCTCATCTGATCTTTCACTTCATGAAGAACAAGAAACGGAAAACAATCAACGAAAGACAATAGACGATAATGAGCCAGCACAGCAAAAAATGAAAGGACGTAAAAGAAAAGCAAATCCTGAAAATAGTGTCAAAGCAACCGCCAAACGTTTACGTAATCAGGGGAAATCTTATATATCTAATGCCAATAAAAACAAGAGAGAAATTCCTGATAGAAAAATGGGGCCTTCTTGTACTGAAAAATGCAAATTGAAATGCTATGCAAACATTACAGAAGACCAACGTCGGAGTATTTTCAATGCTTACTGGAACATGGGAGACCTTCAGCGACAAAGAGAATTCCTATCATCAAATATGTCAATAATTCAACCGAAATATTCATACAGACCACCTACCAGCAAGCGTGTTTGTAACAATGCCTTTTTTTTCTCAGTAAATCAGGAAAAAATTCGTGTTTGCAAACCGTTCTTCAGATCAACGTTAGGCATAACAGACAGACCTATAAGAACGGTTATCAGTAAAAGGCAAAATGCTCCAGGTGGCATGATTGGATTAGACTTACGCGGAAAACATGGTAATCACAAAATACTTGACACTTGCATTAAAGACGGCATTCGTAACCATATAAATGCAATTCCGAGAATAGATAGTCATTACTGCCGAGCGGATAGTTCTAGGCAATATATAGATGGCAGTAAAACAGTGACCGAGCTACACAGAGATTACGTCAGCGACTGTCAATCTAATAATCAAGCATTTGGAAATTATGTCATGTACCACCGCATTTTTCATACAGAATTCAATTTAGCATTCTTTCAACCCAAGAAAGACCAGTGCGAAGACTGCATTGCTTACACGAATGCCACCGATAAAATAAAGGAGCAACTAAAACCGAATTATGAAAATCATTTACTTGAAAAAACACTTTCTCGCCAAGAAAAAGAAAATGACAAAAACAGAACAGATAAGTCTCATATAGTTGCAGTTTATGATCTTCAAGCCACAATGCCTTGTCCTCGAGGAGACGTATCAAACTTTTACTATGTCTCAAAAATCAACACTCTTAATTTCACTATTTATGACTTGAAATCCCATGATGTTGATTGCTTTGTTTGGCACGAGGGAGAGGCTAACAGAGGTGCGAATGAAATTGGTTCTTGTGTCTACAAATTTCTTGAAAATCTTCAGGAAAAAGCAAAGGATGGAATGAAATTGAACGTGATTTTTTACTCTGATAACTGTTGCGGACAACAAAAGAATCATTTTATGGTGGCTTTGTATTTACATGCAGTTTCGAAATTTGATTTTATCAACTCAATTACCCATAAGTTTTTAATTAAAGGTCATACCCAAAACGAAGGGGACAGTGCTCATTCAGTAATAGAAAGACGCATAAAAAGGGCCTTGAAAGCTGGACCTATCTATACACCAGATCAATACATCAATCTAATCAGAACAGCCAAGCAAAATAAAAATCCATATAGGGTGCATGAAATGGCCCATGACAATTTTTATGACCTCAAAGAGCTTGCAGCATGTATGGGCAAAAACTTTTCAAAAAATACAGCACAAGAGACTGCCAAACTTACCGATTTCAAAATAATTAAAGTCCAATCTGACACTCCTGGAGCATTCTTTTATAAAAATTCATACAGTGAAACCGATTTTAAAAAGGTTGAGGTAGACAAACCTTTCAACAGGAACTCTACCAGAAGCGAATCAACATCGAGATCAAAAGTAGCCGCAATTACACTCAAAAAAGTATATAAGGACCGTTTGCCTATTTCAGAAAAAAAGAAAACCGTATTATTACATTTAATTAAAAAAAATATTATTCCTCAGTTCTATGCAAATTTTTATAATAACTTGTAAGATTATTTTGTATTCATGTACTATGTAAAATATAAATAACTTTGACATTGCAAAATTAATTTGTACCTTTTATGAAATAGGATTTTTTGAAAGTAAACTCTTAATTTTGATTTATCTTCTGTGTATTATTTAAGACATTCATAGTATTTAATAAAAGAACTATCAAATAAAATAGATTTATTTTTTCAAGAACAACGACACAAACTGGAAGTTATTTCAAAAAAATTATTAATTGCAATTTGTCAAGAACAAGAGAGCAATAGTACATATGGTTACGGACCCAGACATAACCTACCATTTATTTGACGCCAGGTTTTCTTAATTTTCGGTTCTCATTTTCTCCTAGCTTAAAATTTAATTTGGAATAAACTTTAAAACTGCTCTCCTGAAAAAAGGAGATTTTTGACTTATGTCACTTTTCTTTAGAAGCAGCGATATATTATATTTTTGAATGCGATATGACACACACACACACGCGATTTTTACGATTTTACATGATTTTTCTTTGATTTTAATGATTTTATATGTTTTTACCTATTGTTCTATGGGGCGCGCGCACGCGCGCGCCCTTTATGAACATACAATGTGTCTTGGAAATAAATGTACTCAATAATAGTAAAATACATATCTCTCTCTCTCTCTCTCTCTCTTTTCAAGTATACAGTGTGTGCCAATTAGCGCTTAACTAAAGATTACGAGTTAGCGCGCAATAATTGTAATTGTGTAACGCACCCCTAGTTCAAACGCGCTCCGTAATACCCTGTCCGGTAGCGCCACCATCGAGCACCCACACCAGCGACCAACCACCACCACCACCACTCGAGCGTACCCCCTCTAAACTACCCTAGGACAAGCCACCCCCACCCCAATTTGCCGCCATATAAGGGATGGACCAGCCACCACAAGTCAGAGTTCTACAAGCTCTCCTCTCTAGCTTTTGCTTTGGCACCCTTGAGTTGGTCCTTACTTCAGCTAGCGATCGAGATCAAGTAGATTATCAGGTTTTGTCTTTGTGTCTTTGCTTTGGCACCCGTAGTGGTCCTTACGTTGACAAGAAGTAAATTCCCGATTATTATACAATAGTTTATTCATGCAAATGTATTACTTAAAGTACTAAAATAAAGAATTTAGTAACATCGATACTTGTACGATTAGTTATTGCAAGCCTCCTACAGTGACGCCCAACTCGAGGCCCGAACTACGAAACCCTTACCGACGCTCGAAAAGAAACTTTGACGTCCCGACGCTCGAAAAACTTTGACGTCCCGACGCTCGAAAATTTTGACGTCGCAACAAGAAATTCGTCCAGACGCTCGAATACTTTGACGTCGCGACGCCCGAAAAGTGTCCCGTCCCGACGCTGAAAAACTTTGACGTCCCGACGCTCGAAAATTTTGACGTCGTGAAACACATCGTCGCTCTTGGTCAACTATCACGATACCGCGAACACGCAGCCACACCCGAGCCATGGCCCTTTCCGCAGAAGCATTGGAAGCCCTTATCGAGCGAATTCGAATACCAACACCGGCCAAGCATTTTACCCAGTGCCCGGCCCGATTCGAGGGAACTAGAGATCGCAATGTCGTAGAAGATTTCCTAACTAGCGCCGACTTCTATAAAACTAGCGAGGGAATCACCGACGAGAATGCGGTGAAGGGGCTACAGATATTGCTACACGGTGACGCTAATACCTGGTGGCTAGGCGTCAAAAGCCTAGTACGTACTTGGGAGGAAGCCAAAGCCATGATAAAAGAAGAATTTGCTCCCACCCCACCAGCATACCAAGTGTATCGAGAAGTTTTCGGATCCACACAAGACTCCCACACTCCAATTGGAGCATTCGTTGCTCAAAAACGAGCTCTGCTGGCACAAGTAAACCCACCCGACACCGAAGTACGGCAGCTGGACTTCGTCTATGGTCTCCTGAACAAGGGACTACGGGACCGAATACCACGAGACTCTGTTTTGACTTTCTCCGCTTTACTTAAAGCAGCGCGACCTGTTGAAGCTAGCATGGAGGAAGCACGAAGAAACCACTCCACATCCAACAAGGAAACGAAGGTACGACAAAAACAGAGAACAAAATGTACCTACTGCCGGAATTTTGGTCATGAAGTCAACGAGTGCCGGAAAAAAGAAAAAGACGAAACTACTCCAGCACCGACTATCTGACCGGAAGTTAAATGCTATGGTTGCAGTACACCAGGCGTCTTCAAGCGCGACTGTACGACGTGTAACAATCGCAGCAAACCTCCCACTACCAGTTTCTGCTACATCGATGCGCGCCTTCCCGTACGTCCTGCGTTAGACATTTGCGTACATGGCATTTGCGGAACGGCTTATTTAGATACTGGAGCCCGAACCAGTCTAGCTAGTCCACAACTTCACGAACTCCTGAAACAAAATCGCACGCAATTCAAAACAGAAAAGCGATTAATAACTTTAGCGGACGGAAGAAGCCATCTGCAGACGGTCAAACTAGCTATTGTACCCGTAATGCTAAAAGGAAAAGCCATTTCAACCACTTTCATGGTAATTCCGAACATGCCTCAGGCACAAACTCTCCTTGGCATCGATTTCATACATGCAGCTGGAATGGTATTAGACTTCGCGCATCAAAACTGGTATTTCGGGTCAAATCGAAACAAAGCTTATGAGTTTGCTCTCAAGGAACCACAGTCGGATCACACACCTGTGGTCTCATCGCCAACCGATGATGAACTAACGGCTGCGTTATTGGAAGCGCAACATCCGACTTGTCTATCACCAATTCTAGATCCGGAAGTATCAATGGAGATGGACAACCTATCAGGCCTAACTGACGGTTATGGTCCAGTATTTATGCCAATGGGTACTTCAAAACCCGTTAGGACTTCAGTAAATCCGAACTCCAGGACCGCTTACATATTGCATAATGCACGGCTCGCCATTGACATGGAATGGGAACGTGGCCTTACCGCAGCGGAAGCCGCCCTATTTCCGGAGTCAACATTCGCCACCATGGATGTTCAAGAAATTCACTTACGGCAAGAAGATGAAGCACAAGTCTTGAATGAAGGACAAAGAAAGAAAATGAACCAGTTACTAAAAGAAAATGCCGATTTGTTCGCCCCGCATGGACCACCCACACCACATGCCATGCATCGGATCGATACTGGAAATCACGCGCCGATTTCCACTGCCCCCTATCGACAAACACCTGTTCGGCATAAAATACTACGGGATGAGATAGACGCGCTACTAGAAGCCAACATAATAGAAGAATGCGAAAGCGCGTGGGCTGCCCCAGTAGTTCTTGTCCCCAAACGAGGGGGAGGCGCACGGATGTGCATTGACTTCCGCCAGCTAAACGCCATTACAAAAGCCGACGTCTATCCGCTGCCACGTATTGACGACCTTCTACACTCAACGGGACAAACTGCTTATATAAGCACCATGGACCTGCAAGCAGGATACCACCAAATCCGCGTCCACCCAGATGATATAGACAAGACAAGTTTTATAACGTCTTTCGGGATTTTTCGCTATTTGCGATTACCATTCGGATTACGAAATGCGCCAGCCACGTTCCAGAGACTAATAGATCGGTTCCGATTAGGTCTAGAGGTTAGGCTGCTTGCGTACCTGGACGACCTAATTTTGCTCTCATCCGATTTTGAGCAACACATGAATGATTTGCAAAAG
Organism: Clivina fossor; assembly: GCA_963966155.1. Taxonomy (NCBI): domain Eukaryota; kingdom Metazoa; phylum Arthropoda; class Insecta; order Coleoptera; family Carabidae; genus Clivina; species Clivina fossor. The sequence goes on from OZ014558.1 coordinate 14,995,355, forward strand.
GTCTTCAATCGTATGCGCAAATTCAAGCTGAGGATGCAGAGGCGCAAGTGTCACTTTGGATGTTCACAAGTACGGTTCCTGGGGCATATCATCACCCCGGATGGCATACACACAGATCCAGCTAAAGTAACTGCTATCAGCGAACTACCAATACCTAAAAACGTGAGGCATGTGCAGAGTTTCCTACAGACATGTAGTTGGTACCGGCGTTTCATTCCAAATTTTTCAAAACTTGCCAGTCCACTCAGTCAACTCACCAAGAAAAACGCCTCCTGGGAGTGGGGAAAACTTCAGCAAGAATCTTTCCAATCGCTCAAGACAGCACTTACCACGGCTCCAATACTCCGCTACGGCATACCTCGACGCATTCACAGCGACAATGGCACGCAATTCATTAGTGCCGTAATGCAGCAGGTGATGTACGCGCTCAACATAAAACACACGTGCACGCCGGTGTACCATCCACAGGCAAACCCAGTTGAAAGGAAAAACCGCGACATGAAGACACAGCTCGCCATCGCACTCGGGCCAAACCACCGAGACTGGCCTGAGAAGTTACCAGCTATCCGTTTTGCCATGAACAGCACCCACTGCCAGACTACCGGATACACCGCCGCATATCTGACATTTGGTCGTGAACTACGAGCACCTGCCGACATTGCTCATGATGTTCGACAAGTATTAGAATCCGACACCTTCATAGCTGAGGCAACACCACAATTACGAACACTTGCTAGTGCCCTGACACAAACCCGCGAGAACCATGAAAAATCCCAGGATCAGCGAAAAACTCAAGCTGACCGCCGACTCCGACCTAGCAAAGAGTACCAACCAGGCGATCGAGTCTGGATTACTACGCATCCTATTAGCCGCGCCTCACAGGGCCACACATCTAAATTCGCACCCAAGCGTGACGGACCCTATATCATCTTGGCCAGGAAGGGAGCCAACAGTTACGAAATTTCCAACCCCGACGATCCAGCCACACCTTTGGGGGTGTACCATGTTTCCGCTATCACGCCAGCGTGCAGTCCGGAGGACACTTCACCCAAACCGATGATCCCCATTCGAAAGAGAGGAAGACCAAGGAAACTTCCAGCAGAACACAAGTCGAGGCGACCATTGAGTTCTGAGGGGGAGAATGTAACGCACCCCTAGTTCAAACGCGCTCCGTAATACCCTGTCCGGTAGTGCCACCATCGAGCACCCTCACCAGCGACCAACCACCACCACCACCACTCGAGCGTACCCCCTCTAAACTACCCTAGGACAAGCCACCCCCACCCAAATTTGCCGCCATATAAGGGATGGACCAGCCACCACAAGTCAGAGTTCTACAAGCTCTCCTCTCTAGCTTTTGCTTTGGCACCCTTGAGTTGGTCCTTACTCAGCTAGCGATCGAGATCAAGTAGATTATCAGGTTTTGTCTTTGTGTCTTTGCTTTGGCACCCGTAGTGGTCCTTACGTTGACAAGAAGTAAATTCCCGATTATTATACAATAGTTTATTCATGCAAATGTATTACTTAAAGTACTAAAATAAAGAATTTAGTAACATCGATACTTGTACGATTAGTTATTGCAAGCCTCCTACAATTGTAATAAAATTAATTGTTTTAAAGATTACGAGTTAGCGCGCAATAATTGTAATTGATGCGCTAGAGAATCTGCAAGAGCTAAAAGGATCGTCTGCTAAAACAATAACTAGATACGTGATTGCTGATCGGAAGATTCCGGTTGAATATGCACGAGAGACTGTTGCATATCAATTATTTGAGGGCGTCAAAAATGGTACAATTATAAAACATCGAAATGGTTTGTTCGCGTTGCCAATATAATCGATTCAAACAAATATTTTTTGAAATATATATATATATATATATATATATATATATATATATATATATATATATATATATAATATTATATTATATTATGTGTGTGTAACAAAGTTATTATATGTTTTGTTATATCTTATTAATTTTAAAAAGTGTATTCAATTATTTGTTTATAGTTTTATGTATTTAGCATTGTATTGTATAGTGTACAATATTGTGTACAGAGAAATTGGTAAGGAAATAATTTAGTTGGTTTTTAGTCTCTAACGAGCTAGTCGTAATAGTAATAAAATAAATAAACATTTTTAAAATCCAAAGTTGTACGCGCGAAACATAGCGGCAATCGATAGACGCACGCGGCCAGCATCGACAGACGCGCGCGAAGTACATCTTCAAGCAGCTACGATAGTCAGTGGCGTAGGCGCTCGCGCTCTACCAGTGGCGGCGCACGTAAACGTAATTATACTAATTCACGTACGACTGTCACTAAATCCCGTACACGTAGTCCTACCAATTCAAGTCAGTTGACGGAACTGGCATCAATCGTCGGTAATCTGGCTAAAACAGTAGAACGACAGGTAGAGAGTTCTGCAAAGAAAACACCTTCTACTTCTGGGCATAATTTTAGAGGTGATATTGTACCACCCTTTAAACCAGCTGACCCGAATCAAGATGTAAATAAGTGGATACGCAAGATAGACGAACTAAAGAACATCTATAACTGGTCAGATAAAGCTACTACGTATTATGCTGTTGGAAAATTAGGTGGCTTGGCCGAAACTTGGTACAACGGGTTATCTCCTCTAAATCATACATGGGAAGAATGGAAACAGAAGCTTCGTCAGACGTTTTTGATAACCGCCAATTTTTCCGATAGAGCAGAAAAAGCAATCCTACGAAAAAAACGACCAAATGAGACTATTGCCGAATACTTCTTTGAAAAAATGCATTATTAAATTCGTGCAAAATAGAAGGAGAGGCTGCGGTATCCTGTATCATTGCGGGCCTATATGACGAGAACCTTAAAACTGTAGCACGGGGTGGTAAATATAAAAACCCTGAAGAACTTTACGAATTTTGAAAGACATGTCAAGATCGTATTTCACATCCACATATAAGAAAACCCACGACATTTCGACACGGATTTAAGAAACGAACACCATATAACAGACCACATGTTAGGCAACATTCAAGTAATAATGTCAAACCACAGTCAAGCGGTAATTCCAAACCAACCTGCTATCGATGTAACCGAGTTGGACATTTCGCAAGAAATTGCATTGTCAACATAAAGCAGGAAAATTTGTATTTAAACTCCAAATTTTTAAGAAAAAACATTCGGTTTTGTTGCAAAACAATTTGTCTTTACATCATCAGAAAGTATATCATCAAACAGTAAGTAAAACTTGTAAATAATTTTATATTTTTAATTTTAATAACTTTTTTGAAAATTTTAAATTTTTCAAATTTTATATCTAAATTTTAATAATATTTTTTTATCTAAAATATATTAATTTTTCTTTATATAGATAGATAACATGGACTTAAATCTTCTGAACCAACTAGGTGCCGCCGAACAACAGCCTACTATTAGCATCTCGAAGTTAGAACTTGGCCAAAAATTCTTAATTACAGATGCGAAAATCGTCAACACCTGTTTTAGACGGAAACTCTTAGTTACCAGTCCTATTTTCAATACTTTTTTCACAAACCGATTTCGGGAAATTCGTGAAGAAGAAACCAAAAACTTAAAAGGTCTGCTTTTTGTTGTTAACGACATTGATGGCACTCAGACCATTCATTTTTTAAATTACTAAAAATATTTGTGTATAAATTACTTAAGTATAAATTATTATAGTATAGATAATAATGTAGTTTTAATGTAAATTAATTAATTTCTAATTTACAAAGTACACATACATATATTTAAAATGTCAAAAAAATTACAGAAATCTGAAATTTTTTACTAAGAAAATTAATAGTAATATTATTGTAAAAAAAATCAAACAATTTTATAAAAAAAAAATATAAATCGCAAAGTGGTAGGTTTCGTTATATAGATCGAACGAAATATTTGCTGAATAAATTAATATTAATAAAATATCTGAAAATAGTGAATTGAATTCTCGTCCTCTCACCCCTATCACCACAGATCCTAATGATATGCAATCATTGACCCCAGCGCATTTTTTAATCGGACGACCGTGTACACTGTATACTATACACTGTATAGTATCCTCCAGCTGATGCAATATTAATTTTTTCCGGGACGTTCCCGGAATGAATGACAAATTTTATGATATCTTTTGCAGGCTCTATCGTTATGGCAATATTATACATATATATACTTGGTAAATTCGCTAATACTTTATCTATGATTTTTTGTAAAGTAGTTTGTTTTCATATTGTTTCAGAATAATTCAGGTAGGCAAACCCCAGATGAAAGCAGAATATTCCCGGTTCCCTAACTCCCTGCACTTCAAAACCTAGTGCATCAATTATCATATTTTTATTAATTATTATTATTAATCATTATTATATTATGTGTGTGTAACAATGTTATTATTTGTTTTGTTATATCTTATTAATATATTTTAATATATTTAAAATTATTTTTGTGTATTTTGTTAATTTTCAATTAAATAAAAAAGAATACCGTTTTTTCTTTTAACAAAGTAACATCAAAATATATAGGGAAGAGTACAATAAAAAAAAGAAAATATTTTTTCAATTATAAGTATATTTTTCAATAATAAAATTATATAATCGATTCAAACAAATATTTTTTGAAATATATATATTATATTATGTGTGTGTAACAAAGTTATTATTTGTTTTGTTATATCTTATTAATTTTAAAAAGTGTATACAATTATCAAATTATCAATTATCAAACACCGGGCCGTAGAAATTTCCTACCGGTCCGCGAAAAATTTCGGTCATATCGTAAATCACCGTGGCGTATTATGTATAAAATTATACAAATACAATGTATAATAACAATATAATATCAAAAATTAATGTATTACTTACCAAATAGTTATAAAACTATGAATTAGAAAAATACTGTTTAAAATAAAAAAATTAATTTATTTTAAAATAAAAAAAATGAGGTTATGTTATTTGAATTGTGCACATATACACTTAGCTATAGCAGTGGATGCAAACACTCATTAATCAAAACATAATAACCGTGTTTATTTTTTTTTCGCGCTTTTACTGTTAAAATTAGCAAATGCATGCATTGACTAGTAAGTGTATGCATATACAAAATTCAAAAAAAAAAGGGGGCGCTGAGATATTGACTTGGGTTCCAAAAAGGCCGTTACTTCAAAAAGTTTAAGAAGCACTGGTATAGGAGACGTCTCGTATAAATATGCAATACAGTTATTTAATGAAAAATACCCGAATGTAAATGTAAGCAGAACAGCTTTAAAGAAAATAATTAAGAAGTTTGATGAAACGGGATCCGTTGCCGACAAAAAGAAGCCTCGCAAAGCGTACAATGATGATGATGATGATGTGACTATTATGGCTATCGAATCAGTTGCGGAAAATTCTAGAAACTCTTTACGCCAGCAAGCAACTGAACTCAATGTGAGTCATACATTATTGCAAACAATTTATAAAGCGAATAAAATTTATCCATATAAACCTAGATTCAGGCACACCTTAGAAATTGCAGATCACGCTTTTAGACTTGACTTTTGTTTATGGGTTTGTGAGAACACTACGAAACATCGCCTATTTTATCAGAATTTAATGTTTAGTGATGAAACCACGTTTTCAACAAATGGTACTGTTTCTTCACAAAATTGTAGATATTGATCAAAGGATAATCCAAATTTTAGAATTACCTTCAGAAATCAGCGATATCAAAGTCAATGTTTGGTTCGGAACGTTGTTTACGTAACAGAATCATTGGACCCTATTTTTTAAATGGAAATTTAAATCAACACAACTACTTGGAAATGCTTCAGATTTTTTTATTGCCATCACTTGAGCAATAGAAATTGCAACGCATCTACTTCCAACAAGATGGGTGTCCAGCTCATGATACCTTGATTGTTACAGAATTCTTAAATTTACATTTTCCTGGTAGATGGATTGGACGACATGGACCAATACATTGGTCAGCTCGGTCACCGGACTTAACTCCCATGGATTTCTTTCTTTGGGGTTACCTAAGACAAAAAAGTGTACAGGGAACCAATGGGAAATGATGTAAATTATCTAAAAATGCGGATTGCGGAGACTCTTTGAGAAATTAATGTTAAAATGTTGAACAACGTTTACAAACGATTAGAAAAAGAGTTGAAGATTGCGCTGGATGTGGAGGACAGAATGTGGAATAACTGTACAACTAAAAATTAAATTATTGAATTAAAAATAACTTTTCCTTTTTTTTATTCAGAAAATAATAACATAAATATTTGAATTTCGTGGCCATCCTTTATTACAAACAGAAAAAGAATAAAAGTTTTATCGAAATGACATTTGCCTTTTGTGGTCAGCTGGGTGACGTCACGGGAATATTTAATTCATAGAATGTAAAGCCGCGTACTCATTTGAGCACGAATACGCATGAGGCAGGTCGAGGCCGTACGAGGCAGTTAGTGTGGACGTCGTTTCGAGGCGCGGCACATACCCTCGAGTTGTTCGCCGCACAGCCTCGGAACGATCCATTTGTTGTCGGTCCATCAAAGGGATTCGTGGCTCAGTGTGGACGTGCTTTTACATATCTACAGCCGCGTGCTCATTTGAGCACAAATGCGCATTGAATTTTATCTAAACGGCGACATTGATTTTTCTTATAAATATTCCGAACGAAGAAGAAGGTATCCAAATTGAGGATATTGTTCGAAATATTATAAAAGATTTACTAAAAAATTTCTATTGTAATAAACAATTTGATGCTCCAGACAATTTAGGTCCAGGTGCATCACTTTCAACATATCCACGATTTATTATTTCTAATACCTTTTCTACAATAATTAACTTATTGAACGATGATAGTGAGGTTGTCTCATCAAGCATATTTCAATTTATTATTACAAACAAAATTAGTCATAATAATTACTCGTTAGATATTTTATAAGGATTTAATTTCGAAATATGTAAATTTGGAATTACATCTAATGATGATAATTATAATGTTAATAATATCACAGTTTATTATAATAATTCACCACATTTGCGTCGCTTAAAATGTCATAAATTCGGTGGTCCACGTAAATTTATACGTTTGCAAAAATATATGAAGAGAATGGTCAAAGTACCAGAAATAGAATTTGCGGATACAAATGAAATAGTTCTTTGTATCCGCACATTAGAATTTAAAAAGAAGCACAAGAAATTATTTGCATGTATATGTTACATTTAAATTAGTATAGTTTATATATCGGTAGGAGCATAAAGAAAAAATGACATATTACCACAGGAAAGTAGAAGATTTCGATATTAACAAAATTTGGAACCAGTACTTACTGAAGCTGTATAAAAATTCAAACGAGAGAAAATTGAAATCCAAATGCATCACAAAATGGAAAGTTAATATAAATCAAAGCATCGTAAAGAAAAAACTGCAACAAAAACTTCAACGGCAACCGTCATGGATATTTTCAAGAAATGTAGAAAAATGTTATATCTATTATAATTATTTTTTTAAAAAACAGGCTTTGTATTGAATCAGATTACGTCCTTATTGTAAAAGAAATAATTTAATTTTATGTTTAAAATGTGGATTTGGTCATGCACCTCTCAATGATTTGATTACAATTCATTTAGTTAAAAGTGAAGAGTTTATAGATTAATTGTCAAAATTGTAATGAAAAATACACGAAAAAACTCATATAACTAAATGTTATTTAAAAACTGATAAAATTTATCACAAAAATAAAATGTTTATAGAATTAAGAAATAGATTAAGTTAATGTAACTTTTCGAAAAACAAAAAATAAATATGTTTTGAAATAATATTATATTTATGTTTAAAATTAATGCCAACCAATAACCATCCTACAATCCTAATCTTACCTAAATAGGACTCACGTGTAAGTGTACTTGAAATTATTTTAAGCGAATAAGAAAATTTAAAATTGTAGCAGAGCGTTAGTTCTGACGCTAGCCACGGAGGCTCTCCGCTAGCGCCACCATCGCACTTGGCCATCAACCCCCACACCACTATCAAACACCCCGTAGCAAGGGATGCGCGCGCACTACCTCCACCCTCGCTATTTCCCCCACTAATTCACCACCCTCTCATTATATAAGCTGAGACGCAACCACTAAAAAGACAACTGGAACTTGACACAGCATCAGCTGAGCATCCTGGGGATCCAGCTAACTGGTCAAGTCTTGTCTTCTTCTCTCTCACTGATCTGTGCGACGGAACCCTGAAGTGGTCCTCCTACGATCAGAGTTTGAGCGGCTACGACTTAAATTCAAGTTACTAGTGATAGTGTTAGTAAAGTGCGCGACTACCACTCTGAGAACTATAGACATTAACTTCACATTTATTCTGTTCATATATTTTTCATTACTGTTGTACATTCAAATAAAATAAAGAACTTTTACATAGTAAGTTGTTGCTTGTTCAGCCACCTAACGACACCTCACTCCTCCGTTATAACAGGCGCCCAACATAGTGGCTCGAACTCTACAACAAGCACAACACCGTGTTCAAAATTCCGCAAACAAGGAAACAATCTCGAAAAATGGCTATTAACCCGGAGACTCTGGAGCAATTGCTCGCCCAACTCAGAGTCCCTGCGACAGTGAAACACTTTACGCACTGTTCGGCCCGCTATGATGGCATCAGGAATCGCCAGGCTGTAGAAGACTTCCTCGACAGCGCAGACTTCTTCAAAAGTAGCGAAGGAATTTCGGACGACAACGCGATCAAAGGTCTTCAGCTGCTGCTTCAAGGCGAAGCTCACACCTGGTGGACGGCCGTAAAAGTTGACGTCACAACTTGGGAAGAAGCAAAGAAACGCATCCGCGAAGAGTTTGCACCCAGCCCTCCGGCTTAACAGATCTACAAAGAGGTGTTTTGTACCTCACAAGACGCTGCTACGCCAATTGGTAGCTTCATTGTACAAAAGAGGGCACTGTTGGCGCAGATCCAACCGCCGGACTCAGAAACAAAGCAGCTGGACTTTGTGTATGGACTCCTGCACAAGTCCTTGCGGAACCGAATTCCCCGCGAAGCAATAACAACCTTCGCCACTTTGCTAAACTTAGCACGCCCGATAGAAGAAAGCTTTCGGAAATCTCGCAAGCAACCAGAAGAAAGCAGACGGAAACAACAAAAAGAAAATCTTCCACCTCGGCGAGAGCGCTCAAAAACACGATGCACATTCTGCAAAATATTTCGGGCACGAGGCGGACGATTGCAGAAAAAGGGCCAGGAAACAAGCGACCGTTCCCAATACTGTACAAAAAGCAGAAATCCGCTGCTACGGGTGCGACAAACCAGGGGTATTCCGTAGAGATTGCCCCACCTGCAAAGCCAAGGCTACACCTGCCCCAGTCGGCTTCTGTTGTTTGGAGAGCCGCATCGAAGACCGTCCAGCCCTCCCAATCCACATCAATGATGTATTAGGGACAGCCTTCCTTGACACCGGCGCCCGCACCAGTCTAGCCAGCACCCAGCTGCATGCTGTGCTCCTAGCCAACGGCTACCAGGCCAAACATGAAACACGGGCAATCACATTAGCCGACGGCAGCTGTAAAATCCGGCCCGTAGAAATCATAAGCGCACCAGTGACACTAGAGGGACGGAAAATACCAACCACTTTCATGGTAGTACCCGACGCCCTGCATGCCCAGACACTACTTGGCGTGAGTAAATTTATATGTTAATCTTTAAATTCGGTCTAGGTTCAGACCGAGCGTGTCGTAGCTGGTGGGTGATGCATTTATTTTCATTTCGATTCAGACCGAGCGTGTCGTAAAAAGATACGAAGCCGGAAACGAACCATTCCGCTCCAATTATAGTACATATGAGTAAATTTATATGTTAATCTTTAAATTCGGTCTAGGTTCAGACCGAGCGTGTCGTAGCTGGTAGGTGATGCATTTATTTTCATTTCAATTCAGACCGAGCGTGTCGTAAAAAGATACGAAACCGGAAACGAACCATTCCGCTCCAATTATAGTACATATGAGTAAATTTATATGTTAATCTTTAAATTCGGTCTAGGTTCAGACCAAGCATGTCGTAGCTGGTGGGTGATGCATTCAAATAATTTGAAACTTCCACCCCGTTCTACTAATTATACATCTCATAAAAAAATTATGAGATGTGAGATGTGAGTTTATATGTCGGTTTTTCGTTACCCAAATGTGCAATCATATTGGGGCAAATATTCATTTAAAGAAATTCGTGAGACAATGTCAGTGCTAAGGTTTGAAGAAATTTGCCGTTACCTACAATTCAACAATAATTCGGCGGCAGTAGAAAAAGATAGTGCCAACTATGATCGTCTTTATAAAGTTCGGCCTCTAATAGAATAATCTGCAGTATTAGTAACATTAAGAAAATCTAAGAAGAATTTTTTTATTAAACAGTTGGCAATAGCAGATCCGTATTATTTTATTTTCATAGACAACTCAATACGGAAGAAAACTATTGGTTGCAACGGCAGATTTTAATTGCTATTTCCCAGCTCGTTCTGGCGAGGCGCCTGTAGAAAAGGTTGCAAATTTAAAAGGTGCTTCCTTTGAAATAAAAAACGAGAACGAAAAAACAAAAATTATTTTTTTAATTATTACAATATAGATCCAAATAGTACATTTCATATAAATAGAGTTAATATCGTACGAGATAGTAAACTGATGAAAAATAATTTAGAAATTGTAAATCTTGAAATCGATATGAATGATTAACCTGACTGGGATAATAGTTCAGGTTTAGATGCGCGTCAGCAGGACATTCGCACAAAATTTAGTGTGGATCCAATTGAGCTTCGCAAGTTTGTGGGTATTTTAGTTTATATGTCGGTTTTTCGTTACCCAAATGTGCAATCATATTGGGGCAGATATTCATTTGAAGAAATTCGTGAGACAATGTCAGTGCTAAGGTTTGAAGAAATTTGCCGTTACCTACATTTCAACAATAATTCGGCGGCAGTAGAAAAAATAGTGCCAACTATGATCTTCTTTATAAAGTTCGGCCTCTAATAGAATAATCTGCAGTGTTACTAACATTAAGAAAATCAAAGAAGAATTTTTTTATTAAACAGTTGGCAATAGCAGGTCAGTATTATTTTATTTTCATAGACAACTCAATACGGAAGAAAACTATTGATTGCAACGGCAGATTTTAATTGCTATTTCCCAGCTCGTTCTGGCGAGGCGCCTGTAGAAAAGGTTGCAAATTTAAAAGGTGCTTCTTTTGAAATAAAAAACGAGAACGAAAAAACAAAAATTATTTTTTTAATTATTACAATATAGATCCAAATAGTACATTTCATATAAATAGAGTTAATATCGTACGAGATAGTAAACTGATGAAAAATAATTTAGAATTTGTAAATCTTGAAATCGATTAAATGATGACTGGGATAATAGTTCAGGTTTAGATAATACAATTATTTCGATAGATTTTGATAATATAAATAAAAATTTAATGCAACATGCTTACATAAAACTATGTACATGTGTGTAACAATTCAAACAAATTTTGTAAATTCATTTTTAGAGCGAACTTCAGAAAGTAATAGGAATATTCGGTATCATAATAAAAAACACATGTTTTATGAAATTATTGAAAACATTGATAAAAAAGCGTACCCTAGGATTACGTGTCGTGGAAACGTCTTGAGGAAACCAAGTTACCACCCATAGAAGCGTTCTCCTCTAAGCCGAAAAACAGCGGAATCAGCGATAAAGAATACCAGCATGCTAAAGTAGTGTGGGATTCTTTCGAACATCGCACGCTCGGGACTACACGTACTTGTACTTGTACAAGTAAGTACAAGTTATAACAGCAACGAGTAATAACGTGCTCGTGTTATAATTTATGTCAGCACCAACTCCGATGGTTGTTGATCCCAGAAATAAATCTGGTCCATTTACTGAACTTCCTGCAGTTGCAATAGCACCCAAAAGACCATTTACTTCCATCCTAGTCGATCCTGATTCAAACTCCCAACTTCCTGATCCGCAAAGGCCCAGAATTAATCTAGACGAAACTAAAAAACTAAAATGTTTAGAGTTACTTGTCAACATGTACGAGGATCTAATAGTAAAAATGATTCCTCAAGTGGCAAATGAGCATTACAGAAACCTGCAAATATCACACCAGATCACCAGCATAATTTTCACTCTCCATCTAATTAATAGACAAAAGGGAATGTACGGCACACAGACAAACACTATAACCAGCACAGCTAACAAGGCTTTCACCATTCATTATAAGGGGAAAAACTTTACTATAAAGAAAGATGAAGCAGAAATACTTTACCATTCAGAGATAGAAAAAGAAGGACTTGCATATAAGGACTTGCATTTACTAGATGAAGCAGAGAACTGGTACGGTACTATGGGCCCATACTTGGATTTTATCGGTGCTTGGGGTCTTAGAATGAACGAGCTCCGCCTAAGTCATGACAAAATGCCAATAAAGAAAGGAGCTAATAGTGTCGAAAATTTCAAGGTGGATAAGTATGGAATTAACTGGTTGCACCATATCCTATTAAAGGGCAGTACCTATCCTCCTGAACGACGGTCTGCAATGGCTCAAAGCTTAGGGCCACTCACCAGTATCCTGTTGATGTTAAGGAGTCTTGCGAAATATCGTCCTAAGTGGGAACAGGCAGTCAAGCGGGCTTGCGGACATATACCTTGTATTAACTCTTTCATAGAGCTTTCAAGAACCCTAAATAGAGCTCAGGACACCTCTCAGGTAATAAACCTCATAGCCAACATTCATCTGATAACTACAGCACGAAACGCTCACCGAATTAATTTGCCATTGGCAATGCTTTCGTATGTAGCATCAATGGAGTCTCAATGGCTCATTTGACGAACAAACTGCTAAGCAGATCGCATTTCACTGTATTTTCGGGACTTATACCGAGGATTTAGGAGTGCTGTCAACCATAACTGGTGTAGGCACCTGATATACAAGAGAGCAAATGGGTGCTTGTTTCAGAGGGTCCACAAATACAACCACTATTGTAAACTTTGATCTGCCAAAACTGTCATACTACTCCAGACTATGTTCAGCCAATCAGACAGAACTTTTAACAGGGGTTTATGATCAAAAATCAGCTATCCCCGTATTTAGTGGTAAAAGGGGCAGGAAATTATCAGAAGATTTCTACAAGCAGCTTGAAAAGCAGATAGAGAACTGTGCTACAGCAAGAAGCATGCAAGAAATAGCTGCTATTTTGTCCAAAACGTTGGATAACTTGCTATCTACTGTTAAGGCTGATGCAAACTTAAGATGTGAAATCGTAGAATGGAGACAAACCGAAGGCTTGACGCCGACTACTCATGGTGCAGAAAGCGATGTAAACGCTCAAGAGTCAGGAATGTACTTCTTGGATCAAAGATAAAAGAATATAACCTTGTTTTGTTTTTTTCTTAAATTAAAAAAAAAAATGTTTCTGTCCGCCGGTGGGCCCCCACCAAACATTCGCCTCTGTAAATTCGGCTCTGAGTGTATGTGGACATGGCTATACTTGAAATGTCAAAGCATTTAATGTATGACTTCCACTATAACTAAAATACATACTCAAGACGTATAAATACGCAAAAGTTTTGTATATGGATACCGATTTTCTTGTGTATGAGTTTTTATTGTTTATCACCCCCTAGAATGGTTAGGTGCATCTTCATATTAACCATGATATTGGTCTCACTCATAGTGGCTTTAAAGTATTTTAAAAAAATTAAATAGCTGTTATATGTTACAGCTGATCGAACAAGAGATGATTTCATTTAACAAAGAGGACTGACGTACAAGTCGGCTCAGGATTCTATCCCAAATCTACAAAAAAGTAACAATCCTTCATAAAACCATCAAAATGAACACAACCTAAAACTAATTATATACATCCTAATTTAATGTTTATAATAATGATACTATCCATGATACCAATCATTCTATGTGATGAATTTTGTGAATAACATACTAGCCTAACGATAAACCAGAATAATTGCCCAAACTCCGTTTGCAACATTATTACAAGCAGCAATTTGACTTTAGCTAGTAAAAGTTCTAGTTCTTGTTTCAAATTTGTGGAGGAGAATAAAATTCAAGCTAAAACCCTCATTGTCACGACTGATTCAGTAAGATTGATTTGTGACTCGTAATTACTGTACCATCATCCATTGGCTGAGGTTAACTGTAAGGGTTGGCATAATTGTTGTAAGGCAGGAATTTTGTGAGGTTAGTCATAATATATCATTGTCCGATTTTAAAGAATTAGAAAAATATGCTGGATTTAATGGCTGTAAGAAAGTTTGTGGCTGTGCTGGTTGTAGATGCATCTTTTGCACTGAGTCTTGTTTCTTTTATAGGTCATATTTGATCAATAAACAGAAAATGTCTTTCCAAGTTAATAAATGCACAAGATGGGATTATTTAGTTAAAGTGACAGTCACAAAGAAGAACTACAAGAAAAGCGAGAGTACAAAGTTGAAGTTAATCCCAAGCGCAACATAAAAATGGCAAGGAATTGATCTAACTATGATTAGTTTGAGTCATATGCCTGACATGAATTTATACAGATGTTTAATAACAAAATATAAGAAAGCAAGTTTAGCCGATTGTAATAATAGAAGGTCCATAGTAAAGTGAAAAATAGAAGAAATTCAGTGTCCATCTCCTGATTCTAGTATTACCACCCAAAGAAATTGTAAATTTAATCATGATGTAGTCAGTTAAAAGATCCATTTTAATAAATGCTAAATTTACTCAGAAGACAATTTGTCATCTTAAGTTGCACAAAGATGGTAAATTAATACACAGTGCTACAAAGTCTGTTTAAGCAGAACCTAGTAATTAGAGAGAAAGAGAGAGAGAGAGAAAGGGGCTCCTAAGATGCAAAAAAGTGATTATGTTGATTCATTTCTCTAATTTGGCTTTACTTCTAATAATACATAGAACAACCTCTTTGTTTAATTTGCAATAACGTTTTTGCAGTAGAGAGTATGAAACCATCAAAATTAAAAAGGCATTTTGCATCCAAAGATCCGCCGTACGTCATCAATAAATAATAAGATATATTTTGAAAGATAATCAAATATAGAAAAACAAAATATTGAGAAATTTTACTATAAACGAAAAATATTTATTAGCGTCATTATAAGTTTCGTATCTAATTGAAAAAACTAAAGAAGACATACAACATTGAAGAAGAATTTTTATTACCTGCTGCTATGAAGATGGTACAAATACTTCAAAGCAGTAAATATGGTGATAAAATTCGGAAAATTCCTTTATCGAACGATACTGTCGATACTAGATTAACTGAAATTAGCAAAGACCAATTAGAGCAACTTATTTTTGCACTTTTGGAAAACTCAAAATTTGCAGTTCATGTGGGCAAAACAACTGATATTTCAAAAATGGCTCACTTGTTAGAAGAAAAGACATATATAGTAAAGTTGACGAATTTTTTAAAACTGTAGATGTGGAATGGAAAAATTGTATTTGAGTATGAACAGATTGTGCAAATTCGATAACGGGCGTAAATATTGGTTTTAAATCGTTTGTTAAAGCTGCTAGTAATAATCCTGTAATTTTTACACACTACAACAACAACATTGTTGTTTTTGTCAACAACAACAACAAAGCCATCAAAAGATCCTTGCAGCCAAAAAAAAAATAGCACCGGAATTAAACGGTGTGCTTCAGAATGTTATCAAAATTATAAACTTTATTAAAAGCCGCGCTTTTAAGGAGTTTATTTTCAAATCTCAATAAACAGAAAGGACTCAGCATACAAAAACTTATGATTACACGCAAAGTTAAGGTGGCTGTCAAAAGGACAAAATTTAAACAGATTATTGTTGTTAAAAAACAAAATTACTATATTTTTAAACGAACAAAAATCTGATCTGCTTTTTTCACAATGACACGGCTTTGAAAGTTATGCTATTTAACAGATATTTTTGAGAAACTAAACGATCTCAACTTGTCACTTCAAAGCAAAAAAAATACTTCTAATGATAAAATTGATGGTTTTTTTTTAAAAAAAGATCAACATTTGGAAGAATAGGGTTAAAAACCACTAAAGAATGTAAAAAAAAAAATAGTGTTGTTACCGGTATTGCCTTTGATTTTATGCAAAACGTGCATTTGCCGGAAGTTCCTGTTCAAGATCTCTTCTATGCAGTACAACTCAATATTAACGTTTTTTGCATACACGACCTTGGGTTTGGCAAATCATTTTATTATCCTTTCTACTTGACTACATCAATAACGTTGTAAACCCAGAAACAAAAGAATTGCAATTATTCTGAGACAACTGCCCAGGGCAAAATAAAAATCACCCACTTATCACACTTAAATACACCTCACAAATAGTGTTTATGAAACGGTTATAACCGAATTGCAAAACAGCAGTTTTTAGTGTAAAAGCCGCAAGAATGAAATAATTTTTGTGTAAAAAATTCAAATTCAATGTTGAAGCCAAAGGAAAAAGACCCCGAAAATTTGTAAGATTATAGTTATAAACCATTGTGCTAAATCCTATACCTACTATTATCTACCGGTCCACTTGCAATAATTTTTCGTAGAAGTTACTAATTTTTATACAAAACCCCAGTTATAAACTATTTATATCTTTGTCGTCAAAGAAACATTTTGTTTGATGCACACCTAGTATTATTTCTCTACTTTTGTAGTGAAAGTAGTGTTACAGAAGTGGTCAGTGCTTTCAGTTATATTATACTCCTATTAAATATCAATAAGGTGAGAATTTTTCAGCAATTTATACATGTAGATAGTGAATTATCGATTTTCTTTAAGAAAAATATACTTATGATTAAATATAAATGAATTACCTATTAATTAGAATAAACAGGCTGAATAATTGCATATATAGTAAATATACATTTTAAAGCTTTTGTCTTTTGAAGAATTTTTGAATATCTTGTATCTTTTTATATAAACATCTAAATAATGTTTGCTGCTATAAAATAAAATTTAAATGATAAACGACAGAGAACAATATTTTTTATTACAAATTCTTAATTAATTATATCAGTAACTCAGTATACAGAGTGGTTTCACTTCAGTGGGCAGCAAATATTTCGTAAATTATTTACTCTAGAAAAAAGTTTTCAAATAAAAGTTATATACTGTTATATATATGTTCTATATTATGAAAGAAATGACAATAACTGCGACTGTGGATGTCAGTATATTCTATCAGTAAAAAGATATTTTAGAAGATATTGTCCAGCAGGTAGTGAGATTAGACTTGTCATATAAGAAACGTTGCAAACAATCAATATATTACTGTAAAATTTCTGGTTAATTGTTATCGTAATATGCATCGACAAAGACGAAGTGCATTTTCTTATAATTCTCGTGATTACACAACAGAACGTGCAATATGTTACAACTATAGACACTTAAAAAAATCAAGTACATAAAAAATGTAATTGTTACATATTTACCATAACTGATTATTTTTATAATATTGAAAATATATACAGCCCAAGACTATTTTAACACGTTGTATGCAGGAAGCGTATTTATACGTATTACGTTGACTGGTAGTAGAGCGCGGGTCACGTATATTAATACGTTTTTTATAGACCAGCGGTAGAATGTAGGTAACTTATAAATACGTTTATTTTTATACTTTTTGATTACTCTAAAGGGATGCTAACATGCAGATATACAAATTCCAAAGGACAAAATTTGGGTCTCTAACACATACAATAGTGAATTATGTATGTACTTCCGGGTATAACGGTAATCTATTCAACTGCTTAGCAGTGATGCAAGCCGGCTGTCGCTGAGGTGACAGCGGTTGAGGAGGGTGGGGGGGGGTGTAAAAAATGTTTTAACGATTATCACATAAAGAAACTCTACTAAAACTTGATTCTTTCTTCTTTTACGTATTGTACTTTTTTCAAAATATTTTCAATAAATCGGAATTTTTACATATTTTATTACTTTTATTTCAATTTCCAGTAAGTTTCAGTATTTCTCTGTTTAAAATTTAAGAAAAATAATTCAGTATACATTTTATAGTAAATCACAAAAAATTTCATTGAAAAAAAAATATGTAAAAATAAAGTTATCGTAATTTTACTGAACGTTTCCATTTTCGCAAAAAATTAGCAAAAATGACCCGCGCCACCTGTTAGCGCGCGATAAAAACTACCCGCATACAATGTGTTAATAATAACTCAAAAGAAAATTGATAAATCGTAAAATTACATACTAAAATATATTTGTCTGATAAATCTGTAGAGAGAAAGTTTCAAAAGAAAACATATGCTATGGAGAAGAAAGTATTACAAATGAGCTAAGTTCATGTCCCCAACAAATAGTAATAATAGGACACAAACACTAGTACCAAACACTTCACAAAAATTAAACATATTTTCCAACCTTCACGAAACAGACCACAATTGTGTCAAACGAGAGTTACGCCGGCGCTGGTACAAAAAAAAAGAGCAAGTGATATAGACGCGATTGCTACGGTCATAACAGCACCAGTCAAAATAGAAGAATCGTCGGACTGGAATGTAAAAAACGAAATTAAACATTATTGCAAATTTTTAAGCTAAATTGTGATTATATATCCAAATCTAAATATAAACTAGATAAAATGTTTGCATTTTCTAAAATAAAATGTGTCAATTATATCATAATTCCAAATCATATACATCTAACTCAATATACAAAAAAATCGAATATGTCAATTCTTTTCATATGACAAAATGAAGAAAAATCTGCCAATATTTCAAACAAGCTGTAATCATGCAACATATTAACCCTCTAGTACCCAAACCCGCCTCCAGGCGGGTTTAATAAAATCCACGTAAAAATTATAGGAGTAAAAATTTTGAGCTCAATGCTCATGCCCGCCTGTAGGCAACAGTATGCCAAACAACTTATATACTCTGGGCGAGATAAGAAACACGTGTTTTTCTGTAAACAAACAGTTCCTTGCTAATGGTCGCTAAGTACGGACGTACGCTGTGTGCTAATAATTGAAAAATTATTAAAAAATAGTTGCAGTGCTCTGAATTGAATAAAAAAATTACTGGTGAGTTTGTACTTTATTTACCTTATAACGAAACATATTTCTATGCTTGTTTTGCATATATAAACATGACACCTGCCCTGTTTAGGATACCCGTCTCCAGGCGGACCTGGGCAGGCCATATATAAATTTCTCATAATTGAAGGCGTATAAGATAAGTGACATTTAAAAAAAAAATTGTAGTTGTGTGTTAATAATTATTTTTACGTTAACATCTTGATATTCAGAAATGTATAAATTACAAAATAGTATTAAAATTCCATCTGTTGAGTAAACTATAATTTTAAAAATAATTTTTTTTTTCTCTACTTTTGCGTAAAAAATATTTTTTTTTAAATGTCACTTATACCGTTATGGTTTTAACCCCTTCAATTATAAATTATTTTTGTAATTGAGTAACTTTTCTATATTTGCTGAAATATTATTGCATACGGGGTCATTTCAGAAATGGTTCGACGAAAAACTTTCAACCCCTCGTTGATGTCCCAAGATGATATTTTTAATTTATTAGAATCCATAGATGTAGACGAGCTAGATACTGATGTTGAAGATAATTTTTCTGATGATGATCACGATCATAATTGTAATATGGAAAATATTTTCGACAGCGATGCCGACGAAACTACCGAAATGCATTCTGCTGTGAACGAATCCATTATTGAACCGCCTTTTACATTAAATTCCAAAACTCAACATGAAGTTGAAAGTAAAGAAGTTGAAACTGAAGAAATGGAAGCAGGACCATCTCAATCCAAAAAACCGAAGCATGGTCAGATTGAAAACGATAACTTTGTAAACACTTTTATTGGAGCCTCCAGTGAGATAGACCCAAAAAATTTAGCATTCAAAAATATCACGTGGCGCAAAAAAAATCTGCAACTACATAAAAAACAGATAAAGTTTATAGGAAATGAACAATTACCTGCACGCTTTTATGAATTGAAAACTCCTTTTGATTGCTTTAAATATTTTGTAGAAGACAATTTATATCAGCTAATTGTCAATGAGGCCAATCTTTATGCCCACCAAATGAATATTTCAACAAAATTTGTAACTACGGCAAGAGAGTTACAAAAATATGTGGGAATCCTCTTGTATATGTCCATATACAGATAGCCGAATACTCGGGAATATTGGGCAGAAAATGCATTCGAACCAGTACGGGAAACCATGACGAGAAACCGGTTCGAAGAAATACGTCGGTATTTACATTTCAACGATAATACTAAAATGCCAGCACGAGAGCACCCGCAATTTGATGCAATTTACAAGGTTCGGCCAATGATCGAGTATTTCAATGCACGATTTCGATCGGTACCAATGTCCCAACGCCTGTGTGTAGACGAACAAATGTGCTCTACTAAAATGGTTTCACATCTTCGACAATATATGCCAGCAAAACCACATAAATGGGGTATGAAACTATTTGTATTATGTGATTCATATGGATATTCATACGCATTTGAATTATATTCTGGAGCAGGTGACAATATAACTCCCAATGGAGCTCCGGATTTAGGTGCAGCTGCCAATGTGGTTTCGCGATTATCACAAATAATCCCCGATCACCTAAACCATATTGTGTATTTTGATAATTTCTATACGACTTTGCCATTGATGGTATACCTCTATAGCAGAGGCATATATTCTTTGGGTACCCTTCGTGCCAATCGAATTGCAAATTGCAAGCTACCAACAGACAAAATGCTTGCAAAGGAACCTCGAGGATATTCAATTGAGTACGTAGGGTCATGCCATGGAGTAGACTTGTCGACCACTCTGTGGAAAGACAACAAATGTGTTCGCCTTGCATCGACCTACGTAGGAGTACTACCATTTATAAATGACAGTAGTAATACCCCGAAGACATCGAGGTATGATCGTGCCCAAAAGAAGAGAGTAGAAGTTGACTGCCCAAAAATAATTCACGAGTATAATGCACACATGGGTGGTGTTGATTTAATGGATGGTCTTTTGGGTCGGTATCACATTCGCATGAAAACTGTAAAGTGGACTAGTCGCCTATTTTACCATATGTTGGACTTGGCCATTATAAATGCATATTTGCTACATAAACGATTAAACAGACATACTGAAGTAAGCAATATACAACTCCCACAATTTCGTAAAGAAGTAGCTGCCATGCTTTGCAAAGTAGAAACAGACGAACCGAAAAAAAGATGTGCTGGAAGACCACGAGCAACCAATATAGACCAAGAACCCTCCCCTAGACGTCTAGGTAAGAAGACGTATTTACCAACCTCAGACATCAGATTTGATGGCAAAGAGCACTTTCCGCAGTGGCTAGATAGATCCGGAAAGCGGGAGTGTAAATTACCTGGCTGCAAATCGGAAACACAATGTACGTGCGTTAAATGTAAAATAAATTTATGTTGCACTGCAGGAAAAAATTGTTTTACAATATTCCATAAACAATAAAATAAGTTTTGTATTTTTTTATAAGCAATAAAATATGTTTTGTAATTTTTCATATGCAATAAATTATGTTTTCAATAACGAATATCAAAAATAAGAAAGATTTATTGATATTATTTGACCCATCTCTAAATGTATCTTTTTAGTACTAACTGCCCAGGTCCGCCTCAAGGCGGAAATAAAAAAATTGGGTCTGCAGGTCACCATTTTCATTTTAGATTAAATTTGACTCCAAATATGACCTTAATTAAGCCTAGTATAATTTTTTGACAAAGAAAAAAAATTTGGGCACTAGAGGGTTAATAATCTTCCATATTTCCAATAAAATATCAACCATTAATTTTATACAATTATTAAAATAAATGTCAGAAAAAGAATGACCATTTATATATCAGCTATCTATAGATCTATAGAAAATAGTATAGAATACTTTTTTCCTGAGACAATAAAAATATCAGTAAATAAGTAGTGATAAAATGGTTGAAAATAAATAAATAAAATAGGTAATACAAATAGGTCTCGACTTACAACTCCGTTGTAAGGCAGCTTCTGATGTAGGTCATATATCTCATTTTTTTTCATTACATAAAGTTACATACATAATTTAATATAAATGAATACATAAAGACACGCACAAATTAAAAATTGATGAGAAAGAATTGATAAAAGTCGATGATTGTAAGTTTGGTTCATCATAATTCGAATCCGGAAAAAGTCGAGTAATCCCTTATACTGATAGGAACCTCCTGAAGATAATTATTGTAAAATCTGTAACAAAAATATTTTTTTTAGAAAAATATGAAGCTCTCCATGTTAAAAATATAGAAGACTAATACCAGATTTCTTCACTATTTATTTAAACTTCGATTTTCTAAACTCCGATTAAAGTTAACCGGACAATAACCATTTGTCGGATTTCTTCACTCACATGCAGGGTTAACAAATCTACGGTTCGAAACTCCAGAAAATACATTTGGCGCCGTCGCAAATCAAATAGCAGCTAATGTCATACGGATTGCAAGCATATCTTATTTTTAGTTTTAGTGATATAACAAAGTTATTTTTATTTATTTATCTTATCCAAAATGTATCATAAAGTTACGGCTAATCAAGTTAAATATTAGATATTTTATATATAATTTTTTTTTTTATCTCATGACATATGTATACTAATTAATATAATTAAGGAAAAAAAGTTCCTTATTTATTTTTCTGTAGTATGTATGAAAATGAATGATTTTCATAAATTTTTACAATTTACATTACATAAACAATAAATATTTGACTAAATATAAAGGATCATTAACTACTATAGGTCCTATGATACGCTTGAATAAAAAAATATTTTATTCTATATTAATAAATAAAGTTAAAACAATTTGTCAACACATATTACATAATAATATACATTTATTTATTAATTTGAATGTTATTATAAATAACATTTAATATATTTTACATATTTAATAATAAAATTAATATAAATTAAAATATATACATATTTAAATATCTTATTTAAAATCAATGCAAAACACGAAATGTCAAAAGACGCGTAAGGTTATGAAAGATATGAATAGTTATAGTTCCATCAGCCCTCACTGCTAAATATTGGCGCTGGTGTGGATAAACCGCCATTAAACCGCCAATGTTTGTCGGTTAACTATAATCGACGAATAACATCTAGCTGGAGTTTCGTGAGAGTGAAGAAAACCGATTTCAAGGTTTAAACTACGTTTAACTTTAGTCGTGGTTTAACCGAATGTGAAAAAATCGGGCATAAAAAGTATAAAATGATTTCTGTTATTAAAGTTGATAATCTATATATTGTAAATGAATTCGGTTAGAAACCATTATATAATTTTGTATAAATATCCTAGAAAATACTGAGCGTTTTCCAGTTAAACTTTTGGCGTAGTTACAGCGACCACTACAGAATTAAGTCAGCAAAGATAAAACGTACAGATCGAGCAGTAAAAAACTAACTTCAAACTTTAAACGCGTTTTTGTCAAAACCCTGTTTTTCAACCTTGTCCCGCCGAAATCTCGGAAACTATCCATCCGATTTACTTTTTACGAATACCATTTTCGTAATTTTTCGAATATCAAAAAAATCCTAGGTAGATTTTTTTTTGTCATCATCATCAGTTCCCGGAATTCCTAGGTGGAACATAGGGCTATATACTCGAGAAGCTGAACAAATAGTTTCTTAACGATTTTTACTTGCACTATCAATGGTGCGGATCGTTAGCTCAAAGTCAAGCAAGGGACCTACAGCTTATAGTGGATTCCAAATCAGTCAAATCTCAGTTGATATCAGTTCAATGATATTAGGTTTTAATACTACAAATAATATTTAATTTCTGGTGTAAGCGTGGCGCGAACCAGGGACTTTTGGAGTACGAATGTAACACTCGGCCACCGGCTTGGCTTAAGGCTGCCTGAGAGAGCAACTGATAAATTAGCGAGTAACGTCAACATTTAAAAAAAAAATTCTAGCAGTTTTTTTTAAATACTTTTAAGTATTTAAATAAACTTATTAATATTTTAATTAACACGTTTCTATTAACTCGCTTTCTTATCTGTTTGTTTGTTTGCTTGTTAGTCTGTTTGGAACAAATTTTGCAATCGATTTTAAACTAACATCCCGATGAACTAGACTAGAAACTTTAAACATAGCTCAGAATGAATGACATTACAATATTAACCAATTAATTAATATAGAAATATTAAATTAAAGTTAATTAATTACCGTAATTATAATTAATAAAATTATAATTATTAAATTCAAATTAATTAAATTAATTAATTAGGTTAAATTTAAACAAGACTAAAAAGCAGAAAATAATTATTTAAATAATAAAAAAAAATTAATATATCACGTTTTTAACACGGACTAAAAAGTATAAAATAATTTCTCCTAACCCCCCATATAAATTTATAACCCTATAGAGAAAAGTACGTGGGGCAACGACAGCTACTTCCTACATTCCTTTCTATTGCATGCGCCCCACGTTTTTCTCTATGGGTTATAAATCTGTATGGGGGGCTAGGAAAAATTATTTTATAATTTTTAGTACGTGTTAAAAACGTGGTATATTAAAATTATTTTTTTACCACTTTGACTGCAATAAAAAAGTTTTTAAAACTTCATTGTGGCTACATTATTTATCCGATTTTGATCAAATTTTCAGAAAAAATTCCCCTAGTGCCCACATATATTAAGTAATTTTAATAAAATACGGTGTTGGCAACTTTCCGAGAAAAAAATTACTAAAGTTTTTAAGCATTTATTATGGCCACATTATTTATTCGATTTTAATCAAATTTTTACAGAAGATACCCCTAGCGTCTATATAAATTATATAATTTTAGTAAAATACAGTGCTACCAACTTTTCGAGAAAAAAATTTACTCAAATTTTCACAAAAGATTCTCCTAGTATCCATATAAATTATATAATTTCAACAAAATACGGTAAAAAAAAATAATAATGTGATCTAATCTAATGTGATGTAATATGAGCATTTATGTGATAATGTCAAATTGTTCTATTTATGAGTTTACCCACATACTTTTAATCTTGCTGATGTAAATAATTATTTTTATTAATTTTCTTCAAAAGTAATACATTTAGTTTTCGTTATTGAGTGTTAATAGCAAAAAAGTTTCACACAAATTACACAGAATTTTCTAATCTTGTCTTGTTTCTGCTTTAGGTCTGGCACTACAACAACCAACTACCAAAGACAGTCAACATGATTTAAACGATGTGCAGATACTAAATATTATTCATTTACCGTATAAAAATTGTATCCACACTAAATTTTTTTCATACAAAATATATGAAGGTACAATTATACCCAAGGCTTCGAACCGGAACTAAACCGAAAAAAAAAACCGTTACTTTTGCTGAAACGAAAACCGGGACTAAACCGGAAAAAAAATTGCGGTTTATTTCGGTTCGACACATGGGTGAAACACGCGCGTTAACAGAATCTTACTTTCAACGTGTCAGTTGTCGTTGTTTTTTCATTTTCGGGGTTACGTAGCGTAGTCGCAAGTCGCAACTCGTCTTACGTGAAATAGTATTTAGTTTGTTTTATGTGGATAAATACTCAGTTATTGAAATTGAAAATGAAACTAAGGATCACATTGAGGTAGGTGTATCTTTTGATGTTAATCATTAATATACTTGGAAAGATCCAAATTAATTTTAAAAAAATTTGAAATAACAATTTTTAAAAAATAATTTTTATTTTTCAAGTATAGGTTAAGTTCATGCCGATATTAGGCAGTCCAGAACACGTGATCGTACTTCATATAATATGGTTGATTGATGAACATATTCAAATATTGACATATAGGACATAATTGAGTCGTATAGATGCAAAACTCACAATTTGGTAAATTTTATGTTCTAAGATATTTGCAAAAAACTGTTATAGTGAATGTAATTGTATTTTGATGATAAAATCTTGTTACTAGATGGCATTACTTATTTAATAAGTGCCATTTAGTAACAAGATTTTATCATCAAAATACAATTACACCCAGCTATAACAGTTTTTTTGCAAATATCTTTGAAAATAAAATTTACCAAATAGTGAGTTTTGCATCTATACGACTCATATAGTATAACACAAATTTTTTGCGAATTATTTCAAATATATTACTTGGTTATTAGTTTAATTTATGAAAAATAATAAAATAGTAAAAAAAATAGTAAAATAGTAGTAATAAAAAATTAAATGATATGTACAAATTTAAATGCATAAAATAAAAATTAAACTTACTTTCTGGAAAATATATTCATATTTTTTAATAAAACTGTACAATATGCACGAAATCAAGTAAAATGCATACAACTGTCATATAAACACATAAAACATTGGTATATGTTTATAATAAACATATACCAATGTTGCCATCAGGCAACCATTATTGAATTATGGTGTGACGTCATTCTGGACTGCCTAATTTGTATATTTGTAAACTCTTAGTATTGACGCAGAAAACATTGCTCTGATACCAACATAATGACGCACAACAAAACTTACGATAATAGAACTACAAATTTATTTTAATTTTATTGAATATGCCTTATAAAAAAATTTAAATTATAATTATTTTTTCAACTTGCATAACATTTTAAACAAATGTTTATTATGAGCTCATATAAACGTACTCAGTGATAATGTCATAAATTTAGTTACTTTTCTTGAGTTAGGTGGGTTATAAATATTTAAAAAAAAATTGCAAGAAATTTCAGTAAAATCAAAATTATTATTTTCAACAGGATAATGAGCCAAAGCATACAGCCTATCTAGCAAAGCAGTAAATTTTATACAATGCATCACATAATTTAATTACGCCTTCACAAAGTCCTGTTATTAATTTCAATTGAAAATTTATGAGCAAAAATCGAAAGATAATTGCGAAAATACGAAATAAGGAATAAGGCTACATTGAAAATCGCAATGCAAAATATTTAACAAATTATTGATAGTGTAATATTAGTCAAAATTTGCTGCAAAATAATTGAAAAAGGCTTACGTGTATAATTCAAGCAAAAGAAGGACTTACAATATATTAAACAATTTTTTAAATTAGTCTAATATTTAATTGCTAAATCATTAGTTAATTTTCTTTTACATACATACATACACAATCACGCCATGTACCCGAAGGGTGTGGAACAAACCCGTCCCATTATCCCGAAATCAGTTTCCTCCAAACAAGAAACTTTAGCTTCAACCACTTTTATAATTCCTTTCATACACGCTCTTCTATTCCTCCTACTTGGAAACTTTCGCTCACGCAAGCCACTCTCTCATTCATACCACTCCAACTACTCATTGGACGTGTCCACGAAAACGTATACCTTCATAATTATTCTTATAAATTTTTTTAATTAAACGTTCAATAAACATTTGCTCAAGATGTCCGAACCAGCTTAACTGACTAACAGCAACTTTTGCTACAACATTTTTTTTTTCAATTTCACACTCATCATACATTAATTTATTTCGTACCCCCGATTCCTCCTAGTTGCACCACATACCCCACATAAAAATCTCATTTCCACAGCAGTTTTTTATGCTTTTGCAGCCAAACTCAACATTACTATCATACATCAATGTAGATACCAAAACAGCATTGTATATACCTACTCAAACGGACATTTTAACTAAAAAAAATTTGCAAATGATTTAATTAGTTTATTAATGGCGATTTCAGCAATTAAATATTAAACTAATATACATTAAGACACCTTTGTATAATAAATGAATTTTGTAAATTGTTAAACTACTTAAGAATACGAATACTTTTGTATATACATAGCATGTACTTTACGTTTTTTAATTAACACGTTTTTATTAACTCGCTTTCTTGTTCTTTTTGTTTGTTTGATTTCGGTACAAATTTTACAATCGATTTTAAACTAACTTCCCGATGAGCTAGAGACTTGAAACTTAGAAACATAGCTCAGAACTGCGGATGACAATGCAATATTAACGAATTAATTAATTAATTAATATTTGAAATATTATATTAAAGGTAATTAATTATAATTATATAATAATAATGAATAAAATTATAATTATTAAATTATAATTAATTAGGTTAAAGTTAAACAAAACTAGAAAGCAGAAACAATAATTATTTAAATTAAAAAAATAAATAATATACCACGTTTTTAACGCATATTAAAAATTTTTTATTTAAATAATTTTTTAATACTGTTGTTGCATGAATTATTTATTTAAAATTGTTACCCAAAATAATAATATATTTTATTTATTATTATAATTATTGTAATGTTGTCAAATAAACATATTGAAACATGACTTATGCCCGGTTGCACCACAATCACTTAACAGCTAAGGCAAACTTAAATCATTTAAATCTGTTGCACCAATGTTTATTCGTTTAAATACATCTAAGGAATTCGTAAATTAAACTGCCAAAATTGACCGCTTAACTGTCACTTAACCTCTTAAGGACCGGTTTTGTTTTCAAAAAGTGTTGATTTTGAACTTCTTAATATACTTAACAGTATTTTTTTCAAAAATGATAAATGAATACGACTCCGATAATGATTTGGATGATATAGAAGGTGTTAATATTATTATTAACAGTATACCGCGACAAGTTTATGAACGTGCAATTTATTTTCATCAATTATCAGATAAACAATTCTTCGAACGATTTCGATTGACAAAACTTACAATGCTGCGAGTATTAGAATTAATTGAACATAGATTGGAATATCCATATGACAAGTAAGCTAATAGTAATTATCATTAAATGTGATAATAATTATTCTTTATTACGTTTTTTGTAGAAATAATTGTGTTTCACAAATTAATCAATTACTCGTGGGTATACAACAATTAATTAATAACGGTCAAATTCCAGTTCCACACAACAATAATCAGAATGCTACAAATGGAATAGATCTTCGTAATGAATTTGCTAATAATTATTTTGCAAGACTATAAATAAATTTTATTCAAAACATAAATTACATTTTTTGAAACTTAACTAATTTAACGTAAGTAAACTAATAATTATATTTATTAATAAAAAATGAATTATGTATTCAGTTTTTTTAACTGCGCGCTTTTAATTTCCGCATCTAATACTAAGTTTAAAATTTTCAGTTCGTGTTATTTTTTTCACGTTCATTTTTTTTTTCATTTTTCAATATGTTTTGTAAATACTGAACCTATAAAACTGATTTGACATATAAGTAACTAAATTATTACCAAACTATTTGCTAATTGAACAAAAAAGTTCCTAGATATTCCCCAAGAGAAACTTATTTCGTTACTTAGTTACGGAACTGAACAACATACATTGTGCAACAACTTAAAATTTGTGGAACACTTTGCTTGTGCTTATTCATAAATTTAAAATGTATTACGACAATTTTAAAATTATTAACAATAAATCAATAATTACGTTATTTTAGGTAATTTGAGTAACATTTATTATATACTCATGTAAACGTTATTATTCGTTCAAACCAAAATACTGTATTTGTTTATATCTCTTTTCTATTTCTTCAGGTTTCAAATCAACATTTCTCAAAACTTAAAAAAATTGAATAATTACGTTTTGAAATTAAACTTCTTGTATTTATTATAAACCCATTGAATGCAAAGAAGTTCAAATTTAATAAATAACGTAAGTAATTTTACCTTTTTTATCACTATGAAGCAATACTGAAATGTTGAAGAAGACCAGAGTTAGGAATGACTCTTCTCGTTGAAGAAAATATCGATACGATCTTCTCGTTGAAGAAACTATAGATTCGATCTCGTCGTTGAAGAAATTACGAACTAAAGACGATATTTCTCAATCTGCAATAAGAAAGAAATATAGTACACACATTCTTCCAATGTAATTCATATATTATGCACATAGTATTTTTGAATGAAACAACATCGCAAATATAACAAACAACATCTATGGTTCATCATCATATCAGAAGATTCAAGTCGTCATTTTTGTGAACAACGTAGCAGATGGTATATATACCGGGTGTTCGTTCGTCAAGTTCGTATGGGCGTTTAACATGTAATTTCGATAAATTGCGACATACTACTTTCTCGAGTTAAATTCGAAGAAATACTTAGAATGCTTTTCGATAGGGCATAAAAAGTTCTATAATTTGGTTTTAGTTTTAATTTGCTAGCATGTGCCGTTTGGGCGCTAGAATTTTTTTTTGATTTTTTGGTTTTTTTTTTTTTTTTCTCAAAAACTATGAGGTGCAGGAAAATATGCATGATATAGAAAAATGCGGAATGATGAGTACGATAATTGAGTGAAAAAACCATTATTCTACGATGCATCGTTTAGTAGAAAAAAATTGAACTCAATTTTTGAAAATTTGACAAGGGGGGATTTAAAAATAAAACTTTTTTCAAAATTTGCTCAAAAAAATCTGAAAAAATTTAGTAAAATAGAGAAAAAAATGAGCTACATAATAGCTAAGTAACTTTTTTCTCTACCTCATTCTGGTTTGGCAGGAAAAATTATTGAAAATTCAAAAATGCTTTTTACAATTTTTAATAATTTTTTTTATATATTTTTATTATATTTGGTATTATAAAATTTAAATAACCTATTTTAAAATGCTTAATACATGATTTTAAGTGTACGTCAAAAGTACTTTTGGCAAAAATCACTTTTATAACTGAGGTGAGAATACGAGCCATAGTCACTATTCACAAAAAATATATTTAACAACGTAAATACGTATTTCAACAACAATGCTGTTAACAACGTAAATACGTATTTCAACAACAATGCTGTTGTAGTTGGTGTGTTTTTGACCAATCGTAGCAAATTGTTTTGTAGGGGAGTAGTAGAATATAAATTACCTGTTTGTAATCCTATATAAAGGAAAATTTAATGTAACATGTACAGTTTGACAATGCCAATGTTTGGCGAAATTGCAGTCACGTTTGTATAATAAAGTGTGAAATTATCAAAGTTAAAAAAGTGTTTTATTAATTTATTTCAATATGAAATTTCACAAAGTAACGGCCGAAAGAGTTAATTTTTTATAAACCTACGTATTTATGAATAAAAAGATAGCTCCTAGCAGCCAGCCTGCAGGCTACATATAGGCTAATTCACTTGAACCTGGTTGATTTTTAAATTATTTAAAAATAATCATTTACACAGCCAATAATTAATAATTGTATTTAGTAAAATTTCATAAAAATTGAATTAAAAGTAAATGAACTGTAAATACATTATATGTAATTGTACTTAAGAATAACAACGGTAATAATATAATATAAAATTTAGCAAAAGTTGATTTATACTTTCGACAGAAAAAAATTTAATGATCATTAAGATTTTAGATTAGGTTTTTTTTTTTGAATATAAATGACTTACATCAAAGACGGTATTTTTGTTAATAGTTTTCTTATACAGTCATATATTTAAAAAACCTTTACTGAATTATTTTTATTTAATTATTAACTTGCTAAATAACCAATCAATAAGATGGTTCGACGACAATTGACAATCTAGTTAACCCATTGATAAATTTATTAATTATATATATTGACCTATAATGAAATCAAACTGTAAAATATGGTAGAATTATAGTAAATTTGTGCACAACATTACAACTACATAATATAAAAATAATATAAGTTTTTCATTATTATTAAAATGATAACAGAAAAAAGAATAGCAAAATACAAAATTATGCGTAAAGCTCCATTAACACGAATTTGTATTATTTATTACGAAATTGTTTTTATGTTTTAATCGTAACGATATTGATTCTAAGCTAGCTTTAAAAACAATAAAAATTTGATGAAAAAAACAAACAGTAATAAACCTAGTCAAACCAATGAAACCTAATATAACTAAAATCGTGCATTTGCGTTATTTTTTCATAAATTAGTAAGAAGTTTGATTTATTACAACTACTATCTCTGCACCAAAACATAACACTAATTTCGTGATAAGTAGGATAGTCTGAATGAGCCTTAATGGAGTTGCTTAACGTTAGAAATTCCTGATCTCCATAGCTACGTATATTTAGAAAAGTAGTGCAAATACAAAAAGCTGCGTTTTAAATAGAATTTATTCATTTAATACAAAACAGATTTACTAAAACAATTATTCCAGAAATTAGATAATATATGTACAATTAATGAATCAATAATAATTCATATGTACTTACAGAATTAACATAAAGTAAAAATTAATTAAATATTTAAGCCGAATTATCTAGAATCGTAGGCATAATTTCATTTTGTTTTAAACAATATTTAAAACATTTAAATTTAAAAACAAAAAGTAACAAAAAAAAAAATACACATCATCTAAGCTAATCACAAAATGGCCGTCCAATTCAGAAATATAACAAAAAATGCGCCATTATACATTTGAATACAAAGAGACATTATTTATCAAGTTTTCTAATCAGAAATAATCTCGTATGAATGAATTTTCTTGTTTGTATTTTCAATCTCAAAGTGCACCTATCGGACATTTCTCATAAATTAACAGTCTAAACTTTCTTTTGATTCATAAATACATATTTGATTTTTTTTTATATATGTGTATATATGTAGAATAATTACGTATTTATATTTAAGGTGCATTCAAGAATTGGAAATTTTACGTTAAGTACTTACAAATATGCCTGTCCGTAACAACATATTTATATATATATATATATATATATATATATATATATATATATATATATATATATATATATATATATATATATAATTGTAAGTAGTTAAAAGTAAAAATTTTAATCTCTGAATGCAGCTTAAATTGACAAAATGTTACAAGAATTTTTAAGATTTTTAGTTCATTGAACACATTTATTTTCTGTTTATTTATACATATTTCTAATCAATAACGATTTGTGATTGTTTTTTCGGTTATTATTATCAATCGGTTATTTTGTTATCAGAAAACTCTAGATACGATATGATCACATGAAGCAACTTGCATTATATATAAATTACATCATTAAAATAAAAACTATTTTAGGATAAAATACTATTTAATTATTTTCGATGAAACTGAACGATCGTCTTCATCAGGTCAAAGTTTGTCAATGGCATTTTAATGTCATTGATAAATTTTGACGAGCGTTTAGTTTCGTCAAAACGTCGTCTTCATAAAATAATTAAACAGAATTTTATCCAAATAATCTAGATAAAGTAAAGCAGATTGATAAAAGAAGCAATAGAAATTTATAAAGAAAAAGATAACATCAATCACTGTAAAGGCACTGAGTTAAATAAAATTTAGCTTCCATTAATATTAAATATCTATAAAAATTTGATGATCTAGTACTTGTTTATATGTTCTATTATTTACTGTAATGTCATTTGTATCATTTATCCTGATGAAGACGGACGTTGAGTTCGTCAAAACGTCGATTTTAAATAGATATTAATACAGACCTTTAACCTACAGCAGTTTTATTTTAATATAATAAGTTCTGAAAATATTTCACCTATATTATAACAAGAACAATTTAGTTAAAATTAAACGTTCCGATATACTTCACGTATATCGAAAATATACAAATGACATAAATAATAAACAAACAAAACATAGAAACAAGTTACCAAGTAACAAATACAAGTAATTACATACATTGTAAAATTTCTATAAATTATTAATTAAAGGAAGTCAAATTTGATTTGAATTCGTGCCATCATTTTAATATAATGAGTTCTAAAAGATTCTTTACAATGTTCACTAATATATTAATTGAAATAATTTACCTAATATTTGTAATTCGGGTTCCAATTAAATCTCTGATCATAGAATTCGTACAGATATTGAGCTGCTAGCAGCATATTATACTCGTTCCAAATTCATATTTCTATCTTCATCATCATTACTTGCATCTTTCGTCGTCAAATAAGTTTCTTTTTTAAATTTGATTCGCTGGTTCGATTTAGTTAACTGCATATTCAGATTCTGAAAACACAAAATAGATTTAACTAGCATCGTAAAATTAATTTAAATATATCAATCAATACATGACAAAGACCCGGTAATAGAAACATAATTTTTTTATACAGCACAACTTGAACAGAGACCCGTTGTCGAAACGCAAAGAAGAACATTGTGAAAAAAATGGGGCTCTTGACCTACCACTGCCTCACCACTAACACCGAATTGTAAGAAAAGTGAAAGTGTCGGCATTAAATGAAACAGAGATAACTAGACTATAGGACAGTACGAAATACGTTTAATGAAAGTGATCGAGTTAACAGTGAACTAATCTCGTTTCGCCCTTACTTAATAGTGCTTTCGAAAGACACTGTATTGTGTCAGTGTAATCGCACGTATGTGTAGATAGAATTCTTTACAAAATGAAGCTCTGTACAAGTTCTACTGTATATAATTTTGTTTTTAAATATTTCCAATTATTCTGTGATATGTGATTGCTAATAATAGCTGAAATATCATTATTATAAAATATTCAAACTATGGGACTTCCTAAATGTCATTACTTTGCGACAAAAATAAAGCATTTTAATATGACAAAGATTTTAAAGCTGGTATATGTTCTTAAAGTAAAAAAAAAATTAAAAACACTACTATATTTCTTTATAATTGTTAAACTTTCTGACTTTCTAATAAAAATACAAAATGTATATAATTGTAAGAAGAACGTAAGTTATCAAAAATACTTTTTTTAAAAATATCAACAACTACTGAATTAAACCAATAATTGCATTAATTACTCGTAAAAAATTCTATTCTATTCTATTCTATTTTTTAAAAATCGTAATACCTTTTATAATATTACGTACTAAGTAACTTCATCTGTCACATCGACCCACCCAATAACTTGTATTAAAAGTTTACAAGTATAAATCATATTTATCACAGTTATATAATCAATTTTTTGTTTAACTGTTTTATTAAAACAAAAATCTGATTAAATAATTAAACAATATATCAAAGTTCCACTATATTTAATTAAATAGAATCAATTACCTTTCTATTTTACTATGAGTTTCCATTTAAAGCTGATCACATAATTTGCAATATTATTGAGTCCATAAGCATGTTTTACTTGCATCATTTTCTTTCCGATTCAAATTTCATTGCTATCTTCTTCATCACTTGCATCATTTTGTGTCGCTAGGATCAACATCTATCAGTTTAATTCTTCCGATTGATTTATTAACCCCGTGTTCTGATTCTGAAAAGACAACATAGATATCATTTATAAATGTTCAACATCCTAAAATAAATTTAAAATATGAATACAAATATATAGAAAAACCCGATAGAAGCACGATAAAAAATTCTTATAAAGTAAAACCTGCGCAGAGACCTGTTGCCGAAGCCGAAATGAGAAAAACTGAATAAATAGGGCTCTTAAACAACATATTGTTAAACGAATGAAAGTATCGACATAGATGAAGCAAGCAAAATACAACCCCCGTGTAGTAAACGTACTTTATTTCCTTGCGAAATTAATCAAAGTTTAGTGTTACAACGTAGCTCGATACAAAATCCAGTGCATTTAAATTTATATATATAGTGGCTGATACTGTACTCCAAATTCAGTTTTTGACTATTTTATTTCATTTGTTAAGTTCTTGTCGAAATGGCAGTTTTATAATCAGTGATAATAAATTTTGATGAACAGTAATACCAAATAAATAATTCCGAAAATTAAAAAATATATGTATATCATATTAGAAAATAACTTAAATTAAAAGTATTACACTTCAATGTTAAATACGTACATTGTTTTAAATTCATTTGCTGTATCAATATTATCAATGCTGAGTGACTTTCTCATTTGAACAATAATTCAAAAATAATTATTAATTTATAAATGAAAAATATAAAAGGCAAAAAAAATAAAAAGATCATAATATTTTTGTAGAAAGCAGAATTAGCTAGAAATGAATATTATGGCAACTACAGATTATACAAAAACAAACGTCCCTGAAAACAATTGTTTTTATAACTACAGAAAACTATATTACAAAACAAAAGAATACTTACAGTTAAAAATCGAAATTCACGAGTAACAAACCAGTTTAACATAAATATCCACTTCAAACTGCATAAAATCATACGAACTGAAATAAAGAAAATAACTTCTCGATGCAGCATTCAACCGCATCGCCAACGCATCGCATAGCAACGATGCAACCGATGCAACGATCAATAACCAACGGCAAAATGGCTGAACCATAAGCAGTGGCGGGTTAATATTTGCTTATGTGTGCAGTAAAGTTAAATTTTATTTATAAGCATTAAAGCGACTTTATTATTTTTAGGAAAAAAAAATAATACAAATTACTAAAATAATTTAACAATAATGTTGCTGAAAAAATGTATATTTCATTTTCGAAAGTTTAATGATTAGTTGATAAATTCACTAAAAAGTTTTTAGTTTGTACGCCAATGATTAAATGGAAGACTTTCATGTGAAATCAGCAACAAGAGAGTCAGCGCTTATTTTTAAATTATAAATATATTTATTATATAAATTATTTTATTTATTTTTATTAATATTATTATATTAAATTGTAAGTATAATATAAGTATATTTTGTATCATTGTATAAAATAACTTGAAATAGTCTATTACAAACAATTTTTGTGTGAATGAATATGATGATTTGGGTTTGCTTTTAGTGAAATACATTTGTATTCGAATAACGCGCCAGTCAAATTTGAGGATATTTCACGAAAAAAAAAAGGCGCTAACCTATTACTTACAAATAATTATATTTAATTTTAATTTCCTATATAACTAGGAAGTAATAAAAAAAATAATATGTATTTAATTAAATACTGTAATTTTGGTAACGTTATTTTGTTGTACCCCCAGTTATACCCAGTGTCAAATCATCAACTTGGTCAAACTTGGCAAAGATATTTTAATGAAATATGCCTGATTTGTTTGAGCAGCATATCTACAACCAGTGAAATGAAACTGTCTACAACTAAAAAAATTTAAGTATGTATTTGCAGACAAGTTGCAAAATTTATAAGATTATCAATTTTAATTTTTTTACTGAATATGTATTTATTAAATATTCTCATATTTTTTAAAAGTATGTAAACCTACAAATGCAAAATTAATGCAAGTATCCTAACTTGTATTGTCTTGCCCACACTGGATGGAGATATAAAACTTTTACAAAATCAATACAAAATAAATTCTATTTGATTCTGTATTTATTAAATATAAATGGTTTCCTAAATAACTAGTAAACAAACAATATTTTTAGAATACAACTTTAATTAATATACACGAAAACCAATGCATATTTATTAAATTTAAATATTTCATTGTTAATTTGATACTAAATTTAAATAAAATAATATAAATATTATTATAATAAATTATTAAATTTAAAATTATCTATGTGGTCCACTATTTCGCCACTGTCGCACGAATCGCTTATACTGCGCATGTCAAATGTTAGGGAAGGCATCCGTTGTGATGTGATTTGGGTGTGGCAGGTGTTATTTTGTTTATTTAATTTAATCAGTCGTTTAGTAATATATTATATACAAAGATTAAAATTCTCTTACGCCAGTTGATGTTATTCAATTATCTGAAGAAAAGTAGTATTGGAACTACACGCAAATGTGAAAAATTTTCAAGTTAATGTACTCTTCATAGCTACAAGTAAGTAAATAAGTATAATTTATTTAATTTTTTGATTTATAGCAGCATATTCTTTATGTTATTAGTTAGATTTATTAGGTTTTTATACATTTTAGATGACAGATATCCCATTTAATCAAGCATCAAATCATAATATAAAACCAAATATGGATGGATGATGAAAACAAAAGAAATTATTATTTTGGACACTATATTCAATAAAGTTATGACTGTAATATATTTAATGGAAGAATCATAAAAACGGAAAAGGTATTTTAATTAGATTTTATTAAAAACTGTTATAGATATTTTATGCATGGTATAAAATAATACAGAACTCATTAAAATAAAATGTTTTGGATTATAGTTGTGTATTAATATTTATTAATAATCGACGTTTCGACGAACTTAACGTATGTTTTTATCCATTTTCTTGATGAAGACGTACTTTGATTTCGTCGAAACGGCGTTTATTAATAAATATTAATACTGAACTATAACCTGAAGCCATTTTATGTAGTTACATATACTATTTAATTTCATTAAAATATAACGTTTTGCTAAAACCGATTTTAAATAGACTTTTGGCATAGGCATTAAATTTTAACATTTATTTATGAAAGCGAGCATTAGATATTTTTATAGCTGATATGTATTTAAGAATTGCCTACGTTTTCAAAATGTATGATAACTATACCTTTTAAGACATTCAATTATTTGAATATTGTTTAACACATTCAATACAATATATTTAAAACTTTATACAAACGTGTAATTTTTTCTTTTAAAATTATATTGAGTTGTATGTACGACATATTGAAATAGATCATTTCGCACGACGAGTGAGAAACATAATAATATTGTAGTATTCGGGCCGCCTTATCCGAACATGTTTAATACATAGAAATATTCTGTATAATTTCTGATATTTAAATAAATTTCATATCGCATAATGTTAGTATACAGAGATACAGAGATTTAAATAAAACTGTTTAGAATGACGATGAATTCATGTAATAGTTATATCGATAAAGCTTATTTCAAGTATCTAGTGACGATTATGTGGGGGGGGGGGGTGTTCAGAACTAGTAAACAAGTCACTTTTTTTCCATTTTAAGAATTAGTTACTGTATTATAGGTAATTATTGGCATATATACATTGAAAATCAAACAGTATATTTCGAAATTGAACCAAATGAACCGATTGGCTTTTTTCAACAAAACCAGTTGCATTTCAGTACACGGTTTCTGACAGTTTGGTTTATTATTTTAACCGTTTATCTGGTTTTTAACGTGCGAATTTATATTCGACACTTGAAAATATTTAAGTTTTGTGAGATTATATCTGGTAATATACCTATTTTTGGTAAAGATATGAATCTTGTGTTGAATGTTGATAAATGCAAAGTTTTAGTTTTTGAGAAGAGTGACTTGATGACTGAATGTAATGTATATATTGATGGTGCACGTTTGGAGCAGGTAGATGAATTTGTGTATTTGGGTAGTTTGCTGTCTAGAGATGGCCGTTTTGATCGTGAAATTGAAAGGAGAGTAAATGCTGGTTGTAAGGTTTTGGGTGCTTTGGGAACTTTTGCTAGGAATGTAAATGTTTCCAAAGAAGTCCCCCGTTTGAGTATATACTATGCAGTTTTGATGCCTACGTTGATGTATGGTAGTGAATGTTGGGTTTGGTTGCAAAAGCATAAACGGAAAATGACTGCTGTGGAAATGAGATTTTTACGTGGGGTATGTGGTGTAACTAGGAGAGATCGGGTACGAAATAGATTAGTGTATGATAAGTGTGAAATTGAAAAAAATGTTGTAGCAAAAGTTGGTGTTAGTCAGTTAAGATGGTTCGGTCATGTTCAGCGAATGTCTAATGAACGTTTGGTTAAAAAGATTTATTTGAATGTTTTTGATGGTATTCGTTTGCGTGGACGTCCGATGATTAGTTGGAGTGGTATGATTGAGAGTGTTTTGCGTGAGCGAAAGTTTCCAAGCAGTAGGGATAGAAGAGCATGTATGAGAGGAATTATGAATGTGGATGAAGCGAAAGTTGCTTGTTTGGATAGGAATATTTGGAGGCGACTGATTTCGGAATGATGAAAAGTGTTTGTGCCACACTCTTTTGGGTACATGGCGTCATTGTGTATGTATGTATGTATGTAAGATTTTCATATTTTTTTAACAAACTCAAAAAATATTTAAAATCAATATTAGTTTAAATTCTATAAAAAAAAAATATATTTCTAGTAAAAATGTAATAGAAAGTTAAGCATTCGGTTAGATAGTTTTGTATATTACTATATAAATTATAGATTTATAAATAAATAAATTTATCCTTATCAAGGTCAACGTATTTCAAAAACAAACCATGCTTCAGTTTTACCTAGCAAAAATCAGAGCTATCTAATCGGTTCATTTGGTTTCATTTCGGAATGAATACATTACAACTGTAAAGTGAAACTTTTGCATCATTTTTATTTAAATTTTCATTATAGTAATTTATTACCGTATTATTTATATTTATACTATGCGCAAATGTGTCTGTAAAAACGTAAAACAAATACTTATATTTTCAACATTACCACGCAAAATTCTCATAAAATGCTAGTATAGAGATTAATTATTGTTTCATGTTGTGTTTAGGTCGGCCTGAAACTGGTTCTAGCAGCATTCAACAATCTCGTCTATGCAGTCGGCGAATGTGACAGCTGGAAATGTTTGAATTCTACATTCCAAGATAAATTCTCTACTGAAGTTTACGATCCAGAGATACAATCATGAGTGGGTGGTCGGTTCCAGTGTGACCTTCCCAAGAGCTAATGTTCGTGTAGCTGTTATCGATGATCGACTTTATGCTGTTCAGGTAAATTATACAGAATTTCTGTTTATTTAAGAATATTGACGTGCTGCAA
This sequence comes from Clivina fossor, assembly GCA_963966155.1. Taxonomy (NCBI): domain Eukaryota; kingdom Metazoa; phylum Arthropoda; class Insecta; order Coleoptera; family Carabidae; genus Clivina; species Clivina fossor. The sequence continues at coordinate 15,035,949 of OZ014558.1, forward strand.
TTTCTGATTTATTTCTATGATTCTATATCAATGGGGCTGTCCACTCTAATCGAATTTCTTTATTTCAATCGTTTTACAATATACTTTAGTCTAAAATAGTAATATATTCTAAATATTGTGTTCTAAAATTGTATATTTGTTGAAATAGATCAGTTTATAAAACAAGTATAAAGAATACGAAATATGCCGAATCTTTGCCGCCAATTTTGCAATTTTTTGTAATTTTTTTTGGGCTTATGGAGGATAAATTTGAAAACTATATACATTAAATGCACATTTTAGAGTAGATTATAAATTGGTAAAAGTAAATTAGTGGACAGGACTGTTATTAAACATCTATTCATTATTTATTTATAATTTACAATTGACAGTGAAATAAAGTGTAGTTTTTTAAAACTTGTGGAAAAATATGTGTTTACCGCCTTTTAGAAATAATTATGATTTTATAGTTAACGATTATTGAGGACGCTTACAAAAATTGTTTTGGTTATATTTACCCTTTAAAGATATTTTAAACAATGAAGTTATATTTAAAAAAAAGTGTGCGATACATGATTTATTTCAAATCAAAAAAGATCAAATAAGCAATGTAAAAAAAGTTTGTTAATTTTAGTTTTTTTTTTTAATTATTACAGATTAGCACAAATTAGGCTTACAGTAGAAACATATGAATCAGCAATTTTTTTTCCATATTTTTGTGATGTTTTTTCTAAGTATAATTTCTCAGTTAGAAAGCATTTCGTTTAAATACTTGGGTGTGACGGTTGGTTCTGTGATGGCCATAACGATTTTAAAAAAAATGAACAGTATTTAAATAAAAGAATTTATAAGAAAGTTAACAATTTTAATTTATATACATATGGCAAACATTCTACAATAGAAACCTAAAATTCAGAAATAAAATTAAAAATGTAATCTAATCTAATCTAACGAAAATAGTAACACAAATGCTTTTTAAATATAGATCTGTACTAATAATATATAAATATTATAAAAATCATTATATTTATATTTTAATAAAGTAATCGGACCATATTTACATTATTATAAAAATAACGTTTATGTAACTTGAAAATAAATAGGTACATAAAATAATATTAATGATCATTTTCTTAAACATTGACATTAATTTATTTAAATTTTATCATTTCTGATAATTTTTAAAAATACACTTTTTGCCACAGAAAAATGACTTGCATTCTCACCTCAATTTTACAAGTGATTTACCTCAAAAATAAGGTTGCATATCACTAAAAAAATGTAATCGGTTTGGTTTGCAGTTTTCAAAATTTTGTTGGTTTGGTTTTTGTTTCGGTATACTAATATTATTTTATTATAAAAACTGTTTTATTTATTTCACTCTGTTTATTTTAATTTAAAAGTTTTAATGTAAATGTTGTATCTATACCGACTTGTGATTTTTATGGTCAAAATTAAATACATGCTACTACTAACCATAATATTTACTTAAATTTTTTTGGTTACAAATATAATTGTACTTTTTTAATAATTTAATATATCACTCCGAATCAAAAGCTACTATGGAGAAATTAACTTGACTGTATTTAAAACGCAAACGCATTGCAGATATAAACCAACATGCAAACCGAATTTAAACCGTTTCAGATATTTTATACGATCTGTTTTCGTATAAAAATCGATTCCAGATTGGTAAAACGGCGATGCGGTTTAGAAAAAGTGCCGGTTCGGTTCGCAATCTTGCTCAAAAGTACTTTTGACCTTTATTATAAATGACTTATTAATTACTTTAAAATTGTGTTTTTAAATTTTAAATTACTTATAATAGAATATATCAAATACGGAAAAACTATTTATATTTAATAAAAAATAGAAGCAAAAATGTTTTTTGATATAAATGATAAAAGCACTTTTTCTTTTCAAAAATATGAGGAGTATTTTTACATTTATTTATATATCATTGTAAAATATTTAATTGTTTTTAAAGTATATTATTTTAAAATTAATAAAATAATCAAAATAATTTTGATATTTTATCTGTGTTTTTTCATATAGAAAATCTATAAAAATTAAAAAATGATAAATTTCTTTTATTGCAAAACAAAAAAAACCGAACTGGAAACCACTGAACAGAACCACTTTTAATTAAAAATATGTGTGGAATTTTTTAACGTAGATAATTGTTCATTATTTTTACAATACAAATTCGTAATTTTAATGATCCAACTGCAACTATAAAGGTTTTTTTTCCTGATTTCAGCAATGTGCATAATTTTGTTATCTTCAAAATTAATAACTTTATAAAATAAATTGGCCGAGTGTCATTCTGTAAAATTCAAATAAATTTTATTTTGGGTTCAGTGTGTAACCAATATTAATAAAAATTTTGCAAACTATTTTTTCAGTGCTCCCAAAAATTATATAATTTTATTATTATATAATGTTGCCAACTATCTGAGAAATAAAATTTGAAAACTAATTTTTGGGTATTCTAAAACATTTTTATTTAAATTTGTGTAAAATGTTCTCAAAAAGTTGGCAACACTGTATAATAAAATTATCCTAGATTAATCAAATTTTTAGAAAAATTCGTTTAATGACCAGAAAAAACAGAATTTAATTTAATTTTCAGAAAATATTCACCCAGTATTTATAGGAATTATATAATTTTAATTCTTATGCCCTGTTGTCATTAAGGCTGGGCGATATTGAGATCTAATATTTAAAATATATCGATATGTCAATATATTGATATATCGAAATATTGATAACTGATATTTAGAAAAAATATCGATAATATTGATTTATTGATATTTCGATATATACATCGATACAATAAATATTTATATATTCAATGAAAAATGTAAGTTATATCAATAACTAAGTAAATTAAATAATTTGTCAATGTATCGTTGTCAATGTATCGTTACATTAATAGTATAATTAAAATTTTACTAATGTTTCAATTTTTACATTAAGAATAAATATTTTATTTTAAAAAATATCTGTAATATGATTTTTTTCTTAAAGAAATGCAGTAACTAGAATAACTGGCTTTTTTATTTGCTTCATTCATATGTGGGAAAAATCTCAAAAAATTTTACTTTAAATTAGAATTTGATTAATCTTGAATTTGCTCAGATATCAAAATGTTGATATATCGATAATATTGATATATCGATAAATTATAGATATATCTGCAAATCGATAAATTATCGTTATATCGAGAATTTTTTCCAGTCCTAGTTGCTATATTTCGGAGAAAAAAATATTATTTAAATTTTCATATTTTATTTTGGCTATGCTATTATCGGATTTTAATAAAATTTTCTAGATAGATTTATAGATATATCTTCAACTCACTATTACTAGAGTCTTATTAAAAGGAAGCTAAGTTTTGACGGTTTCTCATATTTTCGGAAAGTTGACAGGTAGTGTTTAGATCTCTATAGCCGATTCAATGATCAAGTAACTTGTAAAATTTTTGATGAAAAAAATCCCAACAGTAGAATATCATTTTATATTAATTTCACTATAAGCTTATGAATTTTTGTTCAGTGTTATTATTATAAATGCTTAGTGCAATATTGCGTGTATGACGTTGGTGGTATTTATTACTTCTCAGCTACATCTTTTTAATTTACTTGGCATAAAAGCCAGCCACTTGCATCAGCGTTTTCGGACATTGACCAAATCATCATACTGATGAGCTCCTAAAGAGCGAAACACGTGTCTGTGCTTAACTGGCCAGTCATTGATCCATAGCTTAATAGCCGATTCAATGATTGAGTAACTGGAGAAATTTTTGGGGAAGAAATCTCCAACATTATAATATAATTATATTCTGTACAGTGTTGCCAATTTTTGGAGTAAAAAATTATTTAAAATTTTAATATTTCATTTTCGATTTATTATTTTTTAGTACCAATAATAATTTTATTTTTGCACAGTGTTGTCAACTGTTTGAGAGAAATGATATTTTATTTTAGCTACAGTTTATCCAATTTTAATCAGATTTTTAAACTGATTGCCTAAAAAATTAAGTATAAGGTACTCAAAATTTTGAAGAAATAATATAAAATTTATTTCTATTTTTTAGTACTTATGTAATGTGAAACTGGTTTCTATTTTCTAATATTGGTTAATAACATTTTTTGATATGCTAACAAATAATGATAAAATAGTGCAATTAAATAAAATATTGAGTTTTTCATATACCGGAAGTACTGTCATTTGTTTTCTTTATATCGAAATAAACCTTTCAATAAGCACCAACAAATACCCTAAAATGATTTTTTTAATAAATTAATAAAATAACTTTTCCATATGTAACCAACTTTTTGTGACACGTATGTTGATGAATGTGTTACGAATATTACATACATTTAGTGCTGGTTGAATAAAACATTGTATATCGTTTTGTAAATAAATTTTGTCACTAACTTTCCAACTGACCTATAAATGAGGCCCTTTAAAGACAGTTAACAATCTAATTGCTTAGTTAAACTTATTGGTTAAGTTAACATAATTATTTGTTGGGTGACTAATGTTTGTAACTACGATTATCAACTGTTTCTGAAACATCTGATTGTATAGTCAGTTCGTTTATTTATTTTTGTTAACTAAGAATTTAAATAAAAATAATTTAAAATTATTCTAATGGTGGAAGCTAAGTTTTCGATATTTTGCACAAAATATAAATGTCAAAGAAATTTAGTTTTTAAAAATTATTATTTTGTTTCAGAACAACAGATTTACAATTAGAATTTATTTAGCTGATTAAGAGCCATTATTTCGAATTTTATTTATTCTTAAGATAAGTAAAAGATCATTTGTGATTGTAAATTTATTGTTTTGAAACAAATTAATAATAAAAGAATTTTTTTAATGGTATAAACCGGTTTTAGGTTCTAGTTCTGTAATAATTATTAATAAATCAACGTTTCGTCGAAACGTTGACTTATTAATGAATTATTAGAGAACTAGAACCTAAAGCCGGTTTATTCTAATATAATGAGTTCTGAAAGATTTTTTACTTTTTTAATTGAAATTTATATTTTGTGTGAATAAATTAATTTTTATTAACATAATAAATATCTTTCAGAACTCTTTATATTAGAATAAAACGTCCTTAGCCTCTAGTTCTCTATTAATATATTAAATCGATATTTCGACGAACTCAACATGCGGTCTTTATCGAAAAAAAAAAAGATAGAAATGACATTTGTAGTAGATCTTAAATGTAAATGATAAAATTACAAAAATTTAAAAATATTTTATGTAAAAAAACTTACCAAGTTTTTTTTTTTTAGAAATACAAATATATTAATATGAAGAAAATCTGCCAGAAGATATACTGGTGTAACGAGGATTCTGGAAGCCATGAGGAATTTGAGTACACAAATGCAAGAAAATTTTTAAACTGAGTTAGTTTCTCGAAAATACATTAGAAGAAAAATTTACAGAAAATTCGATAAAATTAAAAGACGAATTAATAGTTTCTAAAAGAGTCGATGAAAATTCTGAGAAATTTGAAGAAAAAATTGAAGTTCTAAAAATTTAGAAGAAAAAACGGCCCAATAATTATTAGAAAAGTGAAGATCCTATTATAAGAAACACTACAAATATTTTTTTAAAAATTGTAGCAATTGTATTTATTTTTATATTACCAATTTTACCTTATCCTCGCGAAATTGAATATTTTTATTTTGTAATCATTTGGTAATTTGGTCTTGGCTTCAAATATTGATTGACAGTTTTTCCAGTTTCTTAAAACGGTACGGTATATTGTCTTTTACAATTGGTGACCTTTTTATAACAGTAATACATTTTGGGCTGGAAGAATTTTTCATTCAGTTCGATCTACAAAACTTTGTCCGACGACGAAAAACAAAATTTTGTTTATTTATTATGAAGAGAACCACAAAATTCCAAATGTGATTGGTGTGAGAATATTTCTCAGTTGTGTTTAAAAATGGTATTACAAGTTTTTTTGTTTATTGGTTTAGATGGATTCGGTTGTTTGGTTCGGTCGTCTAGCGTTTGATGCTAGTGTGGTTATTGTTACTGGTTAGGGTAACTGTGATACGAGATGGTACATTAAAAATACTTTTTAGTCCAAACATTAACATTAAATTTTCTACTTCAATTTTTAAGTAATTATTAATTAGAAAGTTTATATTAAAATCTCCAGCCACAAAAATTTTATGGAATTTATATTTGTCAGTTATTGTTATTAATGCTTGTTTCAAGTTTTGTATAAATATGTCTACATTTCCTTTTGGAGGTCTATAAACAGATAATATAATTCCATGTTTTAGTTTTATACTTACTAATTCAATGTCATTTTCAACTGACAGTTGTTTTATTTCTTTAATTTCTGTGTATGGTAGTTTATTTTTTATAAGTATTAATGTTCCACCTTTTCTCGAGTATTTTCTACTGAAAGCAGATGCCATTGTGACATTTTCTATGTTTATTCGGTGTACTAATGTTTCATCTAACCAATGTTCTGTGATACAAACTGCATCAATTTTATTATTAGACTGCAAAATAGAATTTAGTATTAACAATTTGTTATTTAAGGAGCGTGTATTTATATTTAATAATGTGAAGTATTGTCCCATAGTGTTATTGTTGTGGTTGATTTTTGAAGCATCGAAAAAATTTGAATTTACTTATAATTATTCCTTCAGGCCATGTATTTGAATTATTTACCTCATCTAGCAAATCCATATCAACTCCTACTTTGAAAGATTTATTATGACTTATTTTCAGTGTGCTTTTTAATTTCTTCAATAACAAATTTTTTATTTCTGAATTTGTTTTGTAAATAGTTCTCAAGGTCTTGTTCTGTAGTGGCTGAACTGAGTCGGCCGACATATAACCACGCCTTTCTGTCAGTGGCTCTTAAACCTTGATTATCATCTGTTTTAGCTGAACCCTTAATGATGTTAGTTTTCTTTATTGCAACAGATTTTACTGTGTTTCTTCTCTGAGGAACTGAATTATTTTTTATAAAATTTTCTTTATTTACTTCTCTATCTTCAGTTTTTTTTATTAATTACTGTAGTAGATATTTGTTTTGGTGTCTCTGGAATTTCAATGACCTTGCTGTCCGAACAGGTAGTACCAATTGTTTTTGTATGTTTTTTATTATTTTGAATAGTTGTTATTTTATTACTAACCTCAAAATTATTTTTATTTTTTATTAAATCTATTATTACTGCTTGATCTTCGATTCGTTTTTCCAGGTATGAGTTGTTTCTGCAACTGCATTTGTGTTACAGTACCTTCAAAAATATTGGATTGTATTTGACATTGATTGTTTTGACACTCTAGTGTTTCTTGAAATTCCTCGTCTTGGTTACTGCTGGATAAGAATTTTTCTATTGTTTCACTTTTTATAGTATCTGGTAACTTTTTATTTAATATTATTTCGATTAAATCATTTTTCTTTAATTTATTTAACTCTTGTAGTAAAACTGAGTTATCACCATGCGCCATCTTTGCATATTCTCAATTGGTGTTTTATTTTGGTCTGGGGACCTTTAAAAATCTTCTTTTCCACAATAGTTAATTTAATTCGTTTTGGGCCGATTCTGAAAATTCAAGAGTATTAATGTTCTGCATAGATTTATCTACCGTCGACGGCACTGAACTGAGAGAGATAACTTAGCAAACATCAAATATATTAGAAATCTAAAAAAATTAGGGTAATACACTTTTAACACTGTTTAAAACATTTAAAACATACACAAAATTAACACTTACCGTAAACCGGGGGTACTTTGGCTCACTCGCGCATTGTTTTTACAGTTGAAACAATATGAAAATCAAACTACTGAGAATATTTTATATATTTTTTTGTATGCTTCTGCTGGCATGAACGATTATAATAATATGTAAAATTTACTATTTTACGCAATTTTAAACATATAAATTTTTTTAAAAATTCTGGACCAATGTTACCCGTAATTTGGGGTATCATTGGCCCACGTGCACATTTTTATTGAAAACATTTGTATTTCATCCGATGGGTCAATGTCCGCAATGTGTTAAGCAAGCCAGCCAAATGTCTTGGCGCATAAGTCAATGCTCCAGAGGAATCAACAGCATTAGCTAATACTGCTAAAACCGGTGTGACAGTCTGACCATAGGTCTGTGTATTGCCAATTGCTTCTAAAAGCATGGCGATGGGGTATGGTAATTCAGTGGCCATTGCGTTCATATCGTTCAACTCTTCGAGCGTGTATTGTTTACGCTCTGGAAGGTCTTCATCAGGTTTGTCGATATGCGCACGTTGTGCATAGCATAGGTTAACTTCATATAGAAGTAAAACTGCTTTCTTATATATGTCCTTATTCACTACAGTATTGAGCTGCTGAAATGGACGTGTGCCTACTGCTTCCATAGTGTCCCATACTCTGTCAACAAATGTTGGAATTCGCTTGTAAGTTTGTGGAACAATAACTGGATGTATTTCTCTCGCTATTGGAACGGACGTTACTCTAGTAGGGTCAGAGATCTTTAGCCTTTTGAAAAGTCCAGCAGTTATTAAGTCATCTTTATCAGTGTTCTTCTTATCAAGAAAATTTGACGACTTCCTTGCCATTAAACCTTTTCCTGGCTTCTTCTTTCCCGACTTGGTAGGTAAGACTTTACCTTTACCATCAGTAAAAGGTGTTGATGGATCTGAATAATTAAAAAATAAATTTCTTTAAAAAATTTATTATTATAAAGGGTCCGCCAAATAACTTTTTTTTTTTGAAAATACTATAAAAAAAAACTACTGAATATTTTCTCAGATTTTTTATTTGAAAGTACAATCATTCCGGTTAATAATGGAAAATAATTTCATTCAAATGGCTGCCTCGGCTGGCCATGCAGTAGCCTACACGATCGGTCCAATTTTTAAGCACATTATCGATTATGTGCAGCTGTATTTCACCAATGGCTTCACGAATATTGTCCTTTAAAGCGTCAATTGTCTCTGGCTTGTCGGCGTAACACTTATCTTTGAGGGCACCCCACAAATAATAGTCCAACGGTGTCAAATCGCAGCTCCGAGGTGGCCAAACGACATCAGCTCTGCGGCTGATAATGCGATCTTCAAAAACAGGGCGCAAAACATTGAGTGTAGCTTCGGCTGTGTGGCACGTAGCGCCGTCCTGTTGAAACCAAATGTTGCCAATATCCTCCTCTTCAATTTTTGTGAACAAAAATTCGTTCAACATGGCCCGATAACGATCGCCATTGACTGTAACGGCCACTCCTTGCTCATTTTCGAAGAAAAATGGCCCAATTATGCCTCTGGACCAAAATCCGCACCAAACAGTGACTCGTTTTGGGTGTACTGGCTTTTCAATGTATGCGTGCGGGTTTTCTGTGCCCCAAATGCGACAATTTTGCTTGTTTACATACCCGCCAAGATCAAAATGAGCTTCATCCGAAAAGATGATTTTTTTGGCAAAATCGGCATCTTCTGTAAGTCGATCGCAGGCCCACTCAGCGAAGCGAAAACGCATTGGATGGTCAGTTGGCTTCAATTCCTGAACCAATTGGACTTTGTATGGCGTCATACCAAGGTCTTTATGCAAAATTCGTCTCAATGATGTCTCCGAAATGTTCAATTGTTGAGAACGACGGTGAATTGATGTTGATGGCGCATCATGCACACTTTCTGCCACAGCATCAATATTCTCGGGTGTAAGCACTGTTTTTGGCTTTTCACGCTTTGGTTTATCGATGAGGATGCCAGTTTCTTTCACTTTTTTCACAAGATAACGAACATACGGAGCTGACGGTGCTTCTCTTCTTCCAAAATCCGTACGCAATTTTCGCACACATTCTGCAACATTACCATGATTTTCAAAGTAATGTCGCAATATTTCCCAGCGTTGTTCAAGCGTATACACAATCATATTCGTTCAGCGGAAGGATAAAACTAATTATCTGTCAAATCAGACATGAGCTAAGTGTTACCATTCACGAAATAAGCACTAGTTGAAAAAAAAAACTTTAGATGGCGGACCCTGTATATACCAAGATACAAAAATTACAAAACTAGAAACTACTGTTATTATAAATTCTAAATTGTGGTAGGTAGGTAGGTAAACTTATAATAATTTATACATAGTTGTCTAATTCGGGTACAGCAAAGTATCCTCTTTTATTTAAAAGTTTCGGAGGACTAATTTTTTTTTTACATCCTTCCAGTTGTAAATTAAAGCATCTTTTTCTTTAGGCCAAGTAGATGTTTTCTTTGTCTTCATCATACAGTCAACAGTGGGTCCAGCTTCTTCTTCGCAGGGCATTTTGATTATGAGTCCTGGATAATAATTTTCTTCATACTGAACAATTACAAAATCTCCTTCCTTGTATTGTCTTGAAAATTCATTCTCAAATAGTCGGTTAGGATTTTTATAAAAAGTTTTTTCAAGACCTTGTTCCTCGCTATCGTACTCAATAAATTGGGAGTCGTTAGAACAAGAACTGTCATCACGAACATTATATGAACTAGCAGATGATTCTGAATCTAGATCTTTTGTAAGTTTTTTAGGACGACCTCTAATTTTTGCAGAAGTCTTGGAGCTTGAGATCTGACTCGTAGACGGATGGCTTAATGACGTTAGTTCCTCAACATCTTCTATGGTTATGCTTTTTCCAGCAGGCACGTCCAACTTTTTACGCTTTCTCTTTGGGACATCTTTTCTCATAGTAACTTCTTCACGCCTTTTTAGCAGTTGAGAAATAAAAGTTTCGCCGATTAATTCATTGTCTGCTTCTTGTTCAGGCAAGCGCTTTAGAACTTTTTCTCGGTCCAGAGGATAAATTCCTGTTTTCTGGAAACCAGAAATAATGTTCTGTTTTTTGTTTTCATATAGATGATCAACAAGCAATTTTAAAAGTTGAGGAAACTTGTCCTTTGGCAGGTTGGATATGCTACTTCCCCTATTTGATTCTTTCCAATTGGTTAAGAGTTTGCGCCATTCTCTCTTCATTGGAGGAAAATAGGCCACGTCCAATGGCTGGGTCATATGAGTTGAGTGTGGAGGAAGACACACAAATCTAATATCATTTTCTGCACATAATCTAAGAATTTGTATGTTAATGTGGGAGCTTAAATTATCTCCAATAACAACCTTTGTTCCTGATTGTTTTTTTAATTGTGGCAACATGGAACTAAGGAACCAGTCCTCGAATGTTGCCATATCGAACCAACCGCTTTTGGTTCTGTTGTAGCGGCAATCTTTAGGACCTCCTTCTGTCCATGTGGTCCAAAGATGTTCAGCTTTATAAATAATATAAGGAGCCAACATATCCCCAACGGCATTTCCGCAAAACATTATTGAAGTGCACGATTTTGTGGAATCCATAATACGTTCAACCTATTTTTGTCCTCTTTTACAAATCACTGTACTTGTTCCAGGGTCATCCCGCAGATTTGTCTCGTCATAGTTCCATATATTTTCTGGTGGTACGTTTTTTAAGACTACCTCCCAAGTTATTAAAATATTTATTTAGAACATCGTCACCCACTGCAGCACGAGCCCTTTTGATATTGCTGCATGTACGAATTGAAAGTTTTGGATGACGATGACGAAAATAATAATCCCAGTCTTGGCCGGGCATGTTATTTTTAAACTGCTTGATTTGACAACCTTTTTTGTCAAGGTAATATTTGATTGTAAAGCGAAAATCAGTGTCAGTAAAGGGAAAGCCAAACTCCGCTAACATATTTAGATGGGCTTCAAAAGAATTTTCTTCTGCTTCCGAAAATACAGTTGGATGACCAATCTTGTTTGTAAAGCACCCTTTTAATTTATTTTTTATAGTACTTCTAGGAATTTTATAATAGTCAGAAGCATCTCGCTGAGTTTTGTAACCAGAACGAATTTTATTGAGACATGTTTGGAGAATTTCGTTTGAATAATCACGGTACTTCCTCGCACCTGACTCCCTCATATATTTTCTAGGCATACTCAGCTTTCATACACCTGAAAAATATAATTTTATATAGTAAATTAAAGTTAGTATAATTTAGCTAAAGGCTTTAACGTGCTTGGGGTAACTTTGGCCCAAACTAGACTTGGGCCAAAGTTACCCCAAAATACAATATTCAAGGTTATATTTTTCAATAACATATTACACCAAAAAAAGTTTCAATTATATAGAAATACTATTATCACACATTGTTAGTGACTATTATAGGAACATGTATAAGTACTTACCTTAGATATAATCTTCTAATAAACGTCTGTAGGTGGAAAAGTTGGCCGAAGCTAAATTTTGAGGTTAGACACATTCTATGTTCATAGCGATGTATTTTATTTTTGCGCATAAAAATTATTCCGTCAACTACTTGGTTTGAACGTAAATAAAAATAAATATCTTTTTTTAAGTGGTGGGCCAAAGTTAGTCAGTAAGGGCCAAAGTACCCCCGGTTTACGGTATGTTTATATCAAATAAAAACTATAATTGCGAGTTAAAATATTAGAATTTGTCATATATGATAAACGAATATTTTGCTATAACATCCAGGCACGAACACAATATTCCAGCCATTGAGCAATTCGTAATGCTGTGTGCTTTTCAGAAAGCATATGAAAAACTAAAAATTGTCCATCGTCGCAATGAATAACCGCTGAATACAATAAAATTGCATGAGACTTGTCTCCGTTTACTCTTGTGATTTTATTTACTATATTTCCAGTTTCATCTATCGATACACATGGGAATGTGTATTTCTTTGCGTAAGCATTGTTTAAATGTGTCTGCAAAGCTGTCCGGTATTCTAAGGAAAAGGGGTTGTTGGCAATCTGGTGTACAATGTTATGCAAATCATGAAGTTGTAGTAATTGCAGGCTAGTCATCACATCTTTGTCGAGGTGTTTATTTTGGGCGTACCTTGTATCCAAAACGCATTATTTTATTAGCATCTTCTTTTTTTACTGACGCTGCTTTTCCCGTCGCGTATAACTCTACCAATTTCACTTCGAATTGGATTTTTCAAATATCTAAAAAAACATTGTTAATATGAACTGTATTTATTTTTTTATTTATTGCACATGTGTATTATTATATATTTGCGTTAACTTTGTTTTTGCTATTTTACTCTTCTGATTATGATGTCTTTGCATGACTCGACACACTGTTCAACTATAACTAACTGCCGTTCGCGGCAAGCCACTGCACTGCGTCATGTAGCTCACTTCACAAATACCAACCCACTAATCAAAATAGTCTTAACAAAATGCCCCCCACCTTGAAAGGGTGGCTTTTTAAAACTTTATCACTAATCACTGCTTCGTCCACGGTTGTAAACTTCTGCGTCCGGCAATGGTAATGGACAAATACTTGAAACTGCCCTTTTGATCTTCTTACCTTGCATCTGAACGATGACGACCCGCATGGCTCCGTCGGTTCCTGAAATGGTATCCACGATTCTTCCTAACGGCCAATGAACTAACGTACCTACCGTACCCACTTCCAAATTTTGTTGTGGCTGTTGCGTTTTAACGCGCACTTGTAACTCAGACAGATATTCTTGTTTCTACCTTTTCTAGCAGGTTTGTTGAATTCGTTGTTGTTTCTCAAATAGGGATAACCTACTATATGATGCATTTGTTATTTCACTGCTTGGCAAACTTGTAAGTGGCTTACCAATTAAGAAGTGACCTGGTGTGAGAGCGTCTAAATCAAAGGAATCAGGTGAGACGGGGGTATGGGGTCTAGAGTTAGCATTGATTCTATTTGAGTTACGATGGTATACATATGCTCAAATGTCAATTTAATATCACCGATCATCTTTTTCAAGTGTAATTTTACAACTGATACCGGACTCAAAAAATCCACCGAAATTGGGTGCCATCACGGATATAAAGTTCCACGGAATTGACTGATTTGCCGAATACTTTTTAAGTTCAAGATTTAATGTGGTTAAAGTTGCATAGAGTTCCCTTACCTCTTTGCTTGCAGATGTAAAATTGGTTTCATTATCTGAGAACATTTGTTGTTGCCGACCTTTTCTTGCAATGAATCCTCTGAATGTTGCGATAAAGACTTTTTTCTCAGACTGCTAATTCTATGTGAATTGCTTTGGTACTAAGGCAAATAAAAATACATATGTACGCTTTGTATATTTTATTTCCTCTTCCTTCTCTCTTTATGAACAGGAATGACACGCCATAATCTACTTCAGTGCTAAGCAAAGAATTTGTTGGTGTGATTCGTTCCCTTAGCAAGATACCTACTATTTGTTGGCTTGATCTTGAAACATCTGATATATGTTCTTGTAATCTCCCTTACTTGATTTCTTCCTGATATTGGCAAATACACAATCTAGCCATAAATACTGTCCGTATTTTGAAGGAACGTAACACAAAAATGACAAATGATGCAAATTTAAAAAAATATATTTTAAAACTACAGATAGTTCTATTTTAAAGCATGTATTGGTTATTTAAAATGTTCACCTTTACTGTCTATGCACAACGATAAACATGTACGCACCATTTCTAGAGGAATTTTTGCCGCTGCTTCTGTTATGCTTTTCTTTAGCGACTCCAAATTTTTATGAGGTTTTCGACAAGCCTATTTCCTTAAGAGTATTTCATAGTTCGTAGTCCAGGGGGTTTAAATCTGGACTTCCAGAGGGCCAATCTGAAGCTGCTATAAAACCAGGATCATTGTCCTGCAACCACTTCTGAGTTGATTTTGCTTTGTGTGCCGGCGCTGAGTCTCGTTGAAAAACCCAATCAACTCCATCAAACAAAGTATCGTTTAGAGGCTTAACAACAGGTTCCAGAACAGTGTTTTCAGAAACCTTTACACTTGTTTTCACACCTGTTTCGCAAACCATTACAGAGCTTGGGTGGGGATCCCGTTGAACGCGTGGCTTCATAGGATGACCGGGCATATACCCTATCATTTTGCTTGTTAAATTTCTCCTCTATCGTGAAAATTTTCTCGTCGGTGAACAGAATATTTTTGTATTCGTCTCTTCCGTACCAGCGTTTCAACTTTTTCGATCTTTCGAATTTTATCGCCTTTAACTTCTCTGTTAAAAGGTGTGTAACAAACTGGATCTTGGCAGGTTAAGATCCAGATTATACGTGCAGATTATTCGCAGAGGAAAATAACTAAATAATCAAAAGTTATACTTACCTGTATAACTGCACTGCCCCTCTGCTAGACACAGCTATTAACACAATTAACTTTGGTATTGAGAACAAAAAGGTAATTTATAAATAATTACATCGACAACTTTAAACGAAAATGCAAATTAATTTATTTAACAAGAATAACAAATAAATAATTTATTATACTAAAGTGAATATATATAAGTAATTGGATAATGGGTATTTGCAGTCAATTTTGGAAAACGATGGTTAAATAAAACTCATTTAAGCTTTAATTAAGCAAGCTTTCGGATATATTTTTATCCTTCATCAGGCTTAAAACTAACAGAGTAATTGTTACAATTTATTTTTATACACCATGCGATACAATGCATCAAATTTTGATACTGGATAAACTTTCAGATTATGTATGAAAACAAACAAATATACTATCTAACGTATAAATTAATTTATGTTTTTTTATTTATAATTGTCATTATTGAATTGTAGAGATTGATTATGTAAATATTCGTAAAAATATATGCTAAAAGTCAAATAATAAAATATTATGTCAAAAAACAAACGTCACGTAGTTGTCAAATTAATTAAAATGCCTTTTAAATGGCATTAAAAATATTAAAAATACCCTGCTGACAGGCAATATATATATTCTAAATTATATATATATATATATATATATATATATATATATATATATATATATATATATATAAATATATAAGTATATTTGATAATAATTTTGACTAAGTTAATTTAATTCCAAGATTTCTACAACTAATTTTAAGTATCTAATTATTCCTAAAAGTCGACCGAACTCAAGAACTTCAGAAAACAGACTTGACTTTTTCTGAAGTTCCCTTCTTACAAGCGAACAGTCGATTTCTGGCAAATCAACACTTTTGGCTGGCACTTTCCGTTCGATTTGCAGTATCGGTAAAATATTGAAAATCGGCGAAGAGCGTTAACCTCAGTGCGGTCTTTGCCTACCAGACACGGCTAAAATCATCAAAATTCTAATAATTTAGCCGTGGCTGTTACATATCCCACCCCTTTAAAACTTAAGTACAATTTGATTAGTACTTAGTACTAACAACTTGTACTTAAGCATAAAAGTAATCGACTTTTCGCATGTAATGTTGGTCTATCCTACTCTAGGTAATGAACTCAGGGACTGGCGTAATAGATTAAAGTCAGCTGGTGGATCCTGAGTGGGTTGAAGGGGGCGATGCGGAGGTACGTCGATGACGGTTTGGGGCGATACTGTAGGCATGTTGATGATGGCTTCGGGTGATGCTGTAGGTACTTCAGAGAGTTGCAGAGTTTCGATATTTGGGTTATTGTACCCAAATCTGTTTTCGGGATGGCGCAGGAGATTTACCAGGGTGTGACTTGTCAACGTATCCCATAAACTTGCCCAAAAGAAAAATTTGGTTTTTGATTTGCCCCTTGCGGTTCTTCGTACAGACAAAATTTAAAATGGTGTTTCCAATGGCTTTTACCGTTCCGTATACGAAATAGAGGAAGGTAACAATGGAAAAATAATTTCCCATGCGGGACAAGAATCCCCATACTTCTTCGGCTGCGTTCCAGGCGAAGCTCTTAAATTCGGTATTACTAAACATATTGGGCAAGTGGTAACCTTGGCTGTCTACGCCCGTCTTAACTATGCGCCGCGCAACGATGTTTGTGACTGCTTGGCGTTGGCTTGGAAATTGCAGCGTGTGCTGAAATCGTTCCATATCTTTCTGGCTGTAGATTCCGTGGCTCGTAATAGATATTATTTTCATCATAGGTAAAGATTCGCTGTAATCGTTTGCATCGAGCATCGTTGGTATTGGATGGCTCAGTTGCGCCTGTGGTGGAACTCAACCCATTTTCCATCTAAGTGGAAAACGACAGGTAGCTTGTTGTCGCAATCCACTTGGGTCCCATGTTCTTGTATGATATGTGTAATGGGACTCAGGAATCGGCTGCTATTTTCGTACGTGACCGGCAACTTTTGATAACAGTCGTCCGTTCGTTTTATGTCGACTATTTTCGGCTGACAACGGACCACGTACAGTACTTCACCCATTACCCTTCCCATATGGCTTGCGGCTTCTTTGACAAGACTACTGACAATATCCCGCGCTTGTAGGGCGAGCGCAATTCTGTGTTTTAATAAATCTTCCCTCAAACGGCACCGCTTCATGATGGCCTCATAAACCAGATCTCGAAGTTGCTGTTTAAAAGCGATTTCTAAGAACAGCAACTTACTGAGCACTTGAGCCATTATATCTGTATTATGAATCAATTTTCTTGACTTTACGTGGTAAAATTCTAATTCTGATTCAAATACAACCAGCAAGCGATTTTGTTCAGTTTGCCAAACTTGCTGATGACATACCAACTCGCTTGTGGTCAGTCGTAGGGCAAACACGGTATCTTTGGTATACACCATAATATATTTCACATCAGTTCCGTTTATTGTCAGTAGCGTAGCCTGCCCTTCGTATAATACCTCCACGCCAGTTGCTGAACATCGGTCCATGGAATCTACAGCCCACGTTACTTTTCCGATTGCATCGTCAAAACAATAATTTTTCCGGTATTGGCACACTGTGCCAGTATGTAGTCGCAGTGTATCTTCTTCCATATTTACTACGGTAACATAGTCGTGTAGTTTAATGCTGATAGCTGCACTAACAACCACGTTATCGTAGGTTACGCCGTTCTGTACATATGGAACGCCAGCACACTCCCCCGTTGGCTTAATAAGCCCAGCCAAAGTTACGGATACCTCAGTTGTTCCATTCGCTTTCAGTCCGGTGACAATTCCTGCGCCTAGACCTGTTAGATCAAGTCTAAGGAAACGGTGTGCATCTTGGCAACTCTCTGCTCTGATATACTGCACATATCTGGTAAATCCGCCCATCGCGGAGCTAGTGTGTGAATCATACCGCAATGCTCCGTGATTTGTTGAACGGATACCAGACATGTGTAAACATGGACTTCATTATACCTCCGCTCTTGAATTAATTCGATCCGCCGGCTGACTTGGGTTGACGCGTTTTTCGGATCAATGCATGGTTTAATGTTTGTTAACGAGATTCGTGCAATTTCCGAGTTAGGATCCGAACAGTCGTACCCTATTACGTCAGTTCATCCCTTATCAATTATTCCACTAAAAACACACAAAAACATACAAATAAATTTCATGATTTTATCAGGATATAAAATATATTACAACTAAAACTAATAAAATATAATACTATGATACTAAATGCTTATATAATAATATAATAAATGCAACGAAAGCAAATGCTTCAAATTCTTTCGTTTCTAATCCACGGCAAGTCAGGGACGGATCCGCGACTTCGGGTTTGGTATCTTTTACTTGAAATTTCAAGTTGGTGATCGTTTTCTGTCACTTCCGTCGTCGATGGATTGTGTTGTTCCCCGAATACTGAATCTTCGTTATCCTGAACGTTTGGGTTCGCGGCTCTTACGTTAACAATGTGATTTGGCTCTGTAATTGAAGCATTTATTATATTATTATTATCTACGTTATCCTGAATAAGTTGATTATCATTTGATACTACTTCCGATAATATGGGTACCATTATAGAGCCTATTCCCATATCATCTGCACGTTTGTCCTTGACACAGTCAATTTTTGGCTCAACGGCAAGATCCTCCAGCTCCGCCATTGTTAGAAAACAATGTTTAAGTCGATTAACGTGCACTTTCATTGTTTTACGACCAAAAATTTTTTTAATAACAACATTAACGTTTTTGATATCAATTATGCGGTACGGTCCTGTCCAATGTTTTGCCAACTTAGCACTTACGCCGACTTTAACCGTAGGCGTATACAAATACACACGGTCACCTAACTGAAATGTGATATCTTTTGTTTTACGATTAAAGACCTTGATGCTATGAGGGGATTTTTGATAAGTAGTAGGGATATAATTTTATGGTAGAAGGAATGTATTTTTTCTGTTGTAGGATTAAATAGTACAATGAGTTATTTTTAATGACGTTTTATTTTAAGAATAATAAGGAGTAAAAAGGAATACATATATGGTATATAAATAGTGTGCGTAGAAAAAGGCTTGGTGATCGTCGTCGGAGACGATGTGCAGAACGTCGGCTGAGTCCTGGCTTTAGAGTTGGTTCGTCGTTTGGAGACGAGGTGTAGAACGTCTGGTGGTTCTGGCTTTAGAGTAGTTCGCCGTTGGAGACGAGGTGCAGAACGTCTATGGTTCTGGCTTTGAAACGGAATGTCGTTGGAGACGTTGAGTAATCCGATTTGTGTTGTGCTGTAACATCCGGAAGGCGATGGGAAAGAGCCGCAACTAAGTGCAATGCTAAGGTAAGAGCCGCAACTGGTGCAATGCTAGGGAAAGAGCCGCAACTAAGTGCAATGCTAAGGTAAGAGCCGCAACTGGTGCAATGCTAGGGAAAGAGCCGCAACTAGTGCTATGCTGAGAGGTTTGATCAGAGGAGAACTGATGCTCTGGCGTTGAATTTTCCTGGCTTATAAGCGATTCTCTTGTAGATGAGAGGGTTGGTGGTGTAGAAGCCGCAATGTATGGGCTAGGGGTTAGAGCGGTGCGGTAACTGACGCTGAGCGCACATCTGAACATCTTATCTCAACCACTTGAGTTTTGTTTAGACGGCTGGGGTTGCGCGTGGTGTGATGCTGGCGCGACAAGACGCTGGCGCGGTAAGACGCTGGCGCGACATGAACACATATGAGTTTTTTTTTATGCACACTAAACTAAAACTAAACTGAAACTAAATATATTTTAACTTATTATAAAATATGGCATTTAAATTAAATTAATATATTTAATTAACGTTTTAAATTAAATTAATATATTGAATTAACATATATACTATCAATTCGCCCCCTTCTTTTGTCCATATTTTATATGTAAGTTAAAATATATAAGTATTATTCTAAAACTAAAATGTCTTTAACTTAATGTCTCTTACTTAATGTCTCTAACTTAATGTCTTTAACTTTACGATTTTAATCACTTGCTTTAGCACTGGACACTGAACACTGTGCACTAATTGGGGGAGGGTCGACGAGTTGAGAATGGGGGATAGATGTTTTCTCTGGATCTTTCTTCGGAGTTGATTCCTTGTCTGGAAATCTGAGCAGTGCTGGTGGTTCTGTGATGTCCAATGAAGATGCGAAATACTCTGTAGTAGGCGTTGTTCTCCAGCTCGTGGTTGGTGTTGAGATTCGTTTAGTCTGAATCTGAACGGAAATGTTTAAACGATGGTTTTTGTTTGGCGAGTTTGATTGGCGATGTGGAATTTGGCGTAGTATTTGTAAATTTACTCAAACTCGTGATGGATGGTGGATGAAGAGATTCATCTTTTTGTCCTTGTAGTGTCGGTGTTTCGTGGTTGTAGATGCTAATTTTATTTTTCCATGGAATGGTAGTTCTTCGTTGTACTCCGAAATGCAAGGATTTGTTGCGGTAGTCCAATATCGCATTTTGTGTCTTGAAGAATGCATTTCCAAGCATAACGGATTCGTCTAGTCCGTCAACAACATCGAACTGGTCATTGATTATTTGATTGTTTAATTTGAAATCGATTACTGCTTTTCCCAAAATTGGCATTTGTGCGCCAGAAAATGACATTTGAGAAAATGAAGGTTTAGGAATGAGTTTGGATGTTGGTACGAGTTTCAGGTCAATGTAATTTTTTCCTGAACCGCTGTCAAGTAGTGCAAGTGTTGGTTTTTGTTCGATTTCAATTTCGACCCTTGGCATGTCGTCGGTTCTGCCAACACTTTTAGAGTGAGATGTAGAAGGTTGATTGTTTTGTGGTTGCCATTGTTCTCTGATTGTTTGTTGAGCTTCTTGTCGCCATTGTTCTTGTTTATTTGCGAGAACAGGACAATCTCGATGAAAATGATATTCAGGACAATGTAAGCATTTGGGAGGATAAGGTATCATCGGTTTGTTTTCGGATTTAATGGGCCTGTGATAGGTAGGTTTTGTTATGGGCCAATTATTTGGAACTGGTAGTTTGTATGGAGTTTCGCTGAGATCTCTTTCTATGACTGTTGCTCGCTCGATTAGTTCGTCGAATGTTGTAGGATTTGCAATTCGCAAATATGGCCGTAACGCTGGTTTCAGTAATTCTATAAATATAGGTATGGCATTTGTTTCTGGAAGTAAGTTTTCGAGACGCTGCCATAATTTGAGTTTGTTAAATAGAAATAATTCGACTTTCTCTCTGTCTGATTGTTTTGTTCCGTATAGTTGAGAACGTAGACTGGCTAAGGTTTCTGGTCCCGCAAATTTCTTTGTGATTCTTGAAGTAAATTCCGGCCACGTTAAGTGGAGAGTTTTGTAGGTACTCCACCAACTTGCTGCCGTGTCACGAAGTCCTTTTTCGATTGTGGTAACTTTATCTTTTTC
Organism: Clivina fossor; assembly: GCA_963966155.1. NCBI lineage: Eukaryota > Metazoa > Arthropoda > Insecta > Coleoptera > Carabidae > Clivina > Clivina fossor. The sequence continues at coordinate 15,057,502 of OZ014558.1, forward strand.
AAGAGTTTGAGTTTGGGTGAAGTACTCTTCACACCGTCGAATGAATTGTTGTGGATCTTCGTGTTGAGTTCCACTGAACTCCGGTACCGGAGGTGCTTCTCTTCTTTGCATCGTTTGGAGAAGAAGCATTATTCGGGCTAAATCGCCTTGCAATTGTTCATTTCGCTGTTTACATATTGGACAGTCGACAGACACGATTGTGCTCTCTTCTTCGATGCCTAAACATTCGTTGTGAAACTGTTGCGTACATGTTTTGCAGAGTGAAACCTTGTCGCTTACGACGCCGCAGCTGGTTAGACCGCAACGTACTGGAGTTGTCATTTTTGGTTGTTGTTGGGCGCCACCGGGTAAAAAGATTTTTTCTTCTCCGGAACTGGGTTGATTGTTTGGTTGTAGAACGTCGGCTTCTCTCTTCTTACTTCTTAAATTATATGCTTGGTTAGCAATTGTGAATGATTGTGTTCGTCTTGTTAGTGATAAAACTTCTTTTTCTTTCTTCTTATGGCTGTGGGCTTTGCTCAGTTTTGGTAAATGATATTATTTTTTTTCTCAGTGGTGTGAAACTTCTTTTTCTCTCTTCTTTCTTGTCACTGGGTTCGTCGAAGTCTTCTGATTTCGATTGCCTCACGTTTCGGGTGCCATTTGATTGTACCACTAGTCATGTATCCATCTGCAGCTGCCACTTGTTCTAGCAAAGAATCTAAAGTCTTAGAAAGAACAATTGCTATTTCCTGCATGCTCCTTGCTGTTGAACCATTGTCAACTTTCTTGGAAATTTGAGTGTAGAAATCATTTGATAATAATCTTGTTCTTTTCCCACTGAACACAGGAATTGCAGATTTTTGTTCATACACGCCAGTTAATAGTTGGGTTTGGTTTGCAGAACTCAATCTGGAGTAGAAGTTCAATTTAGGTAGTTTGAAATCAACAGTGGTTGGAGAGCTTGTCATGCCTCTAAAGCAATTGCCAGGTTGTTCTCTTGTGTACCAGTTCCCAACATCGGTGATTGATGAAAGAACTCCCATGTCTTCACTGTAAGACCCCATAATACAGTGGAATGCTATTTGTTTGGCTTGCTGATCGTCTAAATTACCATTCATCTCCCAGGTGAAATCACTTGCCTTTTTGTAGGTGTAAAATGCACCTTTTCCTGATAAGTTGAATCCTTTCAAAAAAGCATCTTTATCGACCTCTTCATCGTAAACATGGGCAAGCATTGTTAGGGGGATATTCATGCGATGTGCATTTCTGGATGTGGTAATCAATAAGATATTTGCTATCAAATTTATTACTTGTGCAGTATCTTGAGCTTTGTTCATGGTCCTGGACAACTCAATGAATGAGTCTATACAGGGAATATGTCCACATGCTCTCTTTACTGCTTGTTCCCATTTTGGACGATATCGAGTTGGGGTCCTCAACATTAGAAGAAGACTTGTTAAAGGCCCTAAGCTTTGTGCCATGGAGGACCTTCTCTCTGGGGGATAAGTGCTCCCTTCTAAAAGTATATGATGCAGGCCATTTATTCCATATCTATCAACCTTAAAATGTTCGGTACCCTTATCGCTTTTTCTTATTGGCATCTTATCATGTCCTAATCTCAATTCATTTAGTCTCAAACCGCAAGCTCCCAAAAAGTCAATATAGGGGCCCATGGTTCCATACCAGTTTTCAGGATCTTCAGGCGTGTAAGGTTTATAGACTAATTTTTGTTTAGTAGCTTGAGCTAAATATATTGTTTCAGCTTCTACCTTTTTTATAGGATAGTCTTTGTTCTTGTAGTGTACCGTGAACGATTTATTTTCAGTACTTTTAATTGCATTGGTCTGTGTGCCTGTCATTCCCTTTTGCCTATTTATCAGGTGAAGAGTGAAAATGATGCTTGTTATCTGATGAGAAATTTGAATATTTTGTATGTTTCCTTCATCAGGACAACCAAGGAATATCTTAGTGTAGAGACCATTGAATGCATTTATCAAGAGTTTGAGACATCTTACTTTCTTGTCTTCATCTAGTTTGATTCGGGGTCTCTTGGGATCAGGAAGTGGGCTGCCTGAATTAGGATCTATCAGTACTGAGGATATATCTCTTTTTGGAGGCCTTGCCTGTACGCCTGATGGACCTGGTTCGGCAGTTTGATTTGTTTCCATTGGAGCTTGTTGATTTTGTTTATCCATTTTGATGTGTGTAGTAAACCTTGTGTATCATATCTATTGTTTTGTTTAGATGCTCTCGTGCATTCCGATGAGCAATCTTTAATCTTTGCATGAACTCCGCCGCATAATTGTTATCCACATCGTAACGTGTTTTTAAAGGTCGCAGTATCTCGTCAAATGGTAGTTCAACGTCCCGCCCGTACAGAAGAAAAAATGGACTATCACCTAACGTGGAATGAGTTGTGGTACAAAATGCTGAGACAGCAAATGGCAGCCATTCATCCCAATCTCGATGTTCTGCATTTATGTAATGTGATAGCATATCTTTCAACGTACGGTGAGTACGTTCAAGGCTACCGTTTGTCTGAGGTCGGTATGCTGTCGTATGCAGTTTGTCGATGTTTAATATTCTGCATACTTCTGTCATTAATTTAGAAACAAAGTTGGTTCCTAAATCGGTCAGTAACTGTCTAGGTGTACCGTGTCTTAAAATTATATTTTTAATAAAGGTTTTCGCTACCGTTTCAGCCAATTGATTTTTCATTGGAAAAGCCTCTAAGTAACGAGTTGCAGCGTCTTGTACGGTTAATATATATTTATTACCGTCGTCTGTCGTTACTAGTGGCCCAATCACATCCATATCAATACGCTGAAACGGTCGAGTAGGTTGTTGGATTTTCTGGAGAGGAGCAGGACGTAAATGAGATGGAGTTTTACGTTGCGAACATGAATGACATTTTCTAATGTAACTTTTTACATCCGTTCTTAAATTTTTCCAATAAAACCGAGAGCTAACTTTTCAATTGTTTTATCGAACCCTATATGTCCTGACATAGGGGAATCATGGCAAGCCTGTAAGATGTGAGAGTGTAAATATTTCGGTGCAACTAACTTATCTTCATATCTGTCATCGTCCGAGCGTCGATACAACAATCCGTCATCGTCCAAATAAAACGCTGTATCCGAGTTGATATTACTAATAATTTTATTTAAATTTGCATCTTCCCGTTGGGCTCTGTAAACTTCTTTACGATCCCATATAATCGGTTCATAGCTTTTATGAAATAGTACTCTTACAGGTTTTATTCGAGACAATGCATCAGCGTTTGTATGTATCTTTATTATCAATGTATTATTATCAATATAGTAAAATCAGACCTATAGACTGCGCCAGTGTAACAAACTGGATCTTGGCAGATTAAGATCCAGAACTAAATAATCAAAAGTTATACTTACCTGTATAACTGCACTGCCCCTCTGCTGGACACAGCTAATAACACAATTAACTTTGGTATTGAGAACAAAAAGGTAATTTATAAACAATTACGTCAACAACTTTAAACGAAAATGCAAATTAATTTATTTAACAAGAATAACAAATAAATAATTTATTATACTAAAGTCAATTTTAATCACATTAAAATTGACACATTTTCAAATTGTAAAATAATCATAAATGTTAATTTTTAACCAATATGTTTTTTTATTTACATATATAGGTACTAAGGCTTTTACCTAGAAATAATAATTATTATCACTTTCAAAGTGTAATTTAGGCGATACAAAGCCTTAACAAATATTCATGTACCAAGCAGAATTCGAATCCGGACCCGTAATAAGTACGAGCGGTCCCAGGCATACGTCTTAAACCAACTCGGCCACCCCAGCCGGCTAAGCAATATTTAAAATAATGTTATAATAATTACAAATTATATTTTAAGAACAATAATTATTCTACATGAGCTGGACTTAAACTTGCTCGTCGTTTTTCTATTGTTCGACTGGCTAATGAAAACCCTCTTTCACCTGATGTACTTGTTGCAGGTATGGAAAATATAAATTGCGCAAATTTGCTTAATTTTGGAAATTGTAATTTATTGTTTTTCCAAAACTCTAGAGGACATATGTTTGCATTTACTTTTGAATAGTTGAGGTACTTTTGAACCTCATCTATTGTTTCGTAAGAAGCATCATCGGAACAGTCAAAAAGTCTGCTAATTCTTGCGTTTTTACTCTCTTTGAACTTTATGCTACAGCTGTATTATCACTTTTTTCACTTTCCGAATCGGATATATCCATGGCAATGTTCAGTTTACAAATTTCATTTTGAACATTAGTAAGCACTTAGTAGTATAGAGAATGTTATGTTCTAGATCAGGTTGGAAGTGTTTTTGAAAAAGAACCATCAAAAACGAGCAAAAAAGAGCCGGAATCGGCCAATTTGTCAGCTTTTTGAATGAATTTTGAGCGTGCAACATTGTTCTTGAAGGTCACTCCAAGGGCGTGCAACATTTAGCTCCCCTGCCAGAGTTCACGAAATGTCACTCGTTTTGCCGCGCGCGCTTCGCCGTGCTACCAGTTGCCTATATTTGTGTTAATTAGCGTAATATTGTATGAAATTTGATTAAAAAAATAGATTCTAGTTATTAGTTGCGTTTACTAACCAAAGATTATTGAAATTGCATTTGTAAGCTACTTAGATTATGAAATTTAAAATCAAAATAGATTGCATTAGATTGCGTTAAAGACGAAATTTCATCATTTACTGTTACTAAATATAAATGGTTTAAAAGCAATCTTAAATGGTACTTTCCACTCTCGGACGGAATTCAAAGAAACATTGCCGCAAATGCGTTTAGTGCATGGGAAAATGTAGCTAATTTAAAATTTGAATATAATTCTAATAATCCAGACATATTATTATCATTCGCAACCAGTCGTATGGTCCATAAAAATAATTTTCGATGTATGAAAAGTCAATGTCTGTATAATTTTGATGGTTCTGGTAATACTTTAGCACATGCTTTCTACCCAACCGATCCAAATATGTGTAGAGAAATACATTTCGATATGTCAGAGAATTGGTATTTTGGTGATGATCCTACACCAGACAATAAAATCAACTTCTACGGTGTTTTATTGCACGAAATTGGTCATAGCTTAGGACTGGCGCATTCTTCTCAGCAAGATGCAATTATGTATGCCTATTATAAAAACTCCGGTAAAAGTTTAAGTAAAGACGATATTTATGCAATTGAACAACTATATGGCAGAAAACCTATACCCACAACTACTTCTATACCTACATCCACGACTACAGAACCAAGTAAGAGAACTAATATCGATCCAGTCAAGCCAAATTTGTGTGAAATAATTCCATCTTCATTTCTAATTTCTTTGAATAACAGAATGTACGTATTTTATGAAAAATGGGTTTGGGTTATGGGCTTAAATGGAAGAGTGTATAACGAAGCACAATTAATTTCGGATTATCTTACATTTTTACCAAATGATTTTCAAAAAATATCGCATATATACCAGAAGCCTTCTGGGGATATTTTAATCATATCCAACGATAAAGTATATATAATGGATCTGTCTTTTAATATTAAACCAAACTGGCACGGCCGTACATTAGGTTCCATTGGCATTAATAAAAAGAATATTAGTGCTATTTTTAACACTTATACTGGAAGAACATTTATATTTTATGATAATTTGTACTATATGGAATATGATGAATATAACTTAAGGCCAACATATTATGGAATGACTTATGATGAGTTTCCCGGAATTCCTGCAATAAACAACGCTTTTAGATATACAAACGGCTTATTATATTTCTTTCAAAATAACACATTTTACGAATACAGCGAATTTACTAAAAAGGTAATTAGATCTGACGAATTTAAATGGGATCTGTTTAATATACAATGCCCAAATTATAAAATATTGCAACAAATTAAAGATTTATTGGCATCAATTACTTATGTGAATTAAAATTTTACACTTATATTCTTATGCTTATAATTAACCATTAACCATAATTGTCTTCTCATAAAACATAACTACAAATATATTTGCATTTTTCGGTGTTGAATCTGCAAATTCTAATATGCATTTAAGCAATTGTTTATCTGTATTTTCTATATTTTTTCTCATTAGCATATTAATTACTCCCATAAATTGATTATTACAAAAAATTTCCCTATCCCAACGCAATTCTTTTCTGTTTGTTAAAGTTTGAATCAAAGACCTATAGCTATCATACCCAATTTCAAATCTACCTTTAGCAATCTCTAATCTTTGTTTTTCTAAAGGATATTGCTCATCTCGCACAAGTAAATACCAGCTGCTCAAATTGCAATGGCTATATTTACTTGAATCTATTGTTTGTTTATTTTCGTTATTCTGAAATCTTATAAACAAATAATCAGGCATATCGCAAGCCAAACTTTTAAAAGACGTTGTTAAATCTATAGGTAAATTATTTTCGCCTTCTTTTAATTTATCTTTATAAATACTACCCGTTAAAAATGAATATTCCTTTATAGGATTTTGAAGCATTTTTTCTTTCAATTCAATAGCATAATTAATTTCATAGCTTACAATAGGAATTCTTATTTCCATTCTTGTTATTTCTAATGATCCATCATGAGCTAAATCGCTAGGATTATCTTTAGTTTTCCATATATAAACTATTTGATTATCAGACGGAGATCTCTCAAATCTAAATGTTATGGGCATGTTCCATTTAATTTCTTTATCCGAATATAGGTAACCAAATAAATATTTTAAAGGGAAAAGTATTTCATATACACGATCTTTCTTATAATTTAGTTTAGTATCTGTTATAAAACCCGCGCCCTTATACGAATTAATTTCTGATTCTGACAGGAATTTTCCAATTAATAAATCTGAAAAAACAGCAGGATTATCAACATTTTCAACAGATTGACCAAATATGTGTAATTCTGTTCTCGACCATAATCGTGGAAAATAATTATCTACAAATTTAATATTATCGTGTTCGCCAAAATCCCCTTTAGTATCCTTTTTTGATACATGAAATTCAGCATATACCATTGCATTGTGAGGATGAATATAGCCATCTCCAACAGCAATTTCAAACTCAATCCAACTATTTCGCTCTTTAATGTGATCCTTTGTATCAATATAATAACATATATCAATATAATAACATATATCAATATAATAACATATATCAATATAATAACATATCAATATAATAACATATATCAATATAATAACATATCAATATAATAACATATCAATATAATAACATATCAATATAATAACATATCAATATAACCACATATATCAATATAAAAATATATATCAATATAATAACATATGGTGGTTTGGATTGGACCAGACTAAAGCACGGACGAGCGTCGGTGCGATTTCTTCTGGCTTCATTGGACTGATATTTGCTTTGAGCCGATGCGGTGTACTAGAAAAATAATATCACTTGGATGCCAACGCACCACTCCACTAACCACTACTTTACCATATTTTATACCATCACCTCAATGTAAATTATAATATTTATAGTTCATATTAACAGCGGTTGTTTGTACAATAATCAAGATTATCTTATTCATCCACACAAACATCCATGTTGTTTAGGATAAAATAACATTCTCGATCCCAGGATATATGTTTGTTATTTATTTCGGCGTATCCGTTGCTTATTCTCCAATTGAAATCACAGAACACACAGGTAATAACTGCGTTCTTTTCATCGTATACGAAACCACCACGTACCAAGTCTTCTGGTTTAATATTGGTATTATTCCAATTTTTGAAGGATGCTAAGCGAACTGGTTCACTAGTTTTATCCATCTTGCAATAACAACAGGTACTTTCGCGCAAAATACCATATATAGCAATATCTTGATTTACATCATGTTTAAAACATGGTTTATAAGTAAAGAATTTAGGATCTTGTTTAATGTATTCAGGTAAAAGCGTCCATTCCTTAAATACAAAGAACATACAACTATCAAAAAACGCGTACGGTAAATTATCGATTTGATTTTGAGGCATTTTTGATAATGGTTTGTCGTAAGATTCATCATAGTTAAAATACAAATTCAATGCAATTTTATTAGCATCAGTTAAACCTGGTGTATCCAGTAACCTTGCATGAATACTCCCAATGGGCGCTGCTATTGATGGGTTGGATACTACTATTGTTCGCCTGGATGATGAGCGTGATGTAGGTGATTGAGAGGATATCATGTCACTCAATGCATCTATATTTTCTTCATCCACATACCTCAATCCGAACTTACTGGATTCTGAAAATGTACATGAACTTATACTTTTTTTATCTACATCCTCCGATTCATACTCAGTGGATTTTGAATCTTTCCAAAGACACAAACAGCATAGCTTAAATATGCAATCCATTGTTATACTTGTAAACGTGTTATGTTTTATCTTCAATATGTTAAACTCAGTTTCTCAAATAAACGAATATTTAATAGCTAATATATAACCACAGTTAGACATCACTTTGGTAAATTTATTTTCAAAATTAATCATGAACAATCTCATTTACATAAACAACTGAGTAACCATTTGCGATTAGGTTGAATATATGGTTTTACATACATAGTCGCATTATGATTATATTTTTGTTTATACCATTCCAAATAACATCACAACAGCTACGCACAGCTTATATATTTATTCAACCTTAACTCAGATGCCAATATTGTATACACCAGATTGCGATACTGTGCGTATGAAATAATTGATATTATTGTGTAATTAATAATCTAAGACCCAATTTATAGTTTCAGTAGCAGATAAATTACACCAAACCTAATATTTCCTACACCTCACATTAAAAAGGGAACTGACACATAATCTAATATTTAAACTGCCTGTTGACCTTGTGTCAAAGATCATTCATTATATTTATATACAACTAATATTTATTAATAAAAAATGGATAGCTACATCAATTACACAATGAATACACAATAGATATGTTTGTAAGTTGGAATTTAACATTGTTGACAATTATAGTTCTAATAATATATTTATATCAACTATTAACAGTATATTTTTTTTAAATTGTGAAGTGTGTTTGGATCGTTTCTCCAACGATATATTTCAGAAATATGTTCCAGCATAAATTCGGCAGAGACATCTTGTTACGCCAATATGTTATGCCAGTGTAACTTATGCCGGTGCTTTCTGATAAAAGTATCGGACACCTTAACCAATATAATTACCTCGTTTATACTTATAGCATACACATAATTTTCTATAAAATTTTCGGATATATTATTGCTTTGATGCATTAATATCTCAAAAATGTAAAACTTATTTAAATTATCAATTATAAACTGTTCGCTAAGGTTTTTCTGATATCTTATAATATAGCTAGCCAATTCAACATCATTCACCAAGATCCTAAGATAGTTCTCATCAAGTTCCTGGTACTTTATCAAGTCACGTACGCGGAAATCACGATATAAACGATTAATAAGAGCTTGATCTAGCTTTTGAAATTGAATTAACTTGTCTACTCGGAACATACCAACATATTTAGATATAAATTGCAATGACAACTTATTGTATGTAACCAATATATCCGGTATAAATTTACTTATATATTTTTCGATAAACGGTTCTGAAAGGGTTTGATGCATTGGTAAAATTTCCCATAACATCAACCTCATTTTGAAAATATTCCTTTCAATAAAATTGTCTGATAATTTCTGATACCTGATTAATGTCCCAAGATCAACATCCATATTTTGCATCATTTTTTCTGATAGTGTTTGTGTTTTTACTATTATATTTAAGTTTAATTTACATAAATATTTATTAATGAAACTAACTGATAATCTTTTATATTTCGAAATAATTTCCCAATCTAAATCAACTATATCTAATAATACTTCAATCGCGTCTTCGGTAACATTTTGAAAGGTTAGGTAGAAGTCCCACACGATGTTGCGCTTGTGTTTCAATATAAAACCCCACTTTTTTCATAGTTTACGTTATTCAATAAAATCGATGTCTGATATCTTGACACTATAGGCCAATTTAATATATGACTATGGGTATCTAAAAATTCCAAGCTCAAATTTTGGTGTTTCCATATTATAAACCAATCGAGGTTCATTTTATCTACCAGTATAGGTATCGCCATTTCGTGAATATTATAATATTTGAATATTACACTGTTTATGTTTCTAGTATCTATAATACAGACAACACCTAGTATTAGTGCAAAATTTATATGATCCAAATCGTATAAATATTTGTTTATATGCATAATCATTTCTAACGGAAGATTGCTTAAACTCATTTTCAAAATAATCATTAGTATTTACATAAAAATTCAATATTTACCAAGCACATATCGTTAGGTCGCGTAGTGTCTCTATAGCATAAGCAGTCAGACCTAGGCTGGTATAACAAACAAATAATAAAGATCAAACGCAATAATTGTAAATGATCCAATCGCTATTATTGATTTATCTATTATATGAACTAGTATTTATACACCAATTATCGTTAATGATAATTCTATATCACGTTTCACCATTGACACATCTGGCATAAACTTAATAACATGTTCCTTAAATATATAATAACACAAATAAAAATATTAACTTGATATTTAATAACGTTTATATATAAACCATCACCGAATAAACAACCATTTAAATCACATATATTTGAATACCATTTAAATCACATATATTTGAATACCATTTAAATCACATATATTTGAATACCATTTATAAATCTACCATATTATATTTTTATAGAATCTTGCTATGGTGTTGGTATGATTCGGATTCTATTTATCCAATTTATCAATATGATTCCTTACAAAATTATCCGACAGAGTCTGGTACTTGAAAACATTATCCCAATCCAAAAATTCCAAATTGTTCAGAAAGCTTCATATATTTACACACAAGTTTCCAATCAACCTCGTTTTGAAATTCTTGCACTATTTCTTCTAGTAAATTTGGTTGATGTTTTACAAGCATATTTATATTAAAATGTAAAAAGAAGCTGATAATGTGCCGCAGGGACAGTTTTTGGTTTTTTACAACTGCATCCCATGATAATTGGTGTTTATGATTATTTCCAAAATGGTCTATCAGGTTATCATTTAAAGAATAATTTTCCATTAAGTAGTTTATGTCATCTGATTTTTTAATCTCCTTGATTATTATTTTCTCAGGGATCTTACTCAACAAATCCGCGTCCCCAATATACGTTTTATTATATATGACCTTACTAATATCCAATCCATACTTTTCATAATTGTTAATTAATGACATGTTTAAGTCTTGATACAAGGCGACGTAATATGGGTCCAATATATTCATGTTGTGTTCTATGAACGTTGTGTCCAACTGTTGCAGCATAAGAAGTTTTTTAATATCGATTATTTTAATGTTTTCAATTATGAATTCAGCAGGAAACCGATATTTCAAATATATGGTGGATATTGACTCACCATTGCTTTTTGGGTTCTTTAATACATTTACGATTTCTTTTAATTCATGATTACCTGTTATAAAGACGATATATAGGTATGGTGAAAAATGTTCTTTATATCTATCTATAAAACTGTAAGGAAGTTTTTTTATTAAATAACATAAATTCTATATCTATATTGGAAATATTGTCTCTAATGAAACTTAACGACAGGAACTTTTGACTAATCACATTGTTGTCCCTTGGGCTTAACCTATAGGAAAACATATTCAATATTTCCTCGGATACTTCGTGGTAAGCAACTAACGTACTGAAATTAATTATATCTGCGTGATGCTTAATAAAATTATGTGATAGTTTTTGGTATTTTATAATTATATCAAAGTCGACTTCTATTTTTATAGTGTCGATCAGGAAAGTTATAACCCTAGACCTGATGATGTTGTATTTAAACACAGTGTTCCAAATTATGCATTTACGGAACTTACGTATGAAATTAATGTTAACTTGGTTATCCATTATGTCAGGTTTTATCAAACATTGGTGTTTAGATATGGCGTTCCAGCAAGCTTGATTAAACAGAAGCCAATGCAAATTAATGTATTCAAAACTTACTTTCTGATGGCGCAACAAATATTCAATGCGTTTTATATTATCATAATTTCTCAAAGTTATAAAATCAATAATCTTACTGTTTAACTTACTATTCATCAATATTTCAAAATTAATATAAGGATACAATTCTCTAATGACACAATTTCTTACTTGTATTTTGTTTTTTATCAAATAATTAATATCTACATTCTTTATATTGATATCGCCAAGTGTCATAATTTTACACTTAATTAACACGCCAAGTAAATTTATGTGATCTACATCAGATAAATTCCAAAGTATTTCTCTGAGAATTTCTATCGGCAAATCTGTTAATGTCGCCATTATTAGTGGTATAATAACCAAATCTTAAATGGTATAATATTTCAATAAATTATTATCAGCATTTTAAGTAATTATGTTAAATAATTTAGTTTATTAACAAAAATTATTATGAATTCATACTTTTTTAAATTTGATACGTTTACGTAACACCGTCCGCCACTACTGTCAAACCAAACAGCATGATGCGATCACCATTATACACAAACTATATTTATTCAGTTATAGATGCTGGTGTTATTTTAAATATTGATCGATGACACTATATTGGTAAAACTGGTTTATCAATTATGTGTAAGATCGCGAGTAAAACAAGGACCGTGATTTAAAATACATATACCCACCAGGTGTATACAAATGGATTTTCATACGCCTTTGCAGTTTAACAATCTTATAATAATTTATTAGTAGGATCATGAATGTTTCGGGTACAATTTTATGTTGGAAACGATTCAAAAACTGCACCGAAAATAAGTACTTATTCCACGGAACAATATTCCAATTTATTCTATTTTCAAATTGTATAATTAATGTTTCGGATAACTTGTGGTGAATGGATATACAATCCCAATTAACCCGATCTTGAAAGTGTATTATTAGTTGATCAGATAAGTTTTGATACGTTGATATAGATTCCCAATTAAGTTTGTGCTGAAACTCCATTATGAAATATATAGATAATTTTTGACGACATGATATCATGAACCAATTAAGTTTGTGGTGAAACTCCCTTATGAAATCTTCAAATTGTGGCCCAACAAACATTATCCGCGAACTCTTCAATGAAACTTTCCGATAGATTTTGAAACATACATATTTTTTTCCAATGATATTTTGATAATAGTTCTATTATTTCTCTAATTAAATTTTCGGATAATAATTGATATTGAATAAAATTATTCCAGTTGACTCGGTATTTGAACTCTTTCAGAAACGGTTCGGATAAATAACGATACCTAACATCCCAATTTATTTCATCTTGGAACATGCGCATGACTTCTTCGTTTGTGTATATGGCGTTGACATATTTTGATTTATCCAATCGTGCTTGCTTATAATGTGTTTTATAATTAGTGGTTATAATATCTTTAAACTTGTGTGTAACTTCATTTATTAGCGAGGCCATATTAATATTATTGTTTACTATTTATATATTTTCATAATTGTTGATACCTTATTTTTATTACTAGTTATCACAATGTCAAAATAAATTTGGAATGTGTGGGTTAATCTAATTTGTGATCTATTATAAACTAAAATCATATAATCAAAAGCAAATGTTACTATTCATAAACGGAGTACAAATTATACATATTAATTTTCGATAACACAACCTAAAGTGTTCATTGTATATATACATTATAAAATTGAAAAATAATCACATTAGTAAAATCAATATGGACAAATTATCAGCTATACAAGAAAAAAAATCACTGTTTCACGCATCATGCTTTGAAATATTTAACAACTACATAAACATAATTGACAAGATTATAGATGACCCTTGCTACGATTACTTTATGATATATAAAAATTTAGATATCTTTGAACGTCATTTTGCACGTAATTTGGAAGTAATACCACCATTGGATATTACGTATATTTCTGCTCACTTAAAATTGTCTGCACGGTTCATACGTAAGTTTTCTAATAAAATTCATTGGGATACCATATGTAAACGCCAAGTATTATCTGAAAATTTGATTCGAGAATTCAAAGATAAGGTTAACTGGGTTAAAATTTCAAGATACCAGACACTATCTGAAAGTTTCATCAGAGAATTCAAAGATAAGGTTAACTGGTATAATATTTCCAGACACCAAACACTATCTGGAAATTTCATCATAGAATTTCTAAATAAATTAAGAATTTAAAAATAAATATGACATTAATTATTGCGCAATTTGTCCCGAACTTATACGCATTTCAAGAATTGAATGCGATCATTCATTAAGAAGATACATAAAACTACCTAAGAATTGCCTCTTGAGATCCTATTTTCGTAATGAATGGAATAATATTTCCAAATACCAGTCACTATCTGAAGAGTTAATCATTTATTTCCAATATCAGGTTAACTGGACTCACATTTCCAGACACCAGAAACTATCTGAGAGTTTCATCAGAAAATTCCGCAATAAGGTTAACTGGCCCATCATTTCCAGATATCAGCAACTATCTGTAGAGTTCATCAGAGAATTCCAAGATCGGGTTAACTGGGATCTCATTTCCAGACACCAGACACTATCTCACCGTTTCATGCAAGAATATAATCGCAATCTTAATAGGTGTACTATTTCAAGATACCAGAAACTATCTGAAAATTTTATCAGATGGGAAATCGTAATCTTGATTGGAGTCATATTTCAAGATACCAGAAACTATCTGAAAAACTCATCAGAGATTTCCAAAATCAGGTTTATTGGCGTACTATTTCCGAATTCCAGGAACTATCTGAAGATTTCATCAAAGAATTTAGTAAGCGGGTTAATTGGCGTAATATTTACATACATCAGAAACTATCTGAAGATTTCCTCAGAAATCATGACTGGAAAACATACAATTGTGATGCTGTTTGCACACACCAGAAATTATCTGAGAGTTTCATTAGAGATTTCAAAGATGAAGTTGATTGGGGTAAAATTTCCAAACACCAGAAACTATCTGAGAGTTTCATCAGAGAATTCAGAAATCGTGTTAAATGGTGTTATATTTCCAAACACCAGAAACTATCTGAAAAACTCATCAGATATTTCCAAGATAAAGTCTACTGGGCTCATATTTGCATACACCAGGAACTATCCGGAACTTTCATCAAAGAATTCAAAAATAAGGTCAACTGGAGTCATATTTGCATACACCAGGAACTATCTGAGAGTTTCATAATTCATTTCAGAGATAAAGTCTACTGGAGTCTTATTTGCATACACCAGAAACTATCTGAAGATTTCATCATTCATTTCAAAGATAAAGTTTACTGGAGTTTTTATTTCAAAACACCAGAAACTATCTGAAGATTTCATCATACAATTCGAACATCTGATTAAATTGTATGATGAAACATATCCTGAAGTACCTAAATGTATAAGAGAAATAAAAAAGGATAATCGGAGTAATATTAACACGTGTTTAAAAAAGGCCAAAGACGACTTTGAAACGATTTATACGAAAGATCCAAATGCAATCAGTCTGAGAAAATGTTATTATTATATATTCTCTAAAGATTTTTTGAAGACATTTCATCATAAATTTCCATTACAAATGAGTCTCATATATATATAATTAGATATTGCGAGGTAATATTTCTTCAAAGACGAATAGTGGAGCATTTGTTCAGCCCCAAGTCGGGTATAATGTTTCATAAAACGTCTGATCATTTTCATTCCCTGGTTAAATCAAGGGATGATAATGTTCACCAATGTGTTAAAAAAATCTCCCATTAATGCTGTTCTTTGGTGAAACTCGTTGGGTAGTTTAAAATGCGTCTAAATATGAACGCAAAGTCTTCCCTATTTATTAACGAATAAAACTCATTTATATTATCGATAAGAAATTTATAACTCAAATTTTGATGTAATAGTATGCTTTTCCAATTTAACTTATATCTATTTTTTTCAATGAAATATTCAGATAATTTTTGATATCTTGATACCATATACCAGTCTATCCTAGTTGAAAACTCTTGTAAGATCGATTCTGACAAATGTTGCATCATCACCATATCATCCCAATCAATCCGATGATAATATTTTCGTAATATACTTTCTGGGATGGATGAGAGTGTGTACATAAGAAACGCTATTGAACCTGATTCATTAAAGTATTCTTCTAAAATGTCACAACTGATTGTTTTAGATCCTGTTATTAAATCATTCCAAATAACACCGCCATAATATTTCTTTTGATAATAAATAATATAATTATTTGGTATGTTGTTATAAATAAAGATACTTTTCCAATCAATAAAATGAGCCACTCTATCTATGATTTTTACATCTAATTTTTGGTTTTCCAGCACCTTATCAAAATGTAGCGTACTCATATATTTTATAATGGTATCCGAATCTAGAACATACCCACAGTGTGGTATTATATTTATGTCAGCTATGCGGTTGATGTGTTTTTTCAGTAAGTATATAAAACGGAACACGCTTTGATAATATTATTGTTATAATTGCTTCAACCTCTATTTCAAACTGCAACAACATTTCGTATGCGAAATCAGTAAAATAGGACCAAACATTATCGAGAATATATTCTATATTTAAATTGTATTTTTTATAATTTATTAAAATATCGTCATTTAAAAATTGCCAGTTTACTATGATCATAGGGTCTAGTTTATGAATGTATTTTTTTATAAATTTAGTGCTTAATAACTGAGATTTGGAAATTATATACAAATTAAACCGACTAATATACTTTTCTATAAATTCTTCAGATATCACTTGATATCGCGATATATTATACCAACAACGTGCGTCTAAATCATTTATGTGGTCTATTAAAAACTGTTCCGATAACGATACGTACCGGCAAATTTCAATCATATATATCCCGAAGATATCATAATGCTTTGATATGAATGACTCAGAAATGTGACTCTGATGCTCAATCAAAGCGGACATGTTGATTTTTTTCATGTTCGTTTCGATTATATATTCAGGAACTATTTGATGGCGCAAAACACCAAGCATATATTGTGATGTTACATATTTGTTAATTTCGTGTGCACTCATTGGTTTATTTTTAATTAGATTCTTCATAATCATTAGATCTACTAATTCATATCTTGAGATATCGAATACTAACTGTATATCTCGTTTTTCTACCAACTTGGATTGTAAAAGTGAAGATAACACGATCCCCCAGTACTTTGAGTTGCATTTCTTTACCTTTTCCAATACAATTAACCAGTTAAAACGCTCTTTATGTTTAATAGCGAATTTAATGTTATCTTCGTTTTCAGTAAAATAATGGTCTATCTTGATGTAGGATATTATTTTACTGAAAATGTGCGGCGACACTTTTTCAATTGCATCAAAATGGTTATGATTCGTAATTCTATTAATGGCTAGATATATATTCCAATTTACGCAATTAAAGAAATATTTCAATTTGTCTTCTGGTATTTCCACATATTCCGATACGCGTTCCCAATTTAGATAATTTTTTAGTTGATAAATATACAACCAATATCGAGGTATAAACCAAGTCGATATGTTATCCCAATTGACATTGTTGACTTTTAATCTAATAGATAATCCAAGGTGATTAATACACATTAAAAAGAAACAGACATGGTCTATACCATATAGATAACTGTTTAAGTGTTCCAACATCTCGACTGGTAACTTGTCCATTTCAAATCATATTATGTTTTAACTAGTAAACAATATTGATATTAAACATAATATTTCAAATATGTAAATATAACACCAACTGATAACTTGTTATAGGGTGTTTTAATTGGGTTAATGTGAATAACCTGTAGTTTGCGGTAAATTAAGCGAAAACGATTTCATTTACAAATAATTAAGCCGTGAGATCAATAATCATTAATTAAACCAACACGCGATATTATTGAAATGTAACCAACACCGAGTATAAACTAAACAATTAATTACCCACACATTTGTAGATATTATTTATGGTTAATAATGACAATAAAAACAGCATCAGTAATGAATCGTTATTTTTGTGAGATCTTATGATTTATATCACATTGTATTATAAATATAATAACTCATCTTTGTGTATAATGGTAAACATTTACACAAACATGTCTAACTTTACAATTGAAATTACAGATGCTTTTATAAATATATACTTTTGATTAATAATTATACCTCAACCATTACTAGAATAGAAACACATATATTAACAATCACGACTCACCACAGCATCACAATAATCTTTGATAGATTTTTCGAATAACTCTGGTATGTTCGTTATTGGCTTTGTTCAATCTACATATGTTCGATTTAATAAACTCTGTGGATAGTTTTTGATATATTAAAATATAATCCCAGTTTACGATATATTTGTAGTTATGTTTTATGAGAAGACAATTATGGTTAATGGTTAATTATAAGCATAAGAATATAAGTGTAAAATTTTAATTCACATAAGTAATTGATGCCAATAAATCTTTAATTTGTTGCAATATTTTATAATTTGGGCATTGTATATTAAACAGATCCCATTTAAATTCGTCAGATCTAATTACCTTTTTAGTAAATTCGCTGTATTCGTAAAATGTGTTATTTTGAAAGAAATATAATAAGCCGTTTGTATATCTAAAAGCGTTGTTTATTGCAGGAATTCCGGGAAACTCATCATAAGTCATTCCATAATATGTTGGCCTTAAGTTATATTCATCATATTCCATATAGTACAAATTATCATAAAATATAAATGTTCTTCCAGTATAAGTGTTAAAAATAGCACTAATATTCTTTTTATTAATGCCAATGGAACCTAATGTACGGCCGTGCCAGTTTGGTTTAATATTAAAAGACAGATCCATTATATATACTTTATCGTTGGATATGATTAAAATATCCCCAGAAGGCTTCTGGTATATATATGCGATATTTTTTGAAAATCATTTGGTAAAAATGTAAGATAATCCGAAATTAATTGTGCTTCGTTATACACTCTTCCATTTAAGCCCATAACCCAAACCCATTTTTCATAAAATACGTACATTCTGTTATTCAAAGAAATTAGAAATGAAGATGGAACTATTTCACACAAATTTGGCTTGACTGGATCGATATTAGTTCTCTTACTTGGTTCTGTAGTCGTGGATGTAGGTATAGAAGTAGTTGTGGGTATAGGTTTTCTGCCATATAGTTGTTCAATTGCATAAATATCGTCTTTACTTAAACTTTTACCGGAGTTTTTATAATAGGCATACATAATTGCATCTTGCTGAGAAGAATGTGCCAGTCCTAAGCTATGACCAATTTCGTGCAATAAAACACCGTAGAAGTTGATTTTATTGTCTGTTGTAGGATCATCACCAAAAGATTTGATTTTAAATTTCATAATCTAAGTAGCTTACAAATGCAATTTCAATAATCTTTGGTTAGTAAACGCAACTAATAACTAGAATCTATTTTTTTAATCAAATTTCATACAATATTACGCTAATTAACACAAATATAGGCAATTGGTAGCACGGCGAAGCGCGCGCGGCAAAACGAGTGACATTTCGTGAACTCTGGCAGGGGAGCTAAATGTTGCACGCCCTTGGAGTGACCTTCAAGAACAATGTTGCACGCTCAAAATTCATTCAAAAAGCTGACAAATTGGCCGATTCCGGCTCTTTTTTGCTCGTTTTTGATGGTTCTTTTTCAAAAACACTTTCAACCTGATCTAGAACATAACATTCTCTATACTACTGCACTTGTTCTTTTTGTTCAAATGATAACATTTTCAGAGATTTTATTCGGGGGGTCTAAAAATGTTACTATGCTGTGAGTGGGAAAAATAAGAAATTTTGGAATAATCGGATTTTCCAAAATCGATTTCAAATTTTTGTTTAGTGTATCGTTATTTATCGCATTAGGCTCTAAATATTTAAGAATTTTTTTATACCATGGCAATACCAAATGAATTGTTGGTTGAGTATCTTGACTTAATTCTATTGCTGCACTTTCAATCGGGGACAGTAATTTTATTAATTTACATAACAAATATTTTTTAATAAATAAATTTAGATAGCTCACGTTTACATGTTAGTAAGTTGTAAGCCTGGTCATAAATTTTTTTTATTGATTTTAACATTTGTAATAATGAATTCAATTTTGTTGGAACTTCTTGTGTTAAAGAAAAATTTAATTTATTATTTAATCCTGTTTTCTTAAAAAAGTTACAATATATTTACAATTATCAATCAGGTTCAAAACATTCTCATCACTAATATTTTTTATGAATAATTCTATAGCTAATTTTAAATTATGAGCTGTACAAGCAATTCTATTATATGATTTTAAAGCACTAATAATATTTGCACCATTATCTGTTACAATTAGTGCTGTCCATATTTGAAAAAATTGGAACCGGATATCCGGATCCAAAAAGATTCGGATATCCGAATATCCGATTCACGGATAATATAAGATCCGGATCCGATATCCGGATCTGAGATTCGGATTCCAATATTCTGATCTGAGATCCGAAACCAATATTCGGATCTGAGATTCGGATCCGATATTCGGAACCGCTTTCGGATTTGAGATTCGGATCCGATATCTTGAACCGATATTCGGATCTGAGATTCGGGTCCGATATCCGGAACCGATATTCGGATCTGAGATTCGGATTCGACATTCGCAACCGATATTCGGATCTGAAAATTACACAGAAACAGGTATTGTATTTTTATTTCTATTTAGTTTTACTATTTATAATAAAGTTTATAATTTTAGTAATTTATTATATACGTACATGTTTTAGTCTTTTATATAAAAGTAAAATTTGGTTTAACAAATTTATGTTATATCTATAACTTCAATACTTTACTATACATTTATGATGTAATATAGACATGCACTCATCATACGTTTATTGATATACATAGTGTAGAAAGAGACAACTTATAATAATATATGCGTAGCTATAGTCAGGTGCAGTTATTTGAGTTTAAATTTTTGCGGTGTTTACGTTAGGATATTATAAAATCTTTTGTTCAGTATTTTTGTGTTGTTGTTATTATATCACTGTTATAGTGTGGTTTTGGTGCCCTATACGCTATATTTTACTAGATTTACTAGATTATAGTTTAAAAAAATTAAAATATTTCTGAATTATTAGATGAAGCAAATGAGTTAGTATTTGAATTGTATATGTAATAAATATAGTAAATAATAATAATAACCAATAATAACCAATAATAATAATAATAATAATAATAATAATAATAATAATAAATCTTTATTGCCCAACAGAGTGATCCATTAATAGGACAATACATAAAAATACATTTATTAACATATATGGTAGAATAAGAAAATACAAAATAAAATATAAACTATTTAATTTAAACTAAGAGAAAAAAAAAACCAAAAAAGAAAAACCATAATAATATTAATCAATAAAACAAATAACACAAAAATTTTTGTCGAGAAAAAAAAAAAAACTAATTTAAGCTGTAATATTGTTTAAAACAGCATTTAATGAGTTGAAAAATAAATCAATATTATTATTGTTTATGCTGTTGTAATTGTTACACATAATAAATATTGGTGTTCTTTGCGACATATTCGTTCGGCCAGTATTTGTGTAAAAAGCTTGTGGGAATCTGGTGGTTGAACGTGGTACACAGAAGTTTATCTTACCAAGTAAGTTAGCACAATCAAGTTCATTATTTAACAGTTTGTAAAGTATAGCTATTGAGATATTGATTCGACGAGAAGCTAGCGAATCATAAGTATGCGTATCCAACAAATAATTGTAATCTACTCCTTGAGGAGGATAATTACCATCTATTTTATAAGTTAAAAATTTTAAAAATTTTCGCTGTACCTTTTCGATATCATTTATTTGCTTTGCGTATATAGGATACCAAACTATAGCGCAATATTCCAATTTTGACCTTACAAAACTGTTAAACAATGTAGTGAAAACTGATCTACAATTAAACTGCTTAGTGTTTCTAATAATATATCCAAGCATTCTGTATGCTGAATTTACAATTTGTGTGACATGTTGATCGAATGAAAAATGTGTATCGAAGATAACACCCAAATCTTTTATAACTGTTTCTCTGCCTAGCGCAGAGTTATTGATTGTATAATTGCACGTAAGTGGTTGCATTTTACGAGTGTATGTCACAACTTTACATTTATTTATGTTGACAGATAAATTATTTGCAGTGCACCAGTTTATAATTTTATTAATGTTTGTTTGCAATTTTACACAATCATCGATGGTATCAATCAACGTATATATTTTTAGATCGTCAGCAAACAGAAGTACATTTATGTCTAGGCTGAAACATAAATCGTTAATAAAAATAGAAAATAGTAAAGGTGCTAAATTAGCTCCTTGTGGTACTCCTGATGTACAGATGTATGCTGACGACTCAAAACCTCGAAAACTCACAAACTGCGTTCTATCAAGTAAATAGGATTTTAATAGACGTACAAAAGATGATGATAGACCAATATTTCCAAGTTTGTTTAGCAAAATGTGCAAGTCAACCTGATCGAACGCTTTTTGTAAGTCCATATAGATGGTATCAACTTGACAATTGTTATCCAAGGCTTCAGCAACGTACTGTGAAAATGTACATAAATTAGTAGTTGTTGAACGTTTTTCTGTAAAACCATGTTGAAATTCAGATAAGTTTTGTTTAGTGGCGTTGAATATGATATTGCACAGTATTATTTCGAAAACCTTAGACAAATTGTTTAAAATAGAAATCGCTCTATAATTACATATATTGTGAACATCGCCAGATTTGAATACTGGACTGACACGAGCTATTTTCCACATATCTGGAAATTTTTGATGTTTAATAATTAAATTAAAAACAAATCTTACAGGTTTACATAAATAATAAATACAGTCTTTTAAGACAAAAGCTGGTATTTGATCTATACCCGCTGTAAGTTTATTATTTAGTTTTTTAGTAGCATTGAATATGTCAGTGTCAGTAATTTCTGAGATGTTAATTGTATTATTATAGTTATACTGATAATCAAAATTGTTGTATTGATTATTAGTAGGTGTTTTATATACACTTTTAAAATATTCTGCAAAACTATTTATTATATCTTGTGGATTACTTAATTGAACATCATTATATTTCATTGTGTCTGGGACACGAGAACCACCTTTCTTTGTTTGAACAAATGACCAGAACAATTTCGAATTATCATTTATTCCTGTCTCAATATTAATTAAATAGTTTTTATAGGCGATTTTTATTTTATTTTTAGTGTTAGACCGTAAAGTTTGATATTTTTGTAAGTATGTATTATTTTTAGTTTTTCTAAATTTATCCCGAGCTAGTTCTTTTCTTCGCAAGTCAGATTTTATTTCGCTTGTGAACCATGGTGGAAAATTTCTATGCTTTGCTTGATTTTTAAATATTGGGACATGCAAATCAAAGCAATGATAAATAATTTTGTAAAATTTGTCACAGGCTGCATCAACACTAGTTTCAACATATAATGAGTCCCAATTTAATAAAGAAATAGCATTATATAATTCAGGATAATTTGCTTGTTTAAAATTATATTTTCTATATGAAACTTGCGATGGAAAAGAATTTTGCACGGGAGAACTACATTGGAAGGTGATATCAAGTGGCGGATGATGTGAATCGATTTTGGAAATATGTATTGCTGGTGCAATAATAGTACAACTAATATTAGCAAATACTAAATCGAGTATTCTATTATTTGCATTTAAAGTGTAATTAAATTGTTTTAAATTTAAGAATTCGCTAAAATTAGATAAAATAATAGATTTGCTATCATTAAAATTAGGATCCATATATGAATTAATGTTAAAATCTCCTAAAATAACCACATCATTTTCATATAACTCACTTAATTTACATATTTCTTCCATTGTAGTTTCTATTATAGCAGTGCTAGTTGATGGTGGTATATATATCACTAATAAATAAAAGTTTTTATTGGTTAAACGTAATTTTACACAGGAACATTAATAACATAATAACATAACATAAGTCAGTAAACAATATATAAATATATTTTTTAATTGTTATAATAATTCAATATTAAATAATTATTCATAAAAATGAGCATATTAATATTTTTGGATGATAAGCAATTTCTTTTTGCAGTAGGTAACTAAATTTCCTGCTGACGAAAATACTCTTTCAGATGTTACTGATGTTGCCGGTATACATAAATATTTTTGTGCTATTTTACTTAAATGTGAATATTTTTTAGTATGTTCTTTCCACCAAATGAACGGGCAGTTTTGTTTTTTAATTTGATTTTCAGCTATATATGCACTTCTGATTGTGGCTCTATTTTAGCATCTTCCGGAAATAAAAATTCTAATGCTGAACTTGTATGTTCATATATTTCAACTACACTATTCAGAAGTAATTGTTTCCTTCATTAAGTTATTCAAAAAATTTGCTACACTTATTTGTTCATTTACTGATAAAGAATTTTTATATCTCGGGTCTAAAAATGTTGCTATATTTAATATAGAATTTTCATTATAAATATCAAATCTTTTTTTAATTTCACTTGTAACAATTCGTCGGCTTAGTATTAGAAGGTAGTAAGTGCAAATTTTGTAAATTTGGGAATACCGATTTTAAATATTGTTTTGGTACAGAAACTGCTATATTGCTCATATAAAATATTTTTTTTTAGCACAGGTACATAAAATTAACAGCAAATATTATATTCAATTAATTTTTACATTATTTTATGTAAGTTAATATCAAAACATAAAAGTTAAGAATTTTTAAGGATATTATAATATATTTAAGAATATTAATATATATGTTTTAAAACATTCTATTGATTTATACTATTTATTATACTGTTATACTCTCTTTTTATTGACTATTTATATGAAAAGGAACAATAAAAAATTAAAACTGTATTAATAATAATAATTAAGATCTTTATAAAATAGCACATAAGGACTACCAGCGGGTGTATTCTGTACGCCAAGCAGGTAGATTGCTACGAATTTCTTTCAACTTTTAAGAATTCCTCTGAACTTTTCAGCATTTTCCCTTCACACTTCATCCAGACTTAGGACTGGCAGAGTATTGTTATTATTTAAATTAAATATAACACTCTGGTGTGTTTAAAAAATGTGGACAACAGTCCGAGTCAAATAATATAATCGACTTTAAAAAATGCGAACAGTAGTCCTTGTTAATTACTTATATAACCAATTTTCAAAGCAGATATGCTTACGTTAGAATAACTATGATTAACATTACCTGAATGCTGCTAGCGTCTAGATTACATACATAGTACACATACAATAATAAACAAAATACAAAATATACTACAATATTATTGCACCAAAATATACCATAACATTAATAATTAATAAGTAATTGTACTTTATAATTTACTAAAAATATTTATAATAAAAAAATTACAATGGTGACGCTAATACATCATCATCGTCATCATTAACATTAAAATCGTCAGAATCACTTTCACTACTTGAATTATCGTCCAGATTAATAATAAACGCATCAATAACATCGTCAATTCTACCCTCACGCACTAAAAACTCCTTTTCATATTTTTTTGCGTGCTCACAACATTTTTTCCATTATTCTGCTGGATAATTTTAAAAAAAATCATTGCACAATTGTTCTGCATCACTAAATTTAAAAGACACATTTTTATGGCCTTAATGCTGCCCACACTAACTCAATTAGATTCAGATCAGGGTGATACGTTGGACGGCGCAAAATATTGTGATTATGTTCTAATAACAATTCGTCGATAGCATACCGTTTATGTCGTGGTTTGTGTTCGCATATTAAATTCCATAAATCTATTTTTAATAATGAATTATCTACAGGGGCACATACGAATTGCGTCCCGCGGTCGGGTTTTAATCTTTTACAAAATTTTAAGATGACCGAATTGCGTCCCGGTCAAGTTAAACAGGGAACACAGCAATTGCGTCCAGCGGTCAGAAAACCCAAATTTTATATTCCGAATTGCGTCCCGGTCAGTTTAGCGGATACCTAGCTACTAGGGTTACTGTAACTCCACCTGCTACCTACCTACCTGTCACCTAGTATAAAATTTTTATATCAAGCCCAATAATATATTTCTAGTTTCCATATGTTAACACTTTATTCTTTCATTTCATAAAATAATGAAAATCATAAAACAATACTTTATAATATTTTTGCAAAATTATTATTTATTTCAAATTTTTTTGAAGCAATGTTATAAAGGTTGTTCCGTAATAAATTTGTCTAATTCCTGAAAAAAGTTTGTAGAAAATACATATTTTAAATAAAATGCATAGGGATTGAATAAATAATATACTCCTATAAAGTTAATGTATACAATTATGAAAAATTTGTAAAACAGATTTTTATTGTTACATTGTAAATCATATACATAATAAATAATAGAAATATATAACTATAATATATAAATATTAAATAATTGGTCTATATTTAATAGCTATACATTTTACAAATTCAAAATTGGTAAGTCTATTTTGCCTAAGCAACATTATTTTCTCGTCCAAAAATTCTTTTTTTTTAATTGCGGCTCTTCGATATACTTTTTTTGGCATACTAACACTACGCATTTTGACGTACGTGTCAATTTGAATATTTTTTAAGGCGTCCAAAAATTGGTATATGTTAGGGTGGCTGCTATAAAATAGCGAATTAAATTTAGAGTGAAATGACTCGCAAGCGTTCGTTGTTCGTTGAAGAGACGAACTGTTTTCAGCCCACATTTGAGGTGGGAATTCTGCTTCTTCCGAAATGTAGGTTTCTACTAAATAATCGGCAAATTTGTGCACTTTCGGGTTTTCTGGTAAAATCTCTGCAAAATCAATTCCAAAGCAATCACCAACTGCAGCTGGATTTAGAAATGGTAGACCAAAAACAAATCTAAGGTACATTCCTACATCCGAGTCCTTTGAATACTCCTCTGCCAGTCCAAGTTTCTGAATTTTTCGCCACCTGGTCAAAATTTAAAAAATGTATCACAAACCTTTTCTCAACAATTATTTTTTTAGTAGGTGGTTGAAAAAGAGTTAGGATTACACTGAGATAAGGGTTTGCTAAAATTGAGCAGACATAAAACAAATATATTGTACTTTAAATGGAAACAAACGAATTTGTTAAAAATATATGCTATATTAAAAGAAATAATTGATTTGTTAAAATTTAACAACTATGCATAATTTAATACCATATTTAGATTTATTTCTAGAATAATGCTAGTTATTTTTAGTACTAAAGTTAATAAAATCTAAAAAAAAATTGCTAAACAATTAATAAAATTAAATATGTATTTTTGAATATTATTGTATTAATTTTAAATAAATTCGTTTGTAATCATTTAAAGTATAATATGTTTGTCACTTTTTGTTTAATTTTATCAAATCCTTTTCTCAGTCCGTGCTTCAAAAAAGCAAATATTTATTTGCTTTATCCGTATATGGTCTAAATGTAAAATGAAATAAAATTGACTTAGCTTACCATGATTGTCCGAGATGAAATCGGCAGCCTTTTATTTCTGCAGTTGGAAAACACCTGTAAGCCGCATTATGTATGCTTTTCTCAAAATCTGCATATATTATTGTAGGATTAAAATTGCAATTTAGTATACGACATTCTTGCTTCAAATAATTAAATACCATTGCATATGTTTCTGTTGCTTTATTAGGTAATAAGAAAAATGCAAGTGGTATATAATGTTCATTTAGAATTCCATGAACGGTAAAAAGTTGATAAAAATATTTAGTACAGCAGCGAAACGTCCCATCAACATACAAAATAGATAATTTACTTAAAAATTGTAAATTCTTTTTGGTGGAAAATACAACAAAATTTTTAGCTATATCATTTTTAAGCAAAAAAAGCTCTCCTTCGTTGGTGTTTACTTTAATGCTATTTAAAACTTCATGGACATCTTCTTGATTACGGGGTATATTTGGCATTACTTTCTTTCTGCTGCTGTATATATTTTTTCTTATTCTGTTTACATCGTCTACCGTCAATGTTTCATTATCTTCCTTCTGCAACTCTCTATGCAACAATTTCATCGGTTTTTCGCATATGTCTTCAACAGCTTGCCTTTTTAAACGATTGCTAATTTTCTGTCGATTTAATACACAAAGATTAACACATTCATGATTATGTTCATCACTATGTTGAACTATTATATTATTAGAAGTTTCAGTTTTTAAATAAGATTTGCACTTTCTTTCACAGCACTTCCAGCGTTTCACATTTCCCGAAAGCATTTTATGAAAATGATACTTATTATTATTTACAATTAACAGCGGATTCTGCTTCTCACTCAGCATATCAAAAACATCTTCCGAATTCATGATACAATTTAACACAGAAAACACAATTTACTAAAGAGAACTATTTCTACTTTACTTTGTACCAGAAACAGAAAAGATACTAGAATGATTATTAAAATTTACAAAACATAAACTTATGCACGGAATAAGAAAACTGGAGGGAGTTAATTTAATTTTGGAAATTCCAGGTGGTGATTTATAATATCTTTATGTATTTCTAAATAGGTATGCCAATAACGAAAAACGAAACAAAGTATTACAGATATTCGGTATTGCCAAAGACATCTAATTTCTCAGCAAATTACTTTGATGGTATTGTCAGAAACCGCTACCTGTGTGAGGTAGACCTTAATCTCATAACCAGAATTCTGAACTGCCGGACGAAGTTACTAGCTTGACCGGGACGCAATTTGGTCATCATAAAATTTTGTAAAAGATTAGAACCCGGCCGCGGGACGAAATTCGTGTACCCGTAGGTAGCAGGTAGATAGGTATCCGCTAAACTGACCGGGACGCAATTCGGAATATAAAAGTTGGGTTTTCTGACCGCGGGACGCAATTGATGTGTCCCGATCTACAGGTACATTTATTGACTGTAGCCAATTTTTCATTGTTTCTTTCGTGGAACTCTGGTTTGGTGGCTTGTCTAATTACATATTATGATAAGGTGCATTATCTATGACTAAGACAATTTTTTCAGGTAAATTTGGAATCAATTTTTCCCGAAGCTTTTTAGAAAAATTCGTAAAATTTATATCATCGTGATTATCCCCAGTTTTAGATTTAGATTTGAACATTTGGAATAAATCAATTTTCGCTACCTGCGTGCAAAATAATTAGCCGTTTACCTTTACTTAACGGTTTTAATAATCCTTCTTCGGCATCGTTATTCCATGACTTGTCCAATGTACAGTTAGAATGAAGGTAACTTTCGTCCAAATATACTATGGGGCGGCCGTCCTGTGTATAGCTTTTTATAGATCCTAAAAAAGTCGACTCGAAGTTTTGAATATCAGGACGTTCCGCAAGTATTCTTCGATTAGATTTCGTTTTTCGCCATCAAAAACCAATTTCTTTTATATTTTTTCGAAGACTTTCCCGACTTTCTTCGTATCCTGTGTCTTGAAATTTTTTTAAAATAGTTTTGACAGTAGGAATAACTTTTTCTGTCGTATGTAAATTTAAAATTGTACTCTTCGAAACATCCTTATTAAAATCATCCAGTTTCATTATTTTTTTTCCTTGATTATATGTTTTCTCGGTGAACTAAATTTTGAGCTTTCACCTAAAATGACATAACATAATAATTAATACAAGTATTAAAAATAAACTTATGTCGAACTTGTTTCGTAAAAATGTGTTAAAATTAACTACATGTTAAAATAAAAATATAAAAATTTATTAAAATTAACAATTTGCAAAATTCTAAAATATTTGTTTTAACATTTCAACAGTAATGTTACAGAATAAGCCCGTGTATCTGTTATTTAATAAATAAATAACATAAATATTTATAAATAAATTAATAATGAACTTACCGGTGTTCACTTTATTTTGTTCCCTTTTTATTCTATATTCTATGCTGTGTGAAACTTTTGTCATAGCTGCAACTCGATCAACAATTCGATTTAATGGAATTATTAATTCTTCTTGCCTACTTTCACTGGTCACATACTCCAAAACATTCGAAACAATTTCGGAACTTTGGCTAGAAATAGCACGGCCACGCAATTTAGATTTGAACTCCATAAATTTTCTCTCAGACTGTACTTTTGTCTACGCTACACGATAATAACAGAAGCACGATACAAGTAAGACTTTAGTCTTACTTATATCGTATGCCCACCATAGGTCCCCACCATGTCCCCACTACAATTTTTAGCTAGAACCATTGCGCATCTACCCCTCATTGTTACGAGATATTTGTACAATTGAGGCAATGAGTGCAAAAGTGGACTAACCACACCGGTCAATGTTTTGAGTAATGCGAGGATTAAATATTGGCTTATTTTATTTCTCAATCTATTGCGTCATGATACGAAAAAAATAGCGCTTTTCCCGTTTTTAGGTCGGTGATACAAAATTCATTTACCCAAATTTGTCGATAATAAAATATTTCTTGCACTGGTATATGAGGCAAAGGTAAATTTTGCATGTAGTCAATGCAAATTCCATGAACATCATCTCGTTCTTGGCACAGTTTTTGCACATTTTGGAGGGAATTGTAAAATTTTTTAGCACGCCTTTTATGTACCATAAGTTCAGCAATTGCCACTTTTTTCGCTGTTTCATTCAAAACAGTACTTTTAATTTTTTGGCTTAGCTCTTCACACATAGAGCATATATCTACTTGTGGCCTTCCAAATGATAGTGTGTAATTCTCACGAAAATACTGCCGAAAAAATTGATAAGTAACAGGGGTTTCATGTTTCTTTTTAAAAATATCGTACATGATTTGTATATTTAAATTGGCACTTAAATATTGTTTTCTCACGTTGCCATAGTGTACCTCTTTTTTATCAAAAGAATCTATAAACTGTTTTATTAAAAAACAATTTTCGCTACTAACGCATCTGCTACGAGATCCAGGCATGCGTCCTCTCATGTCAGTAGGAGTTTTTCCTGCTTTAAGCAATTCACTGAGCCGTTGAAT
This sequence comes from Clivina fossor, assembly GCA_963966155.1. Classification (NCBI taxonomy): domain Eukaryota; kingdom Metazoa; phylum Arthropoda; class Insecta; order Coleoptera; family Carabidae; genus Clivina; species Clivina fossor. The sequence continues at coordinate 15,088,576 of OZ014558.1, forward strand.
TCGTCTTTGCGTAACACCAAACAAATTCAAGAACGCTATTTTACAAACTTTAATTCTGGTTCCTTGTATAGCTATATTGTAAATAACATTAAAAGATCTCTTCAGGGGTGAATCTTTTCGTGGTCGCTTTCGTTTAACTTCCGATATTTCCATTAATCCTTGCAAAAAAATATCCTGTTCATTTTTGCCATCAATTTCGTAAAAATTTTTCTGTATCATGATTTGATTTTCTTTCGCAATATTTTGGAAACATTTCAAACGACATCTAGAATAAGATATTATAGTTTTACTCACAATAAATTATTTAAAAATCTCATAATACGCATTAACATTAAATATTCCTACTTACTTGCAATCTTCACCCAATGATACGGCTGGAACTGTATTATTTGAGTAATTAATATGCGATAAACCTTTTATCTTTGCCTTCTTGATTCTATTAGCTTTATATTTCTCCGTATTTAATACTCCTTTTTTCCTTTTTTTTACACTTAATCTAACATTTTCAACACTGCTAGCACTGTTAAAACTCTCGCCATCCGCCATTTCTTATGAACTGTCATTGCAAATTTGCCGATTACTTTACAGATGCCGTTAGTGTGACAGTGCGCGTTGTAGTACGAAAACGTTACGAGTCCTGGACTTGTAACGTTTTCAAAATACATGCAAAGTTTTACCTCTTCTAAACTGACTAAAAACATAGGGACTTGTAACCTTTTCATCATAAATAGTTGTATTTAGGTATCACGAACAATATTATGTACATATCTCATTTTTGATAAAAATGTGACTCGTAACCTTTTCGAAATACAGCATTCAATTATATTCATCTAGCTTAATTTTCCATCGCATAAGTTTTGAATTCGGGTCTTTTAAAGACATGAGCCAGACAAAGGGTCGATGATCAGTACGAATTTTAAATTTATTACCGTATAGATAAGGTCTGAAGTATTTTGTCGACCAAACTACACTAAGCAATTCTTTTTCGGTGGTGGAATAGTTAATTTCGTGTTCATTTAAGGTACGAGAGGCATATGCAATAGGCAAATCTTTTCCATTATAATTTTGACTAAGTACTGCTCCTATCGCGTAATTACTGGCATCTGTTGTCAATATAAATTGTTTATTAAAATCGGGATATTGAAGAATTGGTGAATTAATTAGTAAATTTTTACTACTTTCGAAACTGGTTTTATATTCTACGTTATTTATATCTACTTTATTGCCCTTTTTTAAACACTGTGTCATTGGCTTAGTTAATTTTGCAAAATTTGGGATAAATTTTCGGTAATATCCTAATAATCCTAAATAAGTTTTAATTTCTTTTTGAGTTTTAGGGATTGGATATTCTTTAACGGCTTTAATTTTAGTGGGGTTCGGTTTAATACCCTCTTGTCAAACTACATGACCTAAATATGCAACTTCTTTTTGAAGAAATTCTGACTTGTCAAGCTGAATTTTTAGATTATTATCTTTTAGTTTTTTAAATACTTTACGAATGTTTCCGATATGTTCTTGTAAACTAGTCCCTAATATAATTATGTCATCTAAATAAACGAGGCATATTTTATTAATATATTCTCGCAAAACATGATTCATCAATCTTTGAAAAGTCGCCGGGGCATTTTTCAGTCCGAAAGGCATTCTTGTGAATTCATAGTGTCTTGTCTCGGTATTAAAGGCTGTTTTTGGAATAGAGTCATCAGACATTTGTATCTGGTGAAAGCCGGATGCAAGATCTAAAGTAGTATAATACATATTACGTCCTAATTTGTCTAATACTTCTGTAATGTTCGGAATAGGAAATTTATCGTCAATTGTTTTGGAATTTAGTTTTCGATAGTCAATTACCATTCGAAATTTTCTCTTTCCCGATGCGTCTAATATTTTTGGGACCATCCACACTGGCGAACTGCAAGGTGAATGACTTTCGCGAATAATTTTGTCTTTTAATAATTTTTCGGTTTGAGTTTCAATTTCTTTTTTATAACATTGAGGATATCGATATGATTTGGAATAAACAGGTATGTCATCTGTTGTTTTAATATCGTGTTTAATTGCACTAGTGTGAGTTAGGCTTTGAGTTGCGCGCGGAAATATTTCGCTATAATCGTTTATTAACTTGTTTAGTTCGCGTTTTTCTTCGCTGTTCAAATGTTCCGTTCTAAATTTTATTTCGTTAGTTTCTGTTATATTTATATTATTTTCAGAATTAAAATATTGTAATTTGAAATGTTTGTTGCAAATTGTTACATTGTTATTTTCAAAGTCTAATTTAATTTTTAATAATTGTAACGCTGGTAGTCCTAATAAAACGTTAAATTTTTTATGAAAATCGAAAATAAAACATTTAATTTGCTGTTTTTCTATTTCTAAAATAATGAATTCATTTCCAGATGTTTTACCTAACGCAGTAGTAAAGCTAAAAGGTTCATTATAAATTTTAAATCTTTCTGAATTGTTCTTTACAAAATTTTTACTTATTAAATTTATTGATGAGCCGGTGTCGATTAATATTATATAGTCTTTTACATTTAAAAATGGAAGTTTACTATTACAATTAATATTTAAGATTTCTCCGATATTGAAAGGCTGTCTATCTCTAAAAAAGAATTATTTTCTGAATTTTGATTATCTGTTTCGTTTTCGTTAGTATATTCAAAATTAGTTTCAAAATCTGTCTCCTCATTTTCGTTTTGATTTTCGTTATTAAATAGTTCTTCTACTACGTAATTACTAGTTTGTGGTCTTGGTTGTGGTTCAAAATAATTATTTGCATTACGTGGTGTAAAAGTTTGTCTTGTCTGTATAGACATAGGCGTAGGTCTGATATTTTGACCGTTTTTTACTTGTTGTCTTGGAGCAAATGTTTTAGGTTGCGTGTTATTTTGAAATTTGATAGGTCCTGTTGGGAATGTTTTTTCAGGAAACCTTTGAGGGGGTATATTAGGTAATCTTGGTGGATTGGTTTTAGGTAATTGAATATTTCTCAAATATTGAAAATCGTTTTCTAATAACATTTCTATTTCCGTTAAATTATTTGGATTTCTTGTTGCTATGTTATTTCTATATGGATATCATTTATTACAGAGATAAAATGAGAAACGATTAATTTTTCAGAAAAATCAATAATAGTTGTTCTTTTGTTAACATCGTTTTGTTCAATACTGAGTCTCGATTTAAAAGCAAGAAATCTTTGTTTAATGACTTCTAGTAGTTTATATGGATTCTTAATACTTTTTAATTTTAATATATCGTTTAAAATTGTTACCGAATTTGTTTTGTCTTTGAAATTATTGACTAAATGTTCTCTTAATTCGTTCCAATCGTGAAAATCTGTGTCTTTAATACTATCTAAAGCTTTGTCGACAATTTTACTTTGAATATTTAAAAATGATATAGCCGTTTCAAATGCGTCTAGACCTGGATTTAAAGTTCCGAATATAGTTTGCACTGTGTTTAGTGTTAATAAAAGAGCTTAATTTATTCGGATCTCCGTTATATTGCGGGATCGAATTTAATGCAAAATTTATTTTTTGAATTCTATCAGCCATTTTGTTACTTATTTATGTAAAAATAATATATAGAAAATTGTCGAAAATATAGAATATTAACTTTACAATAAATATTACAAATTGTACTTACAGTAAAACTATGCACAATATTAGATTGGTTATAACAATTTTCATTTACGATGTTGAAGTGGATATTGGCTCTACACTTGGTGGCACTTATCACTTAATTTGGCGATGCTGGCACTAAACTTGGTGGCACTAAGCAAATAATGTTTAACGATGCTGGCACTACACTTGGTGGCACTACGCAACGGATTCTTTCTGCTTCTGCTTGTTGTTATGAAGATACTGGCACTCTCGTTGAGGGCTCGGTGTAGTCTTCGAATATTTTTCAGATTTGCGAATTAACGTTAAAACGACCAAAATTGTAATTTTAACGGATTAATTCAATTTTTTAGAATTCCGATTACAATTTGTTTCGCATATCCTACCGACTGCGCCAATTATAAAATATCGATCAGAAATTTTATTTTTTAAAAAATTATTTATTAATTATATAAGATACAACTTAACAGCATACAAACAGAAATGAGAATGAATTCTATTATGTGGTAAACTATACGTAACATATACAAGTTGAAATAAAACACTAGTCTATTCTTGCTATCTCAGCTTAGATAAAGCGGAGATGTTGGTGTCAGATATATATAACTCATTCATTTTATTAATTTATGTTCTGCTTTTTATCAATTATTTTATTTACAATTCAAAAAATGTTAGATATTTTTATTACTTTATAAATGCATAAGAATCGATCATATGTTATTTTTTATTATCATGTTATATATAAATATATATATATATATATAAGATAACAAGGAAAAGAAAAATGTATTTTTTAGTAAATAATTATTTTTTATTTTCCAATGCGTTTGCAATTCTATCTAGTACATTATAAATATTTACTTGTGTGTTATTTAATTTGTTTATATTTTCTGAAATATCTTGTAAGGATTCTATCACTTTGTCCATTTTTTTCCATTTTCTTTAGCCAATTTTTTGAACTCTTCTGCCGTTTGCAGAGTAATCGGTCTCCGTCTGGGAGAATCTATAGATACAAAAAGATAATTATTATAATTATAATTCAAAATAGTTTCATATTTAACTTACAGTGGGAATCAGACTGTGCAGAAGTAGACGGTGTCGGTGTCACTGATGGTGTCTAAATTATAAAATATAAGCTTCATTAAGGGGGCAAGTAGGTTTTTTTAATGAAAAACTAGCCCATTTTCAGGAATTATTTTTACTGTACAGGGAAGGCCTAGAGCAATGCGACTTTTTTCATCATGTAAATCGTTTATTGACTTGTATGTCGGATTTTTTGGTCATCTCCCCTCCCCAAACTTTACCCCCTCACTCCGCTTCCCGTAAGCTATGTCCGGAATTTGGAGGTATGTGGTTCCAGGAATTCCTCTGCACTGCTTCATCTGAAAAAAAAACCGTTTCGGATTATTGAACTTGAATATATTCCTCATCGTTTGAGGGATCCTTTTTTGAAAATTCGATTTTGTCGCAAAATGGCGGACTCTTAAAAAAAAAGAAGTCAATTTCGACCTTTTTTTCTGCTTTCTTGGATGATAAAAAATAAAAATAATAAACATTTTTTAAAAAGGATCCCTCAAACGATTCCAAATTTTATTATCTTTTTGCTGGCAAAAAATAAGACAAATCGGTTAATATGTTCCAGAGATAATCCTGGAACCGACAAAAAAAATTTAGTTCCAAGAAAAACGCATTTAAAGTTTCAAAATAAGTTTTAAGTTAGAAAAGTAAATTTTTTTCACTTACATGTAATCATCAATTCCAGGGCCATATAAGCATTCCTCCTGTTTATCTTGGGTGTCTGTATTTCCGGACAGTCTCTGCCGAATCCGTGCCTCTTGAATAGAATGCTATGTTCTTATTGCTGACTGGTGGCAGCGACGAGAGTCATATGAATTAGGGTACCTCACCTAAGCGAGTTCCGGAGTTTCGCGACAAAAATTGCTGTAACTTTCTTAATTATTAAGATTTCGAAAAACGGTTTAGTGTTTTTAATTCTTAAAGGATATCTCTATCAGAATTTGTAATTAAAAAAAATCAATTTTTCGAAGAAAAAAAAACCTACTTGCCCCCTTAAATTAAATATTGACTATATCAATATTTTCAATACATTTTTTAGATTTTATATACACTAATGTTTAAAAAGTTTTTTTATAATAATATTTTACCGTCGAAAATTTAAAATATAAAGTTATTATATTTAAATTAACTTACTTGTAATTTATTTAATTTAGTTATTTTAATACAATTATTTACCGTAGATGATAAAAATTCGTCAGGTTCCCAAGAAGATGGAATGGGCTGTGCTACAGTGGGTTTCCAAGAGGATCCAGCAGTGGGTTGTGGTTCCCAAGAAGGTCCAGCATGCGGTTCTCGGGAAGGTTCTGTTATTTCTTCAAATTCAGGGTCTGCACTATCCAGTGGAATTCCCTCTGGACCAGTGATACCGTAAACCACGTCCGGACTTATAACATTGACAATTCTTTCTTCCAAATCCGTTAAAGTTTTTGTGGTTGGTGGTCCACCGCCAGTTTGGCTTCTCCACTTGCTTATTGCTGAAACCTTCTTTTTGGTTGACATTTTCATGTCATTCCAAACCTATACAAATAAAATACATGTGTAATAATAATCAATTATAGTAATAAAATAAATATTATAAATAAAATTAAAATACTTACCCTTTGCCATTTTTCAACTTCTTTTTTGGGTTCTTGTTGGTTTAATGCGGCAACCAACTCCTGCCACAATTTTTGGTTCCGCATTCGACCCTCATCACCAACAAATTGCCCTCTTGCAAATTCTATATGTCTCTCCATAAAAGACACCAAAATATCTTTTTGTTTCTTCGCATTGCGAACATCTCGTTTTGCAGCTATATGACGCTCCATTATAAAAAAGGAAATATCTAACTAAAAGAAACCTACAAAGCTATTAAGAAAAAACTAAATCTACAGAATTAAACTACAGTAAAACTATGGAACTAAATTAAATATAAAAGCTAATATTAAAACAAATAAAAAGAATTAAAAACTAACTAAAATTAAATATAAAAGCTAAAATTAAAACAAATAAAAAGAATTAAAAACTAACTACAAAATATTATAAAACTACAACAATTTTACTAAGTTTACACACAAACAAGTAGCTTTAAAAAAAGCTGATTTATTTAAAAAACGCACTAAACTACACAAAAACTAAAAGAAACACAATAAAAACAAAATAATATCAAAAACAGAAACAAACAATATTCTAAACAAAAACTACAGAGAGGTGGTGCTGTCACAAGAACAAATATTCGAGAACAATAAATTTTCAAAGTTTTAAACTGTTATTACCAACTGAAACCTGGTAATACCAACTGCAAATCTTAAATTTACTAAAAAAAAATACCAAATTTCTTCTTTATCTTTTCTTGGTTACGTCATAACATTTATCACAATGCGTCATCAATTTATCGTTATTTTACTGTGATACTTACCATAATCAGCATGCAGGATTGTTGACTTGTGATGCAATGGTTCGTACAAATAAATGATAGTGCACAGTTATTGAATACATTGTGAGATCTGTATCAATGAATAAATTCTCTCGTTCAAGGTGAAAAATTGACTCAAGTAATTTAGTTCATTTTGTATTACTAATTGGTTCATCTTTGAGATTCACAAATGACGTCAAAGCTTAAAATGAAGTCCATAAAATAATCGAATGTTATCATCATTCGCATTTTGGCTTTTTAAGGCGCATTTTGAAGAACAATAGACGATGAAAAATAAAAAATAAAAGCAAATTTGCAAATGAATTACCGCAAAAGAATTACCGCAAAAACAGTAGTTGTCAGTAACTTAGTTCGCTAACTTAGCAAGTTGGTTGCACATTGTATGTCTCTAATATTGCTAACATTTTCAAATCATGTATTGTTAAATAACTCATTATAGTATCGACAACCAATTCAGGCAATTGATTTTCCGATAAAATATTAAAGATTTTCTTACTTCTACCAGTTAACGAATTTCTAACTAGGGCTTGTTTATATCGCATTTCGATTATATTTGCATATTCAGGAAATATCTTTTCATAATTATTAATCGATTTTAATTTCTTTACAATAAGTTACATTATTGTAAATGTTTGTACGTTTCATTTTTTCAATTTCTCTATCGCACAGATCTTTATACGAATTAAATCCATCAACATCACGAATTTCATAATTTAATTCTTTATTTTGATATTAATCTATCATAAAATAGAATTGTACGTACACTCGAAGCTCTTACTTTTTGTTAAGTTGGAACCGGAAACACTCTCACTTTTTGCTATCAATGAAAAACTAGCGGACGACAATGTCAAAAAGTGAGAGCGGAACTTGTCAAAATGTGAAAGGTGAAATAGTGAGAGCTTCGAGTGTATTAATTAATTTATAGTCCAATAAAGTTTCACTACATCAGTTTTGGTATCGTATAGTTTTTAATAATTAGGATAACAAATGTTCTATAAATCCACCATTTTGTTGGATGCAAATGTTGATCCTGTGTGGAATTGAATCTACAGCTCGCAAAATATCAGCAGCATCCAATCTTTGGAGAGCTCCTCTTATACGCTGCATCATATTCTCCTTTGTTGTAGGGGGTTTAACGTACACCAGATCTTTTATTCTTCCCCACAAATAAAAATCCAAGACGGTCAAATCTGGTGATCGTGGGAGGAAATCGACGGGACCATATTTTCCTATCCACCGATTTGGAAATGTCGCATTTAATTGCGCGCGAGCCACTCTTGAGGTGTGTGCCGGGCACCCATTTTGCTGAAATCACATTCCAAGACGATTTAGCAATGGTAAATCCTCTAAGAGGTTAGGAAGCGTTGTCTGGATAAGTTTTGCATATCTAATGCCATTTAAATTATTGTTCAAAAAGACCGATCCAACGATATGATCATTAATGATCCCACACCACACATTCACCTTCCAAATGCGCTGGTGATCGATCTCTCTTACCCAATGAGGGTTGTTGTGCGACCAGTATCGAGCATTCCAGGTATTTACTTCAAAGTCACTTTTGAACGTACATTCGTCGGAAAATAATATTTTTCGATGAAAGTTCACTGGTTGATTCTGCATCCAGTTGCAGAAGGCAAGACGTTGATCGTAGTCATTGCCGTGCAGTGCTTGATGCAGCTCCATTCTGTAAGGATGCAACTTATTCTCTTTTAAGATCCGGTGAATAGTCGACCTACTCATACCCGAATGTCTCTAATTTTCTCACGGAGGTTTCAGGGTTCACTGCAACTGATGCAAGAATTACCACAGATCGTTCATCTCGAACGCTTCGCGTCACTTGTTTCCCTTTATTGTAATGAGGTTGAGCAGTCCCTGCGAAAAGTATTCGATAGAAATAAATAGACGAATTAAAAATAAATAATGAATTCCTACATGGACAAATTTCGTTATTGAATATTCACATTTATATCATCAAAATTTCAATTATAAACATATGATGTTGAAATTCAAACGTCAAATTTTAATCTATTCCTTTTATTTTTAAATTCTCAATTTCATATTTTCAACTTCAATCTTCCAACTTTCAAAATTGAATTGGCAAACTTTAAACTTCAAATTTTCAATTTCAATTTTTCAACTTTGAATTATCAAACTTTAAACTATTTATTTTCAACCTTCAAACTCCGAAATCAAAACTTCATACTTGTATTTTCCGCTCGAAATTTTCAAATTTTCAACATCAATCTCCGAGCGCTTAACGTTGAATTGTCAAACGTCAAACTTCAGAATTCTAATTTCGATCTTTAAACTTTGAACTTTAAATTTCACATTTCAATTTGCCAAATTCTACCTTTTAAATAATTTTTACTACTTTGACTGCAAGGAAAAAGTAGTATAGCGTTTGGTACGGTGTCTGTAACATTTTCAAAAAAAAAATGTGTGTATAGAAATCATTCATATAGCCTCTAGATGACGAATCTGAACTTAGTTTATGTGGGTGTATGGATGTGCGTCGTCAGCTCGCTCGCTCGCTCGGTCCTTAGACAAAATTTTGTGATCGCAACTCCTCCTAGACGGTTCAACCGATTTTAATGAAATTTTCAGGATAAATTTGTCTAGTGCCCAAGATGGTCATGTGGTTTTGGTTTTTTCCAGTAATGCCAACTTTCCGAGAAAAAAATTACTATTTTTTAAAAATTCATTGTAGCTACATTATTTATCCGATTTTGATCAAATTTTCAGGAAAGATTCCCCTAGTGCCCACATAAATTTCGTAATTTTAATAAAATACAGTGTTGCCATCTTTCTGAGAAAAAAATTACTAAAATTTTTAAAAATTTATTACGGCCACGTTGTTTAACCGATTTTGTTCAAATTTTCACAAAAGATTCTTCTGGTATCCATATAAATTAGATAATTTCAACAAAGTACAGTGTTGCCAATTTTCTGAAAAAAAAATTACTAAAATTTTTAAAAAATTGTTATGACCACTTTATTTAACGGATTTTGATCAAATTTTCACTAAAGATTCTTCTGGTGCCCGCATAAGTTATGCAATTTTAACAAAATACAGTGTTGCCATCTTACCGAGAAAAAAATTACTAAAATTTAAAAAAATTCATTGTGGCTACATTCTTCATCCGATTTTGATCAAATTTTCAGAAAAGTTTCTCCTAGTGCCCACATAAATTATAATTTTATTAAGATACGGTGTTGCCAACTTTCCGAAAAAAAAATTAATAATTTTCTAAAAATTTGTTATGCTTGCATTATTTATCCGATTTTAATGAAATTTTTACAGAAGATATCCTTAGCGCCTATAATATTATATATTAGCAAAATACAATGTTGCCAACTTTCGATGAAAAATTTTTTTATTCCTATTTCTTATCATTTATGTGATAATGTCAAAGTAGTCTATATATGGGTTTACCCATATACTTCTAATCTTGTTTTTTAATAACTTGAATGTTAACTTAACTTGATTGTTAATTTAACTTAACTTGATTGTTAATTTAACGTTTAACTTTTTATTGTTTAACTCCAAACTTTCAACATTAACTTCCAACTTGAATTTCCAACTTTTAACTTTAAATTGTGAAATTTTGTACGTCAAACTTTAAACTTTTATCTTCGGCTATTAAACTCCAAAATTCAAAGGTTGAATTTCAAATATTTAACTTCAAACTAAAAAGTTTAAACTTTTTAGTTTATTATTATTGTTGTTAATGAAAACTTTTCGAAATGTGACAGATTGATTTAAACCAACACTTTTAAAAATATCCGATTGTAACAAGTTGAATCCGATTGTCACAAGTAGAAATTCATTTTAATATTTCACCAAGAGGAATCATTTTTTAGGAAGAGGATTCAGACTGACCTAACCACAAATCTTTTTGTGATAAGAGGAATCGTTTTGGGATAAATAGATTTTGTCAAAAGGATGGTATTCTTCTGCTAAGAATACAATTTCTAAGAATGAATGATTGAAATAATTAAATAATTTAATTTAAATCGCGATTTAAATTAAATGACTTAAATCGTCGAAACCGTTTCTAAAACTCAATTCTTTTCTATTTAATTCTATCAAGCATTATTTAGATAGGGATCTTCCGTTCGCGTCCGTTGAACAAGTCGTGAAAACACCTTCCGTGAATGTGGTGTTCGGTCAGGATATCGCTCTGCCCACACCGCTTCGGCTGCCCGAAAAATACCTCCACATTCACCCAAGAGAAGTAGCATATCCGTTGTTTCTTCATTCGAAAACACCATGACTAAACAAGTCGATAGAAACTTGACTATGTTTTTATAAAACAAGGACAATAGAAGTCCGATTTAAAACAGTGACCCAATTTGTAAAATTTTCACTGATTGAAATGAACCTGTTATTGAAATATTTTATTGCTTTTACAGTGTAAAAATTATGCAGAATTATTATTGGCCACTTATTAAAAAATTCTGTCTTACAATCTATGATCTATGACTTTAGAACATATATTGTTTGCATAGAGCTTGTTTTCTCAGTTTCTAATTTGACTTAGCATTGACCTGTAACTTGTAATTTTTCATTTGTTGGACCAAATAGCTTTTTTGTTTTGTCTCGTTTAGGTTTCAACTTCAATTCTTTTGCCAATTTTTCTGATATTACTGTAACGTCTGCGCCTGTGTCAATTTTAAATTGTACTACTCGTCCGCACATTTTTGATATGTGATATGTTCCAGTTATTTTTTCTTTCGTTAGAAATTGCTTGAATAGATCCCAAGAATTCCTCGTTTTCTTCTTGGTCGTCGACGATTCTTTTCATTTTTTCTTTCTTTGTTCTACAGCATACAGCATAATGACCTTTGAAGCCGCATTTATTACAAACTGCGTCTCTTGCCGGACAATTGTGTTTGTCGTATTTGTTTTTGTTACATTGTTTGCACTTTTCTATTTTCTTTTTCTTATCTTGTGCTTTTTCCTTCTGCTGGCTTCTGTGATTTTGGATTTTGTTTATTTCATTTGGTCTTAATGGTACCCCTGACCGTACCGTTGCCGTTGCTGTTTTTTGACTGCTTCGCTTTGTCGAGCTTTGTCTATGGCTTTTTTCACTGTTAAGTTCATATTTAGTTGTAATTGTTCAGCTACTTTAGCGTCACGTAGACCGTGTATGATTTTATCGCAAATCATTGTGTCTCTCAATTCACCGTACTCGCAGTGTTCGCTTAAACCATAGGTTCTCAACCTTATTTTGCCCACCGCCCACTTTGAGAATATTTTTTTTTCTAGCGCCCCCCAATTTTGTTTACTTACCATCTGTCGCGAATCTGAAACAGCTATTGCCACGATATCTTTAAACATGTAATCGCCCTCACTGTGCTGGGTCTTCTACCGCCCCCCTGAAAGTCTCAAACGCCCACAAGGGGGCGTTTGAACCACGTTGAGAACCTATGGCTTAAACTGTAAAGTGCTGTTACAAAGCTATCAACACTATCGTGTTCCCCCTGCATCCTTTGCAGGAATTTGGCTCTTTCATATGTGCCATTTCTTCGTGCTACAAAACGATTTTCGAAACGATTTTTCACTATATCGTAATTCTTTAATTCATCATTTGTGAATGCAAAAGATTTTAATATTTCCTCCGCATCGGTTCCCATGAGGTAAATTAATGTATTTACCTGTATTGTTCCCTCTGTTCCATGTAATTTTGTAGCGCATCTGAATCTTTCAAAGCGTTTAACCACGTCGTCCATTGCTCGGGATTGTTTACACTAAATGTTTCAGGTGATGCAATTTGATAGCTCGGTGCTATATTTGGAGTTGGTTGTGCCATTTTTCTCATCTTTTCTATCTTCTACTTTTATTATTTGAATTATTTCACACACGCGCTGTCACCATGTCATGTTATTATGTTTTTATTAGTTAGTTTATTTCTGATTACTAATACATGTGATTCTTATCTATATCATATCGCAACGCTTCTACTCTGCAAGATTACAACCTAAGAAAACATACTATCTCTAAAACGGCAATGCTGCCAACTTATATATTTATTTTACATTAATACAATATAATATATTTATATTATAACAAATTATTATAATAAAATACATAAAATCAGTAAATACAATTAGTGCAGTCGTTCTGGAGTAACCAGTAACACAGTACATACATAACGAAAATATAATTTTTTTTGTATTTTGCTAAAAAATAAAATACAATACAGATAGATATTTTTAGTTATCTTTTCAGTATAGCTGTTTGTAACAATAACTATTTAAATATTGTAAAGAAACCAAACAATTTTTTATAACAATTATGCGGTTATTATTTTAATATATTTTTAAATTGGTTGTCTGTCTAGCGGACAAATTCCATAATTAGATATGTGTCCCCACTCCTCATCAGGTTGTTGTGGGGACGCAAGTAATTGTTGCATTTTGTAGGAACATTCTGTACATAGTCCAAAATGACGACATGGCAATACTATTGTTGTTGGTGGTAAGTTGTGGCATATAAAACACTTCGTGCGGTCGTTTTTTTTCCACTTGCTCCTGTATTTCAATGCTCAGTAACTAATTTCATACAACATTTACCTTTTCCGTTTTTTCTATCTCCTCTTCGCAATCACTAGCAGTTGTTCTGTCTGAAATTAATGCAAAACTAGCAAAAATAAAATTTAAATAAATATTGTTATACATAGCGTTCATGTCAAACTGGGGAGGTACGTTACCAGGCAGTGCCGCCAGTAAAATTTCCTTTTCATCATTATAAAATGTTTCTTCATCCGATATATAATTTTGAATCATTCTTTGAAGAGGAAACGCTGTTCAAAAAAGATGGTACATCACGATCTTCTTCGAATTTACATGTAGCATCTTTAATACGTCTGGTATTTAAACGATATTCTCGTCTGGGCACAACCTTTATTTGAAGACGTTCGTCCACAAAAGCTCTTACTTCCCTAATTGTGCATTTCGAAATGTTTCTAATTTTCTCTGAAATAGATAACCTTGTTATTTTTGAACATATGTAACAAACAAAGTTTTGTTATTATTACCTATGAATTCCCAAACATTCGGCCCTCGCACTCTTAATAATCTTTGCAATAGAGAATGAAACGATTCGCAATCATTATTGGTGCGTCTTGGTCTTTCATACACCGAAAAACTGTCAAAACCTACTCTTGTCAAAAACTGTCTACGGTTATATCTAAAAAACATTAAAATTAAATAATATTATTAAATGCAAATAAAAAATTCAAAAGAAAGAAAATGTTAAAATAAACCTGCTGCATTTTACAATGGTCAACTATATAAAATAATTTAAATACGAAATATCAATTTACTGTAGAACTATTAGATGTATTTTTTTTTAAAATTTTGCTATCCATTTTATGCTAAAATAGGAGGTTTTAGTTTTATATTAAATAGATGTTAAGAAATAAAATTTTATTTTGAACTATTAATTATTAGTTTGTATTACAAAGAAAAATAGTACGATATCACATTTGCTTGAATGAATAATAAAGCATTTGATAGAAGCCTTTTGATTTATTTTTTTATCAATTCCGTTCAATTGTTTAATGGCTTTATCTTATTTGTATAGCTTGTGACAAAAACACTTTTTGTCACGAGTCAAATTTTGTATAAAAAATAATTGTATTTTGTAGAGTATTTATTTTTTAGTCAAATGGCAATATTGATATATCGTGTGAAATTAGCATTCACGTAAATACGCTTGGACAGGTGAAAATCTCTCTCTCTTCCGTGAGCAAGTCCGTCCCGAACCAACGTCTACGAGTCCGTTCGGTATCTGTGATTAGTTTGAAGGTTAATTTACCATGCGGTCTGATAAGTTTTTGTATTCAAGATGGAATTGGTTCGTTTGGATTTGAAACGATGTAAGTTGACAATTTATTTATTTGGTATTATGTTTGAATTGTTATTCATGAGATTTTATTGATATTTGAATTATTTTAGTAACGTAAATTTTGCTCTCGTGAATACAATGATGGTCAACTTACATTTGATTACGTTTTGTATAGTTTGTAAAGCCAAATTCTTTCTTGAATAATTTTATTAGTTATTTTGTTTTGAGTTATGATTTGTAGAGTTCAATTTATTAGAGTTTGTATCGTTATATTTTATTTGAAGATTAGTAATTTTGAGATGATAAAATTAACCTTGAAGCCACAGATTCCTTTCCAAATCCTATTTCCTTCTCTCGTAGATGCTAGTAGATATCCTTTCCGATTTCCGTTTGTGAAAGTCTTTCAGTGCGTATCATTGTCTGTGTTTGTAAATTTCGAGCCCTTGCTAGATCGCGTTATGATCTTCAGATTTTTGGTTGCAGTGTTGCGACACTGCGTTCGATAATTTTATTCGCGATTAAAACGTACCGTCGTTTTATTGTTTGAACTTTTGTAGAGTTCGTGATTATTGCAATACGAGTTATTTTGAGGCCTAGTGCCATTGTTCGTGTTGCAATGATTTTTTGGTTTATCGTATCGTATTATTTTTGCTATTATCACAGCGCTTAAATTTTAGGCTGAAGAAGCTATATCGGCTGTGATGATATTTTGTTTTAGTATATTTTTTTGTGGCCACGGCGTAATTCTCGGTGAAATACCCTATGTTTTCGTGGGCTACGCTTATAAGATCACGCGCGTTCGCCGGCTTCCGGATTTACAAATCACGGGAAAGACATTCTGTCTAGATCGGCTGAAGTACTTTCGTGTTTTGTCTCTCCTGCGCACGCGACCCTGATTTGTTCCCTGTTCTATGTTCCTTCTTCGTGATCCCTTTTCTTTTGTAGTATGAATGACATGTTGTGTATCGTAAGTAGCAAATCATCGCTTTATTTGTATTATTTTTTGTATTGAAGATTTTGTCGTGAGCAAGTAATTTTGACTTATTTAGCTAGAAAATGTTGTTAAGTAATTTTGTTTTAGTATTGCTAAATTTTCTTTGAGTTATGTATTTTTGTTTCTAGTTAAATACTTTAATTTATTTGAATCATTTTGAGCTATGCTATTTTCTCTTAGCTTTTGTATTATGCGATTATACTGTTGTTACCTATTTTGTTTGCTAAGTGAACTATGTAATTAACGTTTAAATTTTGTACTATGAGATTCATTTTGTTTGCTAATTGAATTATGTTATTATCGCTTAAATTTTGTAATCTGATATTTATTTTGTTTGCTAAATTTATTAACGTCACTTGAGCTAACTTATGATTTGTATAATTTAAATTGTAGCTGGTAAATTATTCTGATTCTGTATTAAACTGTTATATTGATGATATTGTATGAAACTATTGCCTATCGTTGTAATTTCGATTGTATCGACCTTTATTTCAAGTTCGATTTGTTTGATTTTATCATGTATGTTATTTTGGATAAATCTGCTGTGCCCACTCATGTTTAGATGACCAGGCTGTCGTTTTCAACGGCGTCCGAGCGAGATTCAGATGTATAGCAGCACCAGTTAATTGTGGAAACCGAGTTTGGATCAGCCAATGAAAGATTTCGACCATCCAATAAATCGAGTAGAAATTATGGACTGGATGATGATTTTTTACGACGTACTAAAGTCCGCGGGGCGTATTCCGATTTCGAGGGCGATCATTCTCATGATGTCTCCATCAACGATCACGCCGCTTTGTTGCGCTGTACATTCTGGCATCTCCTCGGCGCTGACGAAAACGCAGAAGAAGATCTTCTTTAGCTAGACCACCCGCTAACCAGCAGACATCAAACAAACGTCATATATTACGCTGTACTAAATATCATGCAATATAACTACTTGTCGTACACAAATTGTAAGTAATTTTTATTTAATTAATTAATCGCATTTCCGAAACAAATTCTCGAAAAATGAAATCAATCCCTATCCCGTTAAGTTCCTTTTTGAGATTTGTCAAAGCTTCTCATTTTGCGTCAACATTCCGCTTTGACTGGCGCCCACCTAATTTACCAACATCACAAAATAAAGTTCCTACCAACCTCACCTACGACCCAGCTCTCCTCCAAACAACTGACTCCGGTGCCCATTATGGGTGACAGGTAGGTTAAAATCAGATGAATAAAATATTTCAAAATTTGAACACTTTGATAAAATTTAACTTTAACATCTAATATTTTTCTTCATCTAAATGTCACAAGCTCTAAAATACAAATGTATAATTTTAATTTAAATTTTGTGCAATATTTAATACAAAGTAAAATAATTTTTACGATTATAATTTAAAAAAAAAAATTAATATTTATTGTTTGTTTAAGTTTATCACAGCAGATCAAAATGTTATTCGATTTTATGAAATTATTACTTTTAAATTAAATTATTATTTTAAAATTAAAAATTCTATATTTCTAATTTTTCTTAAATAAACTCTGTCTGCTACATTTTAAATATTTTGTTAAATATTATATATTATACTCTGTTATACTTTTTGTTATAATAAGTGATAATTTAAGATTTGATAATTTAATTATTTTTATTGTGGTTGTACATGAATCTGGCAAATTTAGTTGAGAATAAATTAATAGTTACAAATTTCATATTATTTTTCAACATTTTCTCTTTAAAGTAATAACAAACAATTATCATAGCAGAAAATGGAAAGCAAAAATTTCAAAAACATAACAGTATCACATGTAAATATTCTATGATTCACAGTAAATGGAGCATCGAGTATGTGACTTTAGCGTATATAATAGAAATACTCATCTCGAAATTTTCGGAGAGACCATTTTCAGATATGAAATTTGTCGCATATAGAAATCCTTCCTGTATACGATTGGCGGGCAACATAGCCAAACATATGAAAAACTTAAGGGATTTTTTTGCATTTTCATTTTCGCGCCATAAAGGTTTTAAGCCAAGTGCGCAGGCTTTTCTTAAAACAGCCTAAAAAATACTTGAGTAAATTTAAACTTGTACGTTCAATAAACGAAACAACAAAAAAGAATTAACTGATAAGGTAAATAAAATAGTGAAAATTAATAATAATATAACTGCACAATTTAATAATAAGATTGAATTAATTAGCGAAAATAATTTTATCTTAAACACAAAATTAGACAATTTTGAAAAATTATTTAGCTCAATATTTTATAAAGTTGATATTATCCAAAAGCAAAATTTAATAAACGAATTGATTCAAATAGCACAAGACCTATATTTCTCACTAATACTATTTGTTATGAATTAATGCGATATTTTGTCTTTTATATATTGATATATTGAATTATTGACAATGATACACAATTTATAGTATAAATGTACACTTAAACTGTCTTCTGTCATGCGTTTGACTCGACTGTGACTCGACTGAACTCTACTCCCCTCTGTCCCGTCTTGCCACACATAGAAAAATAAAGTTATACATATCAGGGCTAGCAATAGTTTACAATATTGTTCTAAACATTCCCGCCCGAGTTGAAAGATTACGATCTTTTAATTGACAGCTTATCTAACTTATGACTAAATTAAATTCTAGAGTTTATGATAACAAAGTTTTTTATAAACATATAGCTCAATCACTAGTTGGTAGCACGCACACGCGTTTTACAGGCCTTTTGTATACACCACTAGCGGTACGCACAGTCACTACCCGCACTACGCCGTCCGATCCTGGTGAAGTCTCTATTATTCGGCCCATTGGAAAAATGAAGTGGCGGAGTGTTGTCTTCCAGTAGCACCACAAGAGTGCCGGGTTTGATGTTGGGGGTCGAGCGTTGCCATCTGTTTCGTTGCTGAAAATGGTAAAGATATTCTTGGCGCCAACGCTTCCAAAAATGTTCTTTGATTTTTTGCAAATGTTGCTATCTGGATAACTTGTTGTCTGGTACATTTCCGTAACTATAGCTAGCTGGTTCAACTAGTATGTCTCCTATGAGGAAATGAAAAGGGGTTAAGGGGGTGAGGTCATTTGGACTAGATGATAGTGGTATTATCGGTCTTGAATTTAGAACTGCTTCTATTTCAGACAATAGAGTCGCGCATTCTTCAAAGGTGAGTAACATTGTTTGTGTTACAGTATAAAGGTGTCGCTTGGTGGCCTTGACTGTGGCCTCCCATAATCCTCCAAAGTGTGGAGCCCGAGGTGGAATAAATTGCCACTTTATTCCTCTATTTTGCAGCTCACGACTTATGTCGTTGTTCGCTCCTTGTAAAAACTCATACATTTCCTTGAGTTTTCTGCTAGCACCAACAAAATTGGTAGCATTATCGGAATGAATTTCCTTGCAAATGCCTCTCCTAGCAACAAACCTCCTTAATGCAGCTAGAAAAGCCTCCGCTGTCAGATCACTGATCAATTCCAAGTGAGCGGCTTTCGTGCTGAAGCATACAAAGATTGCAATATATGCCTTATTAATTTGTACTCTCCCTCGTCGTTTGTGTAGTCTGATTTGTATGGGACCTGCATAGTCTATGCCGCAAATAGTAAATGGTCTGCTGTATTCAGTAATTCTAGGCCTTGGTAAATCTCCCATAAGATGCTCGGATGGTTTAGGCTTATATCGAAAACATTGGTAGCAGTTCCGTACAATTTTTCTTACTGCTTGTCTACCTGCTATGGGCCAAAATCTTAAACGAATGATCGATAATAATTGCTCCTGCCCACAATGATGTAGTTGACAATGTTCGTGCTTAATGATTAAGTCGGTTACATGATGTTTGCTTGGTAAGATATATGTGCTCCTGATCAATTGATATATCGGCGTTTTTCAATCTTCCACCTACTCTAATTAATCCTTTGTCGTCCAAAAATGGTTTTAACATTAATAACTTACTCTTATTATCAACACTGTCCTTTCTTTGCAAATCTTGTCTTTCCTTGCTAAAACATTGTTCCTGTATTAACAATACAATTTTTTCTAACGCTCTTCCTAATTCTTCTGAAGTTATTTCATCATGAATTTTTGCATTTTTCTTTCTTGTGTTATGTATAAATCTTGTACAATAAGCAATTACTCGCAATAATTTGCTCCAAGATGAATACCTGTTGAGGATATCAAAATTCTTCTGTTGTGTAGTTAGCATAACCTTTGTCTTCATCTCTAACTGTGTTTCTTCCATAGCTGTTTGTTCTGGCCATTGATTTGTTTGTAACCATGGCGGTCCGTTCCACCACAGTTGGTTTCTTATTAACTGTGCTGCTGATACACCACGCGATATAATATCGGCAGGATTCTCAGCTGAATTTACATTCTGCCAGGTTGCATCAGTTGTCTGTCGTTGGATTTCTGTCACCTTATTTGCCACAAATGTTTTTAGTAAGTTTGGTGAAGTTTTCAACCATGCCAATACGACTGTGGAATCTGACCATAAGTAAATCCGCCTTATTTTATTGGTTGGTGATTGTTATACCGAAGCCATTAATTTGGCTAATATTGCCGCACCGCAGAGCTCTAATCTTGGCAACGATATAGTTTTCAGTGCTACTCTTGCCTTTGCACAAAGTAGTCGTGTATTCCGATTTCCTGTGTTGTCTATACTTGTTGCGTATATACATGCTCCGTATGCTATTGTGGATGCATCGGAGAACCCATGTATATCAACTTGTTGCTCCTTATTTCCAGGATTAACATTTCTTTCAAATTGTAAATTGTTGATGGCTGATAACGATTTACTGTATTCTATCCAATCCGTATAAATATCATTTGCTATTGGTTCATCCCATTCAATTTTCTGTTTCCAAAGAGTTTGCATTAAAATTTTAGCCTTGATAGTTACTGGACCGATCAAGCCCAGTGGGTCAAATATTTGCGCTATTTGTCCTAATATAGTTCTCTTGGTTACTTGATTGTTGCAAGTTAGCTTGAGTTTGTAATTTATAGTATCTGTTGAGGAGTATACCTAATGTTTTTAAACCTTCTTGTTCCTTTAATACTAATAATTTATTTGTCTTAGTTTCTTCTGATAGTTTTTCTAAAATTGCTTCGTTATTCGTCCGCCATTTTCTCAATTCGAACTTTCCCTTTCTTAAAAGAATTGTTAGTTGTTGTTGAAGTTCAATTGCTTCACTTATTGTTCTGGTGCCTGTTAATACGTCGTCCATGTAGAAATCTCTTAACAATGCTTCTTTTGCCAATGTAAATTCATTGCCGTCTTGCAATGCTAATTCTAACAAACATCTTGTTGCTAAGAATGGTGCACATGACGTACCGTAAGTCACTGTGTTTAGCGTGTATTTTTGTAGAGGTTGATTGCTGTCTTCCCTCCAGACAATACGCTGCATACGTCTGTCTTCTTCCTTGACTAGAATCTGTCGAAACATACTTTCAATGTCCGCTGTAATTACATAGGCATGCATTCTAAAACGTAGAATTATACTAAATAGCTCTTCTTGAATAACTGGTCCCACAAGGAGTTTGTGGTTTAGTGACGTTCCTGTAGTTGATTTAAATGATCCGTCAAACACTACGCGAAGCTTTGTCGTTAAGCTATCTTGCTTGATAACATGATGATGTGGTAAGTAAAATATTGGTTTATCAATTTTGTCTATTTCTGTGTTAATTTGCGACATGTGTTGAAGCTGCTCATATTGCTGCATAAAATTTATGTACTGATTCTTTATCTCTGGATTTAATGATAACCTTCTTTCTAAAGCTTCAAATCGTTTTGTCGCTCCTCCATAAGAATCACCTAATTCCAATTGTGTTTTTGTTGGTAATCTTACTATGAAACGGCCTTCTTCATTTCGAGTGACTGTTCTTTGAAAGTGTTCTTCACATTCTTTTTCTTCATGAGTCCACTGCCTCCTTTCATTTATTTCTTCTATTTTCCAAAAACGTTCCAATTGGTCTTGCAATGAGTCATTTGTAGACAACAATGAGGTATGGTTTGTTAACTGTGAATTCAGTTTTATAGCTCCCGCTACTATCCATCCAAATTTTGTTTTTTGCTATGTCGGACTGAACTTTGTTGATCTTATTTGTTCATTAAAAATTATTTCCCAGAAGATATCTGACCCTATCAGTAAGTCAATCGGTGCTGTGATTTCAAAGTTGTCGTCTGCTAGTTCGATGTCATCGGGTATGTTAAATGCTTTCTTATCCATACTTATCTGTGGTAAATCATCTGTGATTTTTTCTAAAACGAGACATTCAATATCTGCTGGGCAATCGTAATGTTTTGATTTAATTGTTATTTGCGTTTTATCTGACACTGTACTTATTTTCTGATTGATTCCGCATACTGATATGTTGGTTTTGTTGCATGTCAATCCTAGCTCTCTTGTTAGCTTCTTTGTCACAAAATTTGACTGTGAACCTGAGTCAATTATGGTTCTTACCTTGTGCATTTTCCCAAAACGATCCGATACCAATACGATTACAGTCGGTAGGATTGTGATGGTGTGATGTTCTACACGTTGTTGAGCAAAGTTAGTAACTGTGTTTGATTGAGTATTTTTCTCAACTTGCCTTTTATTTTCTTGAATTTCTTCATGCAATAAGGTATTGTGGCCTTTATGGCATTTTTTGCATGTAGACGACTTGCAGTCTCTTCCGTAATGTCCTGGCTTGAGGCAATTTATGCAAAGTTTTAACCTTTTTACTTCCGCATATTTTTCAGTAGCTGTTAATTTCAAAAATTTGTCACATTTGAACAAGAAATGTTGCTCTCCACAATGTTGACATTTATGAATTTGTTCTCTTGTTGTGACATACACGTTTTTCTTTGTTGAATATACTTTATTGCTCGAATCAGATTTTTCGGTCATTTCTAAAGACTGACATTTATTTCACAGAAATTCTAAAAATGTATCCAGTGTTGGTTTTTCAGTTTTTTCTCCTAGCGAGAGTTTTTCTTGCCATTGCTGTCGGGTTCGCCATTCTAATTTGCTGTTGAATAGAAATATTAATACAGTACTCCAGTTGTCTACCGGTTCTTTCAGCGATTTTAAAGCACTAATATTTGTTCGGATATTGTCAATAAATTGTCTCAAGTTGATATATGAATCCTTGCTTATGGCTGTTAATTCGAATAGATTTTTCATGTGGGTTATTTTAGTTGTTGATTTTCTCTTTGAATTTCACCTTCCATATATTTTTTGAAATTTGTAATTTGCAATTTTAAATTTTTGCGCTGTTTCTTTAAATCTTCCATTTTGGATTTGTTTTTTTAAGGAATATTGGTAAAGGAGAATATTTAGAGAACACACTTACCCTTTTTGCTGCTTTGCCTGTATCTGCCTGGCCGCTACGTTGCTTGCTTGTCTACGTACCGCGCCGTGCTGTCGCATGTTTCGCTTGGCGTTGCCTGGCCGCTACGTTGCTTGCTTGCCTTCGTACCGCGCCGTGCTGTCGCGTGTTTCGCTTGGCGTTGCCTGGCCGCTACGTTGCTTGCTTGCCCTACGTACCGTGCCGATTGCTTGGTTATGTTATAAATGCTGATTTTTCTTTTGTTTTAAGTTCTTAATCTCGATTCGAAGGACCAAATGTTATGAATTAATGCGATATTTTGTCTTTTATATATTGATATATTGAATTATTGACAATGATACACAATTTATAGTATAAATGTACACTTAAACTGTCTTCTGTCATGTGTTTGACTCGACTGTGACTCGACTGAACTCTACTCCACTCTGTCCCGTCTTGCCACACATAGAAAAATAAAGTTATACATATCAGGGCTAGCAATAGTTTACAATATTGTTCTAAACACTATTAGAAGAAACTATAACTTTCTGTCAATTAAATATTTTATATTTCGGCATAATCAATTACGACTAATTAATAAAAGAAATAAAGAAAATCGAAAATAGTTTCATTAGAACAATTTTGTTAAATAACATTTAAAAAAATAACATATTGAAAACTTACTGTTCACTAAAAAATGATAATTTAACGATCCTTATCGAAATCCCATCTAATGTTCTTAAAGAAGACCTTATTCAAGCCACA
This sequence comes from Clivina fossor, assembly GCA_963966155.1. NCBI lineage: Eukaryota > Metazoa > Arthropoda > Insecta > Coleoptera > Carabidae > Clivina > Clivina fossor. The sequence goes on from OZ014558.1 coordinate 15,112,587, forward strand.
TCTATACCCACACAATTACACAACATATACGAAACTATAAATACTGTAAACGGCCTTTATACGAAAAAATAATTGTAAAATTAGACCTATAGATAAGTGTGTTAAAATTAGTAATAATGAATATTATTGTCTCTCTCAAACTAGTGATTATGAGAAATGCTTAAAAAATGTAATTTGTTATAAAGATTTTCAGTTTTGCGAATATAATAGAATTTACCAATCAATTCAATCATAGAGATAAAAAATTCAAATTTAAATATTTGTTTTTTCCAAAGAAAACACAAGTAAAATTTAATTGTAACAATGAAATAAATACTAAAGATTTGCAAGGTATTTATTACACAAATAATTATAAAATAAATAACCAGATTCGTATAAAAAATAACTTTGGAGAACTAATAGAAATTCATGCAAATTCAACAAATCCAAAAATTGAGATTTTAAGATAAAATAAAAAACTGAAAACGATATTCAATTAAATGCGCTCTATAATAATGTTAAGTTAAATAATTATCAATATATTATTATCTACATTGTAATCGCATTAATTATTATTGTAATGATATTTTGTAATTGCAAAGATTATCTAAAGAAAATTAATATTCAAAAAATTAATAATAAGTCAGAAATTATTGAAATAAATAAATTAGAGCAACAATCAAGTAGTAAAAGCTCTACTCTCTACATTTGAAGAAATGAAATTTTGTCATTTCAAAAGACACATGAGGGAATTACTGCTGGCACAAGCATTCTATAGTATTAATGAATATTTCTCCATTATTTCTCCAACCAATGACAATGCTAAAACTGTGAATGTAGTTAAATGCTTTTGAATAAATTATTATTATTATTATTACTCCTGATGAGTTAGCTTTTCCTCTTAAGGGTGGAAGTGTAATGCAAAGACACCGCCCTATATTTCACAATAATTAAATTCATTGCATCATTTTGCTAGACGCTACTAAGCGAAATTCAATCCTTTTCTGGGAAATAGATAATCTCTGCAACTGTGTTCTCATGTTTATAAAATATAATTTGTATAACCATTCTAACTGTAACTGTTCTACTTGTAACATGTAATTGATTGACATAATAAAATTTATTTTTAATAAATTTTCGAGTTTAAAAAATATAATTTATATATTTAATAAACATGTTTTCCACTTAAAATCAATAACACACATTATACACATGTAATTACACAATTAAACTAACATTTATTTAATACAAGCAACGCTAATTAACATTTAACTAAGTTTGGAAGCAAAGCAAAACTAATTTTTTCTGATATTTTATATTTAATAAAGTTGTTGTACAAACTTAAAAATACATTATACACTATTTAGTAATTAGATTATTATTAAATACCTTTAAATCTATCGATATTATGTTATAATCAATTGATTTCCAATATTAATAAGTATATGAAAAACTAACAACGCAATCAGTGTCGGCCATTACTGACTAGGAACTGCTCGAATTAATAATATTATATCTTAGTAGAACTTAGATTATTATATATAGACTATTAAATAATTATATTATAATTAAATAACTATTAAATCGAGTGTTATTTTAATTATTTATTCCCATAATAGTATTTAATTTAATAAAAAAAACTGACACAGTTGATAATGGCTTTGTATGTACTACATGAATCAAAATACACGTAATTTAATTTCTATACTAGCAAATGTATATATATTTTATTTTATTAAATCAACTTAAAAACACTTAACTCTTGATAATTACCGCAATAGAACACACATTTATTTAATTAAATCAACGTTTAATTAACCTTAATCACGTTTAAAACCAAAACAAAATTGTATAACCAACACAGATAGATACATATATTGAGTTATATCAATCAAAACTCGTTTTTATTATAATAATTACGTAAAGAAATCATTTTTTCCAATAATTTATTGATTTCAATTACAAAATATATGTATATCAAGTGTTTTCATTACATTTTTACGAATGCCAATTTTTGACCCGACAAGGGCACGGACACTTTGCGTCAACATACGAGTACCTCACGATTTCTCGGCACTTTATCTAACATATTAAAATCTATCTTTATAGCTTTTTTACGTTCAATTGTGTAATAGAATAGATAAAAATTATAAGCAAGGATTGATAAATATGCAAATAAAACTGAATATATACGATAAAATATAATAAAACACCTAAAAATTGGTTTGTTTACATTCGTAACTATGATACCACAATTTTACTACGCGATTAAATCAACTTAAAAGCAATTCCTAGCAAACTTACCAATAAAAACTCGTAGATATACGTTTATTTTCATCATTTCAATGAATATTTATTGCCATAATTTGGTAATAAAATGCTATAACATACGCGAGAAACATCACTTTGATTTACACTTGCAAAAACAACTAAACAAACACACACCGATAAAATATGTAGATAAACATCTATTTTCATCATTTCATTGAATATTTCTTGTCTAATAAAATGCTCAGGGCCGTTCCTAAATGTACAGCCGCCTGCGTGCTGAGAAATTTTTCGCCGCCCCCCACCCTCACATTGACAATGGGAAAAAAATTTAAACCAGTATACATAAGTGCTTTATTCAAATGTATAATGATAAATTCAGAATACAATAAATTTTTTGTATTAACGTATTTTATAAACATATATCGCATTCGCAATTCCTAATAAAAAATTTTAGAGTGACGCTTTACGAGCTTTTTTCGCAGCAAACTCGTCTATGACTTTAACAAAATCAATTTTCTCAGATATTTCGTGCTCTATTGATAAAAGAGCTAAGCTAAATCAGACAAGCGCTCCTGTGTCATGGTTGACCTTAAATAATTTTTTACAGTTTTGAGTTTGGAAAATGATCTTTCTCCACTTGCAACTGTTACTGGCAATGTCAAATACAATCTAATTGCTATTGCCAAATTAGGATACAAGTGAACCAAATCGTTACAAATAATTTTTTCCAATATATCCTTACATTTATACACCTCAGAATTAAATAATGCCTTGAACGATAAACATTCAGCATATAGCTCTACTCCATCTATATCTTTTGAAATTGATATTCCATCATTAACTTGCAATGCAATATCTAAATCAGAGCAATGCTTCTTAATATCATCGTCGTTCAAATCGAACAAGTCATTCAAAAAAGAAAAGATATCGCTGCATTTCTGTAGTTGGTCGAATCTTTCTGAGAGCGCTTCTTTTGCTGTATCCAATATAGAAAAATAGAAATCAAGTTTGAATTTGTGTGTTGCATCGACTATTTTATCATCTTGATCTTGTCCTTCGTAATTGAAAAGTCTTTTTTTGGTTCGTTTCCTTGGCACTGGAAATTCTGGTTCAATTTCATGCTCAGCTGCAAACATGGTTGCTTCGTCAATGAATCTCTTAAATTTGTCATCAGTTCTACATTCATTAATAAATTTATTTAAATTGTTCAAAGCATTAATTGATTCTGTTACACAAATATCACTCTTCTGCAGCATCTTGCTAACCACATTAATTTTAGATAACAATTCTTGCCAGATCAATAATTAACAAACAAACTTAAAATCATTAATTTTATCGTACAATATGTTAGCCATATGCTTCGTTTTCAAATCGCGAGACTCGTCGATGATCAAAAACTCCAAACTTGAACAAATCGATGCAAATTGAAATCTCACAGGACGAATGGCTTCAATTCTGCTTTCCCAGCGAGTGTCACTTAAAGGTTTAAGTGTTAATTGTGGCACTTTGCTTTTCAAAATATGCCACCTGTATGTTGACGATGAAAAGAACACATATAGTTCCTGAATCAAATCGAAAAAATTTATGGTTTCTAATGTTATTTTCGCTGCATCATTTACTACTAAGTTCAACGAATGCGCTGCACAGGGAACAAAGAAAGCTCTTGGATTGACGGTTAAAATCCTTTGTTGAAGGCCTATTCGCTTTCCTCGCATGTTTGAGCCATTATCATATCCTTGGCCTCGCATATTTTTCAAGTCCAGATCAAATTCTGGCAAAAGTCTATCGCACAGGAATGTATATAAGCCTTCACCTGTTGTATCCTCTATTGGAAAGAAACCCAAGAAGAATCCTTTCACTTTCGGGGTGGTAGTGCAATCTGTTACTCGTACAATAAAAGTTATTTGATTGACGTGGCCAACATCTGGCGTTGTATCTAATATAATTGAATAGTATTTGGCGTTTCGTATAGTTTTTATTATAGTTCTCTTGATTTCTGAGGCAAGCAAATGAATGATTTCATTTTGAAAATGTACTCCTAGATAATGAGGTACATTAGATTTTTTAGTTGCTATCTGAGATTTCTGAATATTTTGAACATGTTCCATCATCACTGGATCAAACTTACTTATCATCTCTACAGCTTTAAGAAAATTGCCGTTATGCTGTGTGAACAATGTATTTTCTGTGCCACGAAAACCAAGACATTGAACTGCGAGATATTGTATAATTGCTATCAAACGTCCTATAATATCGCGCCACCGTTTTTTCTCTAATTGATTCGCATCATCGATTGTCGTATTCGTATTTAATTTATCTTTTAATTGTAACCATTTATTGCTATTGCTAATATGATCTGAGCTTTGTTCATGTCTCAAAACGTTGATAGCCAAGTGTCGCCAATCACTGAATCCTGTACTGGTTAACTGTATTTGTTGCTTTCCAAAAATTTTACAGGGAAAGCAAAATACTCTGTCGAGTTTCACAGAATACACCAACCATAGTCGTTTTATTTTTTCACCATTTAATAAAACGCGTATATACTGGTTCGAACAGAATCTTCGACCAAATTCGTCAAGAGGAAAGTTCATTTCGATTTGGATTGGCCCCTTTTCAACCAACATTTGGATGTTAGAATTCGATAGTAAACGAGGCCACGTTCCAGCGTCCGCGAAATCGAAATCGCTGCACTCCGCAATGTCCTCGGAAACTTCTGGCACGTCATTTTCGTTTTCCGAAGAGGAACTTTTTTCTTTGTCGTTTATCGTCTTAGCGTCTTGCTCTGGTTGTCTGTTGCTGGTTCTGCCGAAGATGATGTAGAGGGCGTCACTGTATTTTTTGAGCTATTATAAATTTATCCAAGGCTCCTCTCAATTCTTCTCTTTCGCCAGTCTTCTTCTTCTTTTGATTTCGATAGAATGTACCAGACAATCGCTTTGTCTTTCTCTCAGAAATTTTGTTACTGTAATAAAAGTTATAACATAGTAGTTTTTTCAAATCAATATAAAATATTTTTTAACAAACTATTCATCATTCTATATTTCCATGAATTTATTTAACAATTTTACATTGTTCAATGTAACTAATATAATGTGAAAGTGAAAACATATTTTCTCTAATTCGTGGCATGTAAGAAATGTGTATGCGATACTTCTCGTATTGAATTCATCTTGTTCGGGGATTTCAGTTGTAATGATTATAAACCCAGGCGCATATAATACGAAAACGGCCGCAAATTCAAAATATAATTCATCTTGAAAATTACTTTCCTGTATAATCTGCGAAGTCCAAAACCGCACGGAAATGTGAACTACTAACGCACTCCTAGCGCCTAGCTCTGCGCGCAGACTGTCTCTCGCTTTTTTATTAGATTCCTCGTTGTTTGCGTTCGACTTATATGCTACAATACTGCATACTGGCAGTTGGCTTTGCGCTGTGTCGACATCTCTGCTGATGTACTTACATTTTCTAAATGTGGTGGGGGAAAAAACCGCGAAAGTAATATTTAGCTTGGAAGCCATCGTGTGACGTCACGGGTCACGTCATGCGCTTTTATCAGTCTGTCACTTTTAAAGTGATGTGATAACCTGAAATATTTGTGAGTGTCATATAAATATATTTAAACTGTTCTATTTTCGACCGCAGTCGGCCGCCCCTTAAAATCGGCCGCCTGCGTGCGGGCATGCACTGCACGCCCGGTAGGATCGGCCCTGAAAATGCTATAAAATATACGAGAAACATATCCGCGTTTAATTTGTACCACAACTGACAGCTGGCAGCCATTTTGATCTATCAGCTATGTTAAATATATGATAATAATAAATTTATTATAATTATTTTATTTGGTAATAAAACTCGAGAAAATGTATATAAATGCGAAAAACGCGATAAAAACATGATTTATAATTAATAGGGGTGAATGTATGAATTAAAAATACAATAAATATAAAATAAATATACATATGTAGAAACTTACAAGCGAAAATAACCCTTAATAAGGACGAGTGTTGAATGAAAATATAATATATATAATATTACATGTAGAGCCATCTCTTAGATATGCTTTAAACTAGCGAGTCCCATAGACATAAGATATACTAATTAAGTCTGGACTTTTTAAATTGATTTTGGTGTCCCCAAGATGGCCGACAACACTAGCGCCAACGTGGGAACTATTATTTATAAACTAAATATTATTGAAAAGTTACGTATCTAATAAATCCCGTTATATTAAATATAAATTTATTTATTTATTATTATTATTTTAATTGTTAAATATATATTAAATAGGCTGAACTCCAGAGAAGGTCCAGTGATGTTGCTGTATTCACAAATATTGAACAAAACCAGATTTGCGCATGCGTGAACATCGGAACGCCTATGTTTGGTGTGTATAAACCAGTGAACCTCAAAATGTTTCATTAGTAATTTTATCATTTTCGTCCGTTAAGATTTATATCATGTTAAGAAGTGTGATTGTTCCTTATGTTATGTTAAGAAGTCCGGTAGGTTTCAGGTAGGAGTTGTGTTTAATAGACCGTTAAGACACATTTAAAATCTCATTTTGTCTTGTCACACATTTTGAGAGTCACTGGTTCTTCAACTAACGTGAATGCAGCCAAATCTGTGGACCTTCTCTAGAGTTTTACCATTAAATATTATAATTAAAATGGAATAAATTAATTTTAATAAAAACCGGACACAATACATGTTATGAATTAAGTTGACAGTTACAAAATTTAACGTATGAAGTTGTCTGTTCTAGAATGACTAATTTGTTGAAGACAAATTGTCAAATTCTAAAAATCTAACTAATGGATCAACTGTAACATTATTTGTTCCCGATGATACAAATGCAGTGATCGAAAAAATTAATTATTTTATTGTAATTAACATATATATAAATAAATTTAAATTTATTCCAGGGCGTTGTAACAAAGCATAATACAAAGTTATGCCAATTTGAATTAGATTCTCTTATTTTTTTTTTTTAATAAGAGCCGCGCAACAACTATGCGGTTTGGACAAAAATTTACCATTTACAAAGGAAAGAAAATAAGGTCTGAAAACACTCAAAACAAATATAGATAGGTTGCACGATGTCACAACACCAGTACAGTTTGGTTAATAAATATATTGATATAAGTAAATTAAGATAAAGCGAGAAAGAAGTACTGTATCAAGTTATATATGAATTTATATAAAGTCATATTTCTCTTGTAAACATGCATTCGAGTGAATGCGGCATGGTCGAAAATTGACCAGGTAAGAGATAGTAAAACGGAGGGTAGAAAAACACTCGGTACAACAACGACAGCACAACAGATAAGTTGTGAGATGTCACAACACCAAAAAAAAAAAAAAAAGTTGTAATTTCCAAATATAATGATGGAATATATTAATAAAATATAATGTTATCAATTAAGAAGAATTATAGTTAAGGCGGATAGTGTACAAATTCAAGTTATATGTATTTATATAGTTCTGTTTCTTGTAAAAATGCAATAATGTTAATGTTACTAGGATTATATCCGATAGCTAGCTGATTGAGCGAATCTAACGAAATATTATATTTGCGGCGACTGTCTTGGTATTTTACACAGTTGGTGAAAATGTGCGTCACCGTAAGATCATAACTTGCGTCAGTACATGCAGCGCATTTCGGTTTGGAGGCTGTCGTGTCAAAGAGATAGGAGTGCGTTAGTTTCGTATGTCCGCAATGTATACGTGTCAATATTGTCTGCTCTTTGCGATTCAGACCCTTGTATTCATCCTTCTTCTTTTCGTATGAGACAGTAGCACAGCTCCGATTCGAATAAAAATTTCGATTTTGGGTGTGCAGTTGTTGCCATGCAGATAAGGCATTTGTCTTGCTACATCTGATCAGATCTTGTTGGTGTACAAGATTTGTGATGCAAGCTGGATCAAAATCAATAGTTGACTGCCTAGCGACAGCACTGTTGGCAAGCTCATCGCCGACTTCATTACCACTGATATCTATGTGTGAAGGTATCCACATCAAAGTAGTTTTTGTATCATTTTCAACAGAAAGTTTATAGATACACTGATGAATGCAGCCGACGGTCGCATCAACATCGGTGCCACCGCATTTCGGGTAATTACGAATACATAGAAGAGAAGATACAGAATCTGAGACGATGACCAAACGTTTAGTAGCGAAACTAACTGATGTAGCAGCACCACCACCACCATCGGCATCAGCCGGTTTATGAATAAAGTTAGAAAAATATCAATCAGTTCAGCTGAATAAATCGAACACAGCTCAGGTAAATAATATGATTTTCTTTCGTCGTTCGACGAATCATAAATACCGCACCCTACTTTATGGTTATTGATGTTTTTAGACCCGTCCGTATAGATGATGGTTGACAACTCGTTATCCAGATATGGCTGGATTATTTCATTGAATAGCTGTCGATATAATGCAGGTGGTGTATCGGATTTCTTATAATTGGCTAGAGATAAATTGATGTCCAGGTAATTTGATGACAATATCAGCCAGTTCGGTGGAAGCAATGATTCGTATTTATTTTTCCCAGCCGGAATAATTAAACTATTGTTATTACTAATTATTTTAAAATCATTATGTAGTTGAAGTGCAATTGGTGTAATGGCAGATGGTGGCCTTTGTGCACGTACAGTTTTTAAGACAGGATTGTTAAAGGTATAATCGTAGTTTAAATGAGTTTTGTTTGATATTAATTTGCTTGTATATTTTACAGCCAGATGTTTACGGCGTAGCTGAATGGGCAGAAATGAAGCATCAGCATGCAGACTACAGATGGGGTGGTTCGAAAAGCGCCAGTTATACAGCGAAGGCCAGCGTTAATAATAGGCTGGATTCTATTAAGATGACATTGTCTAGCCGAATCATAAGTGATACTACCATAATCCAAGCGAGACACAACCAGGGCTTTGAATAAAATATCCAAGAGTTGACGATCAGCGTCCCAAACCGTGTTGCTTAGACAACGAATAGGATTTAGTGCCTGTTGTGCCGTTGCAATAAGATGATTGAAGTGAAGTCTCCATGTTAGCTTATTATCGAAATAGACACCAAGAATTTTCATATAATTGGCAACCTGAACCACTTCGCTACCATTGTTCATTTTAATAACAGGTGTTGTGTGCCGTTTACGTAACCTACAAAAATCTACCATTCTTGTCTTACTCGCCGAGAAACAAAAACCAATCGCGGATGCATTCCCCTCCACACGATTCACTGCCTTTTGAAGATAGTGTTTCAAAAGTGTTATATTCTCGTGCGACATGTAAATTAACAGATCATCCATGTAGAGGAGAGAACGCACAGTACCGGGTATGCCTTCCGATTGATCGCTGTCAAGAAGAGAGTACAAGATATTGTCGAGCCTTGCGGTATACCGTTTTCCATGCTGTGATTCCTGGATAAGGTTGGGCCCAATTTCACTTGAAAACTACGACCAGAAAGAAATTGTTCAATAGCAAAGCCGATACTACCGCGAATTCCCCATTTGAAAAGTTGGTATAATATGTTATGACGCCATGTCATATCATAGGCTTTTTTGATATCAAAAGATATGGCAACAAGATGTTTTCGTGATAGTATCGACTTTTGAATATCGCTAGCGAACCGTATGTGGATGTCGCTCGTTGAATATCCTCTCCGAGAACCGCATTGGTAAGTTTTTAGACAGCTGTTAATATTCAAATACCAATTTAAACGGTGGTTAATAAGTTTTTCATATATTTTGCCCAGATGGCATGTCAACGCAATCGGTCGGTACGAAGATGGATCTGCAGCCGGTTTGTCCGGTTTACAGAGTGGAACAATGTAAGATGTTTTCCAGATTAAAGGAAAAAGACCGCCACGCCATATATGATTAAAAAATTCAAGCAAATATTGTATCATTTCAATGGGCAGATTTTTTATTATGTTATAAGATATCTTGTCCGGCCCAGGTGCTGCGTTCTTCTTTTTCATGTTGTGCAGAACAGATTGAAGTTCATTTAGTAAAAAATCCATATTGCAAGCATTTAGATAGTCATTATCACCAGGTAGACTAAAATCAAGTTCAATATTCGCTTCGGTATCGTTTTTTATTTGAAGAAATTCATTTGTATATTTGTCATTATTGCTGACGGAAGCAAAATGATCGGCTAATAGTTCGCAGATCTCGTTAGTATCGACTACGTCACCACTGCCCGTCCCGTTATTCAGAAGACTGATGAGCCTGAAAGTTTTCAAACCAAACATGGACTTTATCTTCTTCCAAACTTGATCAGTGTTAATAGATGAAGATAAGGAAGAAGAGTTTTCATCACAAGCAAAGCTATTTACATATTTATGCCAGCTGTTGCGTTTTGATTGTAAAATAGCATGTCGTATGGCGGCTCGAGCTCTCAGGTAATTGATTTTGTTAATGTTGTTCGGGTGATTTCTGTATACACGATAAGCATGCCTTTTGTTTTTAATTGTATGCAAAAGTTGCTTAGTGAACCAGGGAACTGGTTTACGTAGCTTGATGTTATCAGACTGAGTAGCAATGTCAGCATTAACATTCAAATTAACTGAAGTTGGTGTTAACAGAAGCAGGTCCTCCTCGCTACCAACACCAACAGAATCACTGATATCAGATGAACTTGCATCCGAAGAATGCAATGATCCGTTCGAAGAACGGTAAGCGTTGAGAAAGTTCCTAAGCTGCGGACAGTTGTTTTTAAGGTTACATTTACTAATCGGGATTGAAGTGAGAGCGGATGAATAGTTGATAGTGTTGATAGTGTGAAGCGCTTGATTGATATCTGTGTCGGTATTGAATTGAAGAGTAGGGATTTGCAAATTTTGTCTGAATAAGTTCCAATCGGCATGATCGTAAAGGAATCGGTGTGTGTGAGAAGTTAAATTGTTTGGATTGAAATTTGAAGCCTTATCGAAATTTATCTTAACAGGTATATGATTACTGCCGTATGCATCGTTTTTGTGTGTGCTCCAGGACAGATGTTGGCTGATATTCGCCGAACAGAATGACAGATCAATGGTGGAGGTAGAATTTAATCTTAGATTTATGTATGTAGGTTCGTTAATCTTGTTTAATAAACTGATGCTATTGTTGTTTTGTAAGAAAGAAGTAATGGCACGACCTATTCGATTTGAAGCTCTAATGTTAGTTTCCCATAGCCTCGAATGGCCATTAAAGTCACCACATAAGATGAAGGGTTTAGGCAGCTGACGTTCAATACACTCAAGCTCGGCCGTATTTAAACTCCAATCGGGCGGAATGTAAATATTGCAGATGGTTAATTTTTTAAATTGGGATTGCAACGTGGTGGTGGCTGATGAAGAGGAATTGCTATTGTTAAATATCTGAACGGCAACAACATGTAAGTTGGTTGTAAAATTGATCTTTTTTGCCGGAATATTTGATTTGATTAGAGTGATAACGCCTTTGCTAGCTCTTTGAGCATTATTGCTGCAATCTTTGCGGAATGCGTTAAAGCCTTTCAGGCTGAATGTATCACTAGGTCTAAGTAATGATTCTTGTATGCATACAATGTTTGGATCCAGCTCTGCTATCAAAAGCTTAAGCTCATTAAAACGATATTTTATACTGTTTATATTCCAGTGAAGTAACATAATTGATGAATTTTAAAGAAATAGAACAAAAGAATTGCAGTTGCATTTTTAAAGATAGAATTAGATAACAAATAAATAAATATAACAAATAAATTAAATTAAAATAAATAAAATTAAATAATAAATAAATAATAATTATCCAAATATATAAATAAAATTAGTAACAAAATTTTTGGTAATAGTATTTAAAAATTTACAAATAAAAATATTGGAACTTCAATTATTATTTCCTGGGCTTGCCTAATGGCCAACCCCTTTTTTGCTTTGTGACAATAATTTTTTTGTCTGTTGGGCTTAGTCCGAAGTTAAGAAACTTCCTCCAGTAATATACTAGATGTCGAGCTATCATCAGAGGCAAATGTAATTGTTGCATTATCGCTATCTCCTTTTTCTGTATTAGGTTTACCTTCGTCATCTGTGTTTCTTTTTCTTTTCTCTTGTTTTTGTTTTTGTGGTACCATTTTAGGAGTCTCTTTTGCCGCAAATTCAACTTTTAATGCTGTTAAAAGCATTGGCAATATTTCTTGTGCTATAGCTTTGGCATCAATTGTTTTCGGTGTTGCAGCAACCACTTGAGCAAAAGTAGAAATATTTTTATTTGGTAATCCTACCACTTTTTTCTTCGCTTCAAAGTATGAAATTTTTTCTTTGACTTTAATTTCCTGAATCGCAAATTCCGTTTTATATACAGGACATTGCCTTGATATTGCCGAATAGTTTCCGTCACAGTGTATACATTTCAGAGGATTTTCGCATGGTTTCCTTCATGCCAATCTTTACCACATATGCAAATTTTCACAGTACTACTGCATCTTAAAGCAGTGTGTCCAAATCTTTGACATTGAAAACATCTCATTGATGTCGGTATATATTGTTTCACAGGTAGTGACATATATGCTATTTTAATTTTATCTGGTATTTTGGGGCAGTTAAAAGTCAAAATATGGTTAGGTGTAGTAATTTCTTTACCAGTGTAGGAAATAAGTTTAAATTCAAATTAGCTACAAGGAAGTCTTATCTGTCAACCGGCAGTAAGTGCTGCCACCACTGTAGTTGTAAGGGTAAGACGAAGAAGAAGGGTTCCGGCAAAAAGCATGCAAGACACACGCACACATATATTATGTTATGTTTATGTACGGCAGTGAAGCGACTTATGTGTTAAAGCTGAACGACTTATGTTTTATGTACAAAATTATATTTACGCGTACGTTAAAAGTATTCTGATTGATATCTATATTAGTGTGTAATATTATCTTCAATATATTTGTATTTATTCAACCTGACACCACGAAAGAATTATTTCGCACGCGCCAATCCAGGCCAACCTTACCTCCCACAGTTATCAGGTGTGGGGTACTACCAAAATTTAGCTAAAGGTAATCAAAAGTTATCGAAAATATTGTGACAATTTACGAAAGGATATTGAGTTATAATGGCGGACGAAATGCAAGCAACCTTAGAAGAAATCGTTACGGCGACAGTAAGGGCGTTACAAGTACGAGAAAATACCAAGAATAGGGCAGACGAAGTTAGTGCTCTGCTTCCCACTTTTGGCGGTTCACCAACTGAAGATGTAATGTTCTGGTTCAAACGTATAAACGCGATCCAAAATCATTATGATATTGGCGACGGTACCTTGTTATTGATAGTGGTAAATAAGCTAAGAGGTGCAGCCCAGAATTGGTTCTACTCAAAGCCAGAATTTGTCTCACTCAGTCTACGGGAGTTAGAAAACAAAATGATGGAAATGTTCTCGTGTCGAGAGGACAGGATAGCTCTAATGAAAAAATTCGAAGCACGGCGGTGGAAGAGATCTGAGAAGTTTGCAGTTTATTTCCATGAGAAAACATTACTCGGAAATCAGCTGGAGTTAGCAGAGAGAGATATGATCAACTACGTAATCGAAGGACTAGACAACCCGATGTTGGAAACACAGGCGCGGATGAAGGAATTCCAGTCGTTGCAGAAACTTTTGAGCGTAATGAACGAGGTGACCAGTGTAAATAATTTGCATGTTACTGTTACAGCACGCAAAACGAGTAGTAGTCAAAATAATAACCAGCAGCAGCGGCAACCGTCTTCAGCAACCGCATTGCAGAAAGAACAAATCCGATGTTACAATTGGTCACAATTGGTGCACAAGCGGTCACATTGCGAGTGAATGTGACAGGCCGAAGCGAGAACGAGGTTCATGTTATTCATGTGGTGGACAAGATCATCAAAGAAGGGATTGCCCGAGTCGTCAGCGGCGGCCGAACGTTGCACCAGCCGACAGCACGACGATGATGATCGAGGAAAATCAATCCGGTACTGTTCCTCCATATACGGTACCAATCACGTTAAGTATGAACGATAAAATTATATCATTGAATGCTATGATTGACTCTGGAAGCCCAATTTCCCTCATAAAGCAAAAGCATGTGCCTCTAAGTTGCATCGAGCACTGCCATTGTCCTGAGCGTGGTTGGGTAGGAGTCAACCAATCCGAAATAAAAGTAATAGGTATTACTGACAGAATTATTTATGTAAACGGAATAGAAATTAAGATTAGATTCCATGTTGTACCAGAAATTACTATGAGCTATGATTGTGTACTAGGTAGGGATTTTATGGCTTCACCCAAAATTAAAGTTAGCGTCGATAAAAATAGTGCTATAATTGAAAGTATTGATACTGAACCGGTCCACAATGAATTCATTTCGAATGAAGTTTTGCTAATTAATGATCTTAATGTTGCAACGGTCGATACATTAAATACGGAACCTACTTTGAGTTCAGTTGCTAAAATTGAGTTAAATAGAATATTTCAGGAATCATATGTCAAGCCAAAGCGCGAAATATCACCAAGGGTGAAATATGAAACCGAAATCGTAGTTAAAAGCAATCATATTCCATTTTACTTCCGTCCGCGAAGGTTGTCCGAAACCGAAAAGATAAATGTAAAGAAAATTATAGATGACTTGCTGAGTAAAGGTATTATACGCGAAAGTAATTCTCCTTACAGTTCACCGATCGTACTTGTTAAGAAACGGGACGACTCTATTCGGCTTTGTGTTGATTTTAGAGAATTGAATAAAATTACGGTACGCGATAGATATCCGCTTCCACTGATAGAGGATTTGATTGACACACTGAAAGATAAAACGTACTTTACTAAGTTAGACCTTAAAGATGCTTTTCATCATATAGCGATATCGGAGGTATCCGTTAAATATACGTCGTTCGTGACGCCATTTGGCCAGTTTGAGTACGTAAAGCTTCCTTTTGGATATTGCAATAGCCCTTCTGTATTTATGCGCTACATTAATAAAATATTCAAAGAATTTATCGATAACGAGGAATTAATTATTTATATTGATGACATCTTGATAGCAACGGATACTATAGAGGAAAATTTTGCGATTTTAGAAAGAGTTTTTACAGTATTAGTTCAAAATGTTTTGTATTTACGCACAGACAAGTGTACATTTTTGACAACCAAAATAGTGTACTTAGGTTATGAGGTTAGTAAAGATGGCATTCGTCCAAGTGTTAATAATGTTAATGCAGTTACCGAATTTCCAATACCCGCTAATTTAAGACAACTACATTGTTTTATCGGAATGATTAGTTATTTTCGTAAATTTATCAAAGACTTTTCATTAAAGGCAAAACCATTATATGACTTGTTAAAGAAAAATATTAAAACTTATAACTTCGGAGCGCGAGAATTAGAAACTTTTGAGAACATAAAAGATGAACTAGTGAAGCGTCCCGTCCTTTCCATTTATTCGCCTATGTCCGAAACCGAGCTACATTGTGATGCCAGCTCAGTAGGATTCGGAGCTATACTTTTGCAGAAACAAAGTGATAACAAATTTCATCCGATATTTTATTTTAGTAAGCGAGCGAATGAAGCTGAATCACGTTATCATAGTTATGAGTTAGAATGTCTTGCAATTATTTATGCTCTAAAAAGATTCCACATTTATTTGCACGGAATTAAATTCAAAATAGTTACGGACTGTAATAGTCTAAAACTAACTCTAGAGAAAAAAGATATTAATGCACGCATAGCCCGTTGGTCACTATTACTACAAAATTATGATTATCAGTTAGAACATAGAAACGGTAATAGAATGAAGCACGTCGACGCGTTGAGTAGGCGCGATAGTATAATGATCATATGTGAAAATAGTTTCGAACGAGTATTAGCAATTAAGGGGTGATACCTACCTGCAAACTTTTAAAAAATCGATTTTTTTTTTATTGCATAAATCGAAAGTATACATATTCAAGAATATTTTCTCAAAAGCGCAAGTTAATCCGATTAAAATTGACAAAGTTATGCGCGGTACAAGAGTACCGGGTTGAGACCCATTGGAAACGCTCTCCGTCATTCCTGTGCGCGTGGACATGCGCAAGAGCGTGTTTACGTTGAATGCCATAATCTGAAACGAACGTGCACAATACGAGGCTGCATGTCAGTGTAAAAAGTGATGATTTGATGATTCTATGTAAATTCCCAAAAATATTCACTTACAGAGGACTGAACACAACTTGAAACTTTAAACGCAATTATCTCGAAACCATGTCTTCAAAATCGGTGCCAAAAATTTCTCGAAAACTATTCGTTCGATTCAGATGGCTGTGTGTGCATTTTGTTAAGAACTATTTTTTCTAGTACTTAATCGTTCGGATTTTGTCTCTGATTAAATTTCGATTTTTTATAGCCGATCAGAGACAAATTTTTATGGGTCAAAATCGATACTTCAACTTTACAAGGCCGCCATTTTGTCAAAAATGATTTTTTTTGAAAATCCATCGATTAAGTACTAGTTTTACTCATGCTTAACAAAACCCGCTTGGTTTTATTGATTTCAAATAATTCTAGCGCGATTGGGACTTGGCACCGCAAAAGGGTTTCCCAAAAACATCATCCACGGGGAGCAGCCGTGCGGGGCACCAGGACGGATTTTTGTAATTTAAAAAATCGCATTTTGTAGAGGAAGACATGCCGAATAAAGTGGAGAAAGTCGTTTTGAAAAATGTTGTGTAGTTTTTGTTTAAAAAAATCCCAAACTTTCGTGTATTTTTAGGCCTTGCAGGTAGGTATAACCCCTTAAACAAGACAGTGATTTAGAAATAAATAAACTACGCGAAAGACTCGAGCACGGCGAAGACAAATTGTATGAAATACAAAACGGTTTACTATTCAGAAAATGTAGAAACAATAGACTCTTCGTAGTTCCACAAGAAATGCAGAATAGTGTTATTAGGTTATACCACGATGACGTTGGTCACGTGGGAACGAACAAGGTGATCGAATTAATTTCGCGAACATATTGGTTTCCCGAAATGAAAAAAAAGGTTCGTAATTACGTGTCCAATTGTCTAAAGTGTATCACTTATTCACCGGGAAGTGGTAAGAGTGAAGGCGTATTGCATAGTATTCCTAAAGGAGATTTACCATTCAATACTCTACACATTGACCATTATGGTCCGTTAGAAAAGACAAAATCGAATAAAAAGTATTTATTAGTCGTTGTTGACGGATTCTCGAAGTTTGTAAAGTTATTTACGTGTTCGTCTACTAATACGAAAGAAGTAATTAAACATTTAAATTCGTATTTTGCAAGTTATAGCAAACCATTAAGAATAGTATCAGATCGCGGAGCAGCATTTACAGCTACAAATTTTAAAGAATATTTATTGAATTTAGATATTCAACACATATTAATAGCAACGGGAGCACCCCGTGCTAACGGACAAGTTGAAAGAGTAAATCGTTCAATAACGCCGATGTTGTCAAAATTATGCAAGGACCCTAAAGAATGGGATGAGGTAGTGTTTGACGTAGAATTTAGTTTAAATAACACGGTAAATCGCTCTACGGGGCAAACACCGAGTGTATTGCTATTCGGAATTAATCAGAGAGGAAGAGTAGACGATAACTTAAGATTGTACCTCGAATCGGTTCAGAACAACCCACGAGATTTGTCGAGTGAACGCACACAAGCTAGTAAAAATATCGTTAAAAATCAGGAATACAATAAAAAGCAGTTCGATGCGAAACACAAACTACCGTTTAAATATCAATTAGGCGACTTAGTTGTGATTCCAAATGTAGACGTTACGCCGGGAGTTAATAAAAAGTTATTGCCAAAATTTAAGGGACCGTATGTAGTTAAATCAATACTAAACAATGATAGATATGTAATAAGTGACATAGAAGGTCATCAAGTAACGCAGATACCCTATGAAGGAATCTGTGATGCTTCGCGTATAAGGTTGTGGGCCGATTCTGATCAACTTCACTAATTAATAAAGATGAAATTATGTAATTTTATGTAACTTTATGTAATATAGTTTAATTTATGCACAATGTAATTTATGTAAACAAATAAGACTGACACTGCTAAAACGACCGCTTAATATATGATCGGGGCGATCATATGTCAGGCTGGCCGAACTGTAGGAAATAAGTTTAAATTCAAATTAGCGCCAAGGAAGTCTTATCTGACAACCGGCAGTAAGTGCTGCCACCACTGTAGTTGTAAGGGTAAGACGAAGAAGAAGGGTTCCGGCAAAAAGCATGCAAGACACACGCACACATATATTATGTTATGTTTATGTACGGCAGTGAAGCGACTTATGTGTTAAAGCTGAACGACTTATGTTTTATGTACAAAATTATATTTACGCGTACGTTAAAAGTATTATGATTGATATCTATATTAGTGTGTAATATTATCTTCAATATATTTGTATTTATTCAACCTGACACCACGAAAGAATTATTTCGCACGCGCCAATCCAGGCCAACCTTACCTCCCACACCAGTTTGTTTATCTTTGGTAATAATTCTTTTTACATCAACAATACCTTGGCTTTTAAGTTCTGTTTTTATTTCTTCAATGGTGCAGTTTAACAGATCACGACAAAAAATCATACCTTTCGAAATATTTAAAGTTTGGTGAGCAACTACCTCAATATTGAATTCACCCATCTTTTTTAGAGTTACCATTCTTTTAGCTTGTTGTGAAGAAGAAGTTTCTATTAGAAGGCCACCTTTAATTTTTTTATATTTTTTAAACTACCTATCAAACCGAACAAAATTCTATGTATAACAAACGGACTGACTTTGTTGAAACCTTCCTCAATATCATCAAGATTCTTGATGACCAAGAACCGGGGAATAACCTCCTTTTCTTGGTTCATCTTTCTTACAGGGTTTTGTGATGGACCCGAAACATCGCTTTTATTTAACGAGGAAGCTTCCTCGGGAGCTAATGGTATTCCGGACAAAATAACAGACGGCACAGACAAAGAAATAGAGTTAGTGTTGGTTCCCATATGAGTCCCACGAGAAAGGTCGGAAATAAAAAGTCCACTCGGCAGAGCCGCCTACCGCGCACGGCTATAATACTGCGTTAATTCGCCAAGTACTTCGCAGGCACCGTTAGGAACTCATTCACGCAGAGCCATTCATCCCTTCGGCACGGTTCGCATAACACTTTGGGATTTCGCCTTTGTTAACGGGGTAAGGTCCCCCCAAGCTCAGAAACCCGTGGTGTCGCAACTCACCAAGATAAATATTGCCAAGGACAGTACCTATCCCTTGCGGGTCCGTTTTGGTCCGCCCCGAGTATTTCATTTCCCCGGTACCACCCATATCTGGGAGGCATTCCCCTATCCGCCACCTGGGGAGGCGCCCGATGGGGGACTGGAAACCCCGCACGGGAGATTCTCTTATTACTGTTCATTATGTTCACATGTTTAAATATTATAATGATATCCGATTACCTCGTACAAATGAACAAGTTTCTATTTTCAACGGTATACTTTCTCAATCAAGAAGACATATAATTTTAACTGAGCAATCTAATATCGTTTGGAACAATAATTATGTACACAAGCGAGAAAAGCAATGCGCTTATTATATGGAATTAGTTTTTAAATTTAATATAAAAACACCACTGGATTTACTACGTGTTAATAAATTAAATGACTGTTTGAAAATATTTAATCCGAAATTTTGTCAGTTAGCGTTACATACGAATAATGTAACTCGTGAGGATGTTACCGTCCAGATTGTGTCCATTTTGTTAAAAGCAAATCACGAATTAAAAGAATATAATATAAAATTTTCAGTTATATTCGAACAAATCAACCAAGGAGTACTTAGTGGGTTATTTACACATTTCTAAAAAATACGGATTTATTGTTCTATCAGATTCGCAACATTTTATCGCTTGTATTATTGTTCCAAATGATACAAGTAATTTTTCCGAACAAATGTTGGCTTGCTTAGATCATTTTGTTTTAGTCAAAAACTATCACGTTTTCGATTAGTACTATAAAGATTATCATCGTAGAATAAATTATTTATATGTAAATATAAAAGATATTGAAATATTAAATCTACAAAGTACTGCTTATAATAAGTTTATAAATAAAAATGATAACGAACAAATAGTAAAGATTAAAATCTTACATAAATGCGAAATAAGTATAAAAAAATAATGAAATACAATGCTTACTGATCTGTAATAATGTCGATGAAGAAAATTAGATTCCAAGCTGTTTCATACGACTGAATCGAAAACATGTTATAAATTATCCAGCTATAAATAGACAAGACATATGTGATATTATTTCGACTAATCGACAACTTATGAGGAACTTTCAAAATCGGTAAGTTTTTTTTAATTTCAAGTAAAATCTTTGTTAGATAATTTGTTCTTCAACGGTGTTCCTTTGGTAATATATTATTGGGTGGGCTTTTGAGGAACTTATTAATAATGCACGCATTCAACTGATTTCAAATAAGAATCCGGTTCCGATTCAACAGAAGATGATGATAGATTGCTCACAATAGCACAGGCGCATGATTATATGGCCTACTTTTTCATACTGTGCAATAACGAGCCAAGTCCTGGACTTAACCTGTTCTTGCACTCAATGGTTGGTTTGAAAACATTTGGCAGTACGCTTATTCTGTGAACATTATTACTGTGTTTTTACAATTTGTGTGTACCTAACTTTATTAAAAAAAAACAATTACGGTTCCCACTATGTCATCTAGTTCAGAAGAAAGTGTATTTCAGTCCAGTGGCGATGAGTTTTTACCAGAAAGTTATAAACATAACCTCAATACTGAAACTCAAGAAGATGATTTGTCTGAGGAAGGTTTAGCGGAGTTTGGAACTAATGAGGATTCAGAGGATTCTGTACATTCGGAAGAAGCTGGCACTTCTGCTGGTCCAGCAAAACTGGCACAACCAGGTAAAAAGCGCCTCATACGTAAGTCGTCGTGGAAAAGAAACATTCGCAAGCAAAAGCTAACCAGGGGCGAAAATTATATAAATACTGCTGGAAAATTGACACAAAAGAAAATTCTTGGAGATAGCTGCAACTGTAAAATGCAGTGCTTTGATAAACTTGGTGCTACGAGCTGTGCTAAAATTTTCAGCGATTTTTATGCCATATCAACAAAAGACATTCAGGATGCTCATTTGTATGGCCTTCTTCGTAGTAAACCTGTAGAACGAAAAAGGCCTCGTTCAGGAGAACAGCATGGCAAAGGTTTTTCGTATATTTATCAGGTAAATAATTTATTACATTTGCTCCTTGTTCTGTTTAATTCAGTTTAAAATAATTTTAACAATAAATTTTAGGTTCGTAATGAAGGAACGACTCTGAAAGTTTGCAAGACAGCATTTTTAGCCTTACATGCAATTACCAAGAGCCGGCTTGATCGCTTGCAGCAACACATACACAATAGACATGGAACTCCTCCCGAAGACAAAAGAGGCAAACACAATAATAGACCAAACAAACTGCCTGAAAATATCGAAGAAAAGATTCGCCAACATATTTTGAGTTTTCCGAAATATAAGTCACATTATAGCAGGAAGGATAATATGCAGCATTATTATCTTTCCCCACTTTTAAATGTTGCAAAAATGCATCAACTGTATTTTGAGAAACATGAACCAGAGCAGTATCAGCTGCAGCTTCAAAACAAACCATGCAATCCTGTCGTAAAATACGAGTACTTTAGAAAATTATAAAATATCCTTTGGCACTCCGAAATCAGACACTTGTCAAAAGTGTGATATGCTGAAAAAAAAATCAATGCTGCTGAGTCTGAAGAAGAACAACGAACACTACAACGCGATAAAAATCTGCACGTAACAAAAGCGGATACATTTTATGCCGATTTAAAGGAAAAGACAGCTTTATCAAAACGTGATCCTAATATTGAAGTTATATTTTTTGACTTTGAACAAAACCTGCTGTTACCGGTATCACCGGGTGGTGACGTGTTCTATAAAATCCAGCTTTGGGTATACAATTTTTGTATTCATGTTGGGAGTACAGGGCAAAGCTTTTTTTATCTTTATGACGAAACGTTAGGAGGAAAAGGACGAAATGAGGTAGCAAGTATCTTACTGCATTTTATTAACACACACTTGGCATCAGATATCACTGACTTGTATATTTTTTCCGACAACTGTTCCTCGCAGAATAAGAACCATGTGCTTACTCAGTTTTTCTATACTCTAGTTGAAAGTAAAAGATTTCGAATGATACGCCACAGATACCCTGAACCGGGGCATAGCTTCCTGTCCTGCGACCGCAGCTTTGGGCTCGTTGAAATCCAAAAAAGAAAATATGATAAAATTTATCTTCCTCGGGATTATGTCAATATTATTAAGACATCCAGCAAGAAGTTCCGTGTAGTTGAAACAACGCAAGATATGTTTTACAACTTCTACGAACACTTCAAAGTGTTCTTTGTAAAAAATCCTTCAAGAAAAAATACTAAATTTACGATATCGAAATACAGAATAAAATGTTACGTACAACAAGAAACTACAACAGTACTACGATGCAGTGAAAGTGTATCATTTCCAGTACTTCATGATTTCAGTATCCTGGACAGGAGGGTTTCGGAGCCATTAACATTACCAAGTAGCGACGAAAAGTTATACACAGAGAAACGACCATTAAAAAAAAAGAAATTTGAACATGTTATGAGTTTAATAGGTCGATTCGGTTCACATCTGTAAGGCCTGTAGCGCTACAGAATAACTTTTTTTATCAATAGAAACTCCTTATTATAAAATCAATGTATCATACACACGACTGTAGTGAGTGTTATCAATATGAAAAGTAGTTTGAAAGAGATGATGACGAGAGTAACATTCAGAATTCACCAACCAGCACAGCAATCAGTCAAAAGTCAATGTTCGTTCATACAAGCTCACATTTTATCGTACGATCAGATCAAATCATTCACACTGAGATCTTAAATTTAAACTTCGTAAATTTAATGCACAAACTCGTCCTGGCCTATTTGTCTAACATTTAAAGTTTAGAGAAAAATACTTCAATGACAAAAAAATATCACCATTTACCCTGTGCAAGTCTTTGTTGTTAAAGCAAGTGTATCAAACTGTGTAAAGCGGACAGACTTGCTAGGATGCTAGCTTTTTTTTTTTTTTTAACATATCAACAATGTACAGGTACAACCAACATATAAGATTCAACCATATACATATGAAACATTTTAGACAGTTGTTTTGTTTTTCCATAATGTTTTTGTTTTTTTTTTTGTTTTTTTTGTTTTACTTAATTTAAAAGACTCAATTCAATCTCAGAATCGGAATATTATCAGAAGCTGCCGTAACCGATATCGGATTTTATCCGATCAAACATGTGCGGATGGGCATGCGCGTGTGGATGTAAATAACCACCAGGTCCAGGTGAATGGGGACCGGTTGGTGTTTGGGGCGCCGTCGCATAGCTGCTGTTGTAATAAGCTGGCGGGTAATTGGGGCTGGGTATATGCAAGCCACCGGGCGTCGTTGGTGGTGGTGGATACACGTTCGAAAACTGTTGTCCAGGACCAGGTGGTGGACCGTATGGTGATAATTGCGCATATGGCAGCATCTGAGGCGGCACTCCGCATCCATGGTGATCGATAAACGAATGTGAACCGCTCATCCAGGGAGCTGGTGCCGGAGGCGGTGCGTTGCCCGGGGAACTGTGCCCGTAATTATAGGAATTGGGCGGTGATGAGCCAGTAAGCGATGCAACCGATAAACTGCCGTAACTGTTATACGAATTATTTTCTATCTGTAGAAAAATTGCATTCAGTAGAAAAAGACAAAAAATTCTGTAACGCTACAGGCCTTACAGATGTGAACGGAATCGACCTATAAGTTATGACTTAAACTCATAACATGTTCAAATTTCTTTTTTTTTAATGGTACCAAAGGCTAATATGTGGTTCTATGACGACATCGAAAGGTACCAGAGAGCCTTTCAATCGGAGGAGCATCAATCGTCTGTGTCCGAATACAGCGATGACGACTGAACAACAAAACTAAAATATGTAAAAAAAAATGTTTTAAATTTGAATATGCTTGTGTATTTTATTGTGTTAGAATAAATTATTGTTCTTGTAGAAATAATTCCATTTTGTGTAACTTTTTAAAATTTTAATCGGATGAGCACCACTTGTCTGCGTCATAATACAGCGATGGCGACTAAACCGCAAAACCAAAATATGCAACAATAATATTTTCTAACTTTGTATATGCATGTTTATTTTATTGTGTTCTAATAAATTAAATGTTCTCGTAGATTTTTATTTTGTGTGACTTTTTAATTTTTTTTTTATAAAAAACTGTGCATTAACAGGTTAAGTCCATCAATTTTTTTTAAATATCTCTAAAACTATAAATTTAAAATTAACTAAAATTAATATATACGTTATGTGTGGCTGTGTCTATAACTTGCTATATTCAGAATTATTTATTAATTGTTATTAAAAGTGTAAAACATTTTTTTCATTTCCTGTAAATTTTATAAAAGTGGACTTGGCTGTTTCTTGCATTGGACCCTTCAATTATGATTGTATCTTATTAATAAGTTCCTCAAAAGCCCATCCAATAATATATTACCAAAGGAACACCGTTGAAGAACAAATTATCTAACAAAGATTTTACTTGAAATTAAAAAAAACTTACCGATTTTGAAAGTTCCTCATAAATTGTCGATTAGTCGAAATAATATCACATATGTCTTGTCTATTTATAGCTGGATAATTTATAACATGTTTTCGGTTCAGTCTTATGAAACAGCTTGGAATCGAATTTTCTTCATCGACATTATTACAGATCACTAAGCATTGTAATTCATTATTTTTTATACTTATTTCGCATTTATGTAAGATTTTAATCTTTACTATTTGTTCGTTATCATTTTTATTTATAAACTTATTATATGCAGTACTTTGTAGATTTAATATTTCAATATCTTTTATATTTACATATAAATAATTTATTCTACGATGATAATCTTTATAGTACTAATCGAAAACGTGATAGTTTTTGACTAAAACAAAATGATCTAAGCAAGCCAACATTTGTTCGGAAAAATTACTTGTATCATTTGGAACAATAATACAAGCGATAAAATGTTGCGAATCTGATAGAACAATAAATCCATATTTTTTAGAAATGTGTAAATAACCCATTAAGTACTTCTTGGTTGATTTGTTCGAATATAACTGAAAATTTTATATTATATTCTTTTAATTCGCAATTTGCTTTTAACAAAATGGACACAATCTGGACGGTAATATCCTCACGAGTTACATTATTCGTATGTAACGCTAACTGACAAAATTTCGGATTAAATATTTTCAAACAGTCATTTAATTTATTAACACGTAGTAAATCCAGTGGTGTTTTTATATTAATTTTAAAAACTAATTCCATATAATAAGCGCATTGCTTTTCTCGCTTGTGTACATAATTATTGTTCCAAACGATATTAGATTGCTCAGTTAAAATTATATGTCTTCTTGATTGAGAAAGTATACCGTTGAAAATAGAAACTTGTTCATTTGTACGAGATAATCGGATATCATTATAATATTTAAACATGTGAACATAATGAACAGTAATAAGAGAATCTAATTCAAATTGGCATAACTTTGTATTATTAATTAATTTTTCCGATCACAACATTTGTATGATCGGGAACAAATAATGTTACAGTTAGATCCATTAGATATATTTTTTGAATTTGACAATTTGTCTTCAACAAATTAGTCATTCTAGAACAGACAACTTCATAGGTTAAATTTTGTAACTGTCAACTTAATTCATAACATGAATTGTGTCTGGTTTTTATTAAAATTAATTTATTCCATTTTAATTATAATATTTAATATATATTTAACAATTAAAATAATAATAATAAATAAATAAATTTATATTTAATATAACAGGATTTATTAGATACGTAACTTTTTAATAATATTTAGTATATAAATAATTGTTCTAACGTTTGCGCTAGTGTTGTCGGCCATCTTGGGGACACCAAGATCAATTTCAAAAGTTTATTTTAATAGTATATAGAAAATGCTTTTCTGACCTACAAACGTGCGTTAAAACAAAAAGTTGCCACGGACTCACAAATTATGGATCAGGCAAAATTCCGGGCAGAGGTGGCACACTGTTTTTGTAAAATGAATACATAAACTACCAAACGAGGCAGAGGCGTTTTCCCGAGGTAACAAGAAAACCGCTGTCCTACTACCTATAAGGCACTCGTGTCTTCCGAGGGTCTACCCTCTCTTGTTACGTTGCTACCAGTGTCTGTCCTGGGACACAAGGTAACCTTTTCCTCCCCCAGCACAGGTGTCTGCCACTGTTCTGGTGATTCAGAAGTCCGAATTTCGATACCGAGGAATATAGAAAATTATCGCCGACGTCGCGATCTTGTAAATATAATCGAAATGCGAAACAATCAGCCATTGAATTGTATGATAATTAATAATTGTCTTTGTCTCGCATTAAAACACTATATTATTATTTTGTATTCTGTGTTATCTTTTCGATCTACTTTAATGGGCTAGATTCTAGCTATGCTTTCGATATTTTTATGCCATCTAGAAAATAAAACATTAATGTTCTTTTTTTTACCAAAAAGTTTTTTTTTTTATATTGCTAATTGTTAATTGTATTAGAAATAAGAATGCTTTGTTTATGTTTAATTATATATAAATAAGGAAAAGATGTTATTTTGTTGAACGGAGGGGTTTCGGCTCTCAGTCGGAGGAAAGTAGGGATGTTTTCCGGCGCCTAGTGTTGGACCGCGGGGGGGAGTGGGATGGGTTGGAGGCGCGGGGCAGGTGCCAGATGTACGCCGTGGGTCAGGGATGCCATGTCGATGTGGCGGGCGAGTTCTCGCCGGTAGCTGTGGGCCGGAGGTGCGGGCTGGCCGGCGGAGAGCTAGAGGCGTGATGGTGCTGCTGCTGCATGGCTGTTCCGCTGATTGGTTGTCACGGTATGTCCGGGGTACTGTATCGATTGGCAAGCCTATGGCAATGAATGGAGGGGGGGTTCAGAAATGGGCCTGTGGTTAGCATAACGATCTGAAGTAATGCCGTAACAACGGTCTCCCGAATCGTCGTGGGAGCTGCAGGGGGAGAGGTTTTTAGCAGGTAAAAATTCGACACTACTGGCTGGTGTGTGGCTTGTGTCTTTTGAAGATTTTCCTCTTCCCCTCCCGAAAAAAAGGTTAGGTTTTAAACAATAGATACTACAGTAAATTTTTACCCAGTTCAGGGCTTGAAAATGATTCTTTGTAAAAGTTTATTAAGACAAATTGAAGTCAAATTGTGTTAATTCAAGTCTGGAACCAACAATTTACACTATAAATATATATATATATATATATATATATATATATACAGGGTGTAACAGAATAACTATTCCTAATTTTAACTGGAGTATCCTGGGCCACGGACTCACAAATTATGGATCAGGCAAAATTCCGGGCAGAGGTGGCACACTGTTTTTGTAAAATGAATACATAAACTACCAAACGAGGCAGAGGCGTTTTCCCGAGGTAACAAGAAAACCGCTGTCCTACTACCTATAAGGCACTCGTGTCTTCCGAGGGTCTACCCTCTCTTGTTACGTTGCTACCAGTGTCTGTCCTGGGACACAAGGTAACCTTTTCCTCCCCCAGCACAGGTGTCTGCCACTGTTCTGGTGATTCAGAAGTCCGAATTTCGATACCGAGGAATATAGAAAATTATCGCCGACGTCGCGATCTTGTAAATATAATCGAAATGCGAAACAATCAGCCATTGAATTGTATGATAATTAATAATTGTCTTTGTCTCGCATTAAAACACTATATTATTATTTTGTATTCTGTGTTATCTTTTCGATCTACTTTAATGGGCTAGATTCTAGCTATGCTTTCGATATTTTTATGCCATCTAGAAAATAAAACATTAATGTTCTTTTTTTTACCAAAAAGTTTTTTTTTTTATATTGCTAATTGTTAATTGTATTAGAAATAAGAATGCTTTGTTTATGTTTAATTATATATAAATAAGGAAAAGATGTTATTTTATGTTTAATAATTATTATTTAATAAATATTCATACATGTTTATTAATGCGATATTTCTAATTTTCCTAAATTTCCTGTTATAATTAAACTTGGTAATGTTTCGGTTATAATTCCAGTAGCAACTGTAACATTATTTTCGCGTATTGTAAATGGTTGACCATTTGTCATAACCATTTTACCATCTAGCATTCTAATTATTTATTCTAGCCGCTAGAATAAATAATTAAATACACTTTTGTGCGTCACCATTATTGCTCCTATCAATTTCAGCGAACGACTGGGCAAATTCTCCACTGTGCTATCCAGGTACGCAGCGTCGGCACCGTAAGATTGAAGTTGGCGCCCGAGGGAAAAAGGTAAAAGTTTGTCGGCGACTGCGGCACCACAAAACGTTACCAATATCGGAAGTACGTCACAAAACATTATTTTCAAAATAAAAATTTTCTGGTATTTTACTGTTTATATATGTACCTTATTATATCATTTTCAATTAAAATTTTCCGAAAAGAAAAAATCATGCATTTAACCCTTAAATGCATGAGTGGGGTCCGCAAAGGACTCCAGTGTTGGATTTTTTATTTTAACATTTTCAGCCACGCCATCTATGAACTGTGAGTTCAGCAGTTTGCTTCTGTCAATGTCTAGGTTATGTTTAATGTGTTTACAGAAATAAATTGTTGCTGTGATCAAAGTTAGCAAGGAATTAGGTAAGCGGGGTCCTCAATGGACCCCATGTACGCATTCATGTTCCTAATATTTAGTATCACATTGTACACAGAGTGTGCAGAGTTTGCACAAAATTTTACTATGTAAAAAATTATTTTTTAACATTTTGGCAATTTTATAATTCAATGTATAATTAAAAAAACATTTACTTTGAATATTAACAATTTTTAAATTAAACTACTTAATTATTTTCCAACATCAAATCATCAAAATAAAAAACAATCCTTTACATAATGTCATATTACAATCATTTGTTTTTTTAAAATAAATATGACAGATACTGTCAATTTACAATAATGATTTTACCACAAAATTTAATATTTTCGCTTCGCTTTAAAGTAAAACAAAGATCAATTCATTCGACATTTTAAAGGCTTTTAGTTTCTCTGTTCGTCACGCGTAAATTTCGTAAAATATTCAGGGAACGCAACCGTTGCAAGAGTTGACTGTTAGCGGTTCCCTGAATACACACGTTGTGCAGGTGCTGACAGTCAACTGTCAGGAAGTTTACGCTCAAATTGAAGGTTGCATTTAGTCAGCGGAATAACATAACCATAAATTACTTCATGTTTACTATACTACTGCTTTACGGTTACTTGTAGTTGTGTTAACATGAGTAATAGTAATAGTTTATGATGACTTGCTCAGGCAAATGATGCCTGAGGGAGTGACGCTCGAGGCCTTCGCCGATGACTTGGCTGTAGTGGGTGTGGCTAAAAAGGCAGGGAGCCTCACGCTTAGGGTAAATGCAGCACTTGAAAGAATATATAACTGGCTATGCAGCAAAGCATTGGAAATAGCAGCCGAAAAAACAGAAAAAATTATTCTAACCGGAAGGAAATAGGTAGGCGCCACTAATTTCGAAATAAGGGGTGAGCCAGTAACGATGGTACAGCAGGTAAAATACATTGGGGTGGTACTAGACGGGAGGCTCTCGCACAAAGAGCATATAAATTACGTGGCGGCGAAGGCAGATAGGGTGATACAGGCGCTGGGTAGACTGATGCAACGTATTAGTGTACCCAAAGATAGCAAGAGGAGATTGTTGGCCTCTGTTGCCACATCAGTGGTCTTATACGCGGCACCGCTATGGGCGGAAGCCGTAGTAAAATGCGGACCTATGGAACAATACTTATTTCCCCACAAAGGAAATTGGCCCTTGCTATATGCAGGGCATACAGAACGGTCTCGGCGACTATAGCATGTAATGGCAGGGACACCGCCAATTGACTTACTGGCAATGGAGAGAATGAAAACCATGGGAGCGGATACGAAGGAAAAGGAAGAAGCGCGTAGAACAACTGCCGTAGAATGGCAAGCACGGTGGGAGCGGGAGACGACCGCAGGTTGGTTAAAGAGACTACTGCCTAACCTGGCCTCATGGTTACAACGGAAACATGGCGCTCTGAGTTTCCATACTACGCAGGTGCTCACAGGACACGGATGTTTTGAAGCGTATCTGTACAGGATCGAAAATTTGGACAGTGACATGTGCAGGTACTACGGAGAGCAGTATTGCCCACGGTGGGATGAACAGAGGAAAGAGTTCGTCGAAGCGTTGGCAATACAGAAGCTAACAGTGGACAATTTAATACCACACATGCTGAGATCTGAGTACGGAATGTGGTCACGCAATATATGGCAATGGTCATGAAAAAAAAAGGAGCAGGATGAGAGGACGGTCGAAGGAAGGTGAGTAGCAGACATAACGTGTGTGCGAATGTGAGCGGGCGAATGGTAAGCGCGCTTGAGCGGTGCAGGACTTGGGAGAATCTGCGTCGGTCGAATGGTGTGCAGGGGCGGGGCATTCGTCTGTGTATATGGCGCTCCTAAGGGTGGTCTGGGCTACTTGCGTCTGGGCGTTGGTCTGCGCGCAATTCCGTCTGGTTGCTGGCATGTTGGCCTGGGCCTTTGGCGCGTCGGGAGCTGGTCGTGCGTCGACCGGTCGCCCATGCCTCGTTTTAGTGTGGCCTGGCGCGGGGCGTTGAACGGAGGGGTTTCGGCTCTCAGTCGGAGGAAAGTAGGGATGTTTTCCGGCGCCTAGTGTTGGACCGCGCGGGGGGAGTGGGATGGGTTGGAGGCGCGGGGCAGGTGCCAGATGTACGCCGTGGGTCAGGGATGCCATGTCGATGTGGCGGGCGAGTTCTCGCCGGTAGCTGTGGGCCGGAGGTGCGGGCTGGCCGGCGGAGAGCTAGAGGCGTGATGGTGCTGCTGCTGCATGGCTGTTCCGCTGATTGGTATGTCCGGGGTACTGTATCGATTGGCAAGCCTATGGCAATGAATGGAGGGGGGTTCAGAAATGGGCCTGTGGTTAGCATAACGATCTGAAGTAATGCCGTAACAACGGTCTCCCGAATCGTCGTGGGAGCTGCAGGGGGAGAGGTTTTTAGCAGGTAAAACTTCGACACTACTGGCTGGTGTGTGGCTTGTGTCTTTTGAAGATTTTCCTCTTCCCCTCCCGAAAAAAAGGTTAGGTTTTAAACAATATAGATACTATAGTAAATTTTTACCCAGTTCAGGGCTTGAAAATGATTCTTTGTAAAAGTTTATTAAGACAAATTGAAGTCAAATTGTGTTAATTCAAGTCTGGAACCAACAATTTACACTATAAATATATATATATATATATATATATATATATATATATATATATATATAGTAGAACCTCGATTATCCGGACCTCGATTATCCGAATTTTTTATTAGCCGGATTGCTTTAAACGAGGAAATTATTTTACGAGTTTCCTATGTTACGCCGTCGTGTACCGATTTTTACTCGCGTCGACAAGCAAACTGATAAGTCATTTGACATTTATACTCAGCAGGTTCACGACGTGTCTGGACGTGTGACTTAAATATTTTCTTTTAATATTAGATACAACTACCCAATACATCTTTAGCATCAAAACGTGAGAAATCTGCGCCAGGGTACAAAAGAAATAAAGAACGTGTCACAATATTGGTATGTGCCAGTCAGAAAAAAATATGTCCTATGAACGCGTCGAGCATGTGGAGCTGACAGGCGAGAGGAGATATTTAAGATGGCGGAATTGTAGGTCCGTAGTGGTGCGTGTTGTCAGTGCTTTATACTGTAATTCTTTTGTAATTATTTATGTTTCTGTCTAGTAAACGTTATAGTGAGGCTGAAAATACATACTATTAATTGACAGGTAGATATAATTTTATCGAAATGCCTGGAAGATATTTTGTACCCAACTGCAAGTCTGGTTATGACAGTTGAGAAGAAAAATATAGTGTTTTTAAAGCTCCACTTGATATGATTGATGTTTGGAACAAATTAATCCTTAGAAATGACCGTAAATTGAATTCAAAAGATCGAGTTTGTGAAAGGAACTTTTCACAAGACAATATTATTAGGGAATGTTAAGGAGTAACATTGGTCCTACAGATTCCGAAGCTTTTCAATGCTTAGATGTCTCTATGAAATGGTTTGAGTAAAAGTATTCGTGATTTTATGATTATATGTAAGTATACAATATGTAATAAAAAAAAATTTGTGTTTAATGTACGTAATTTTTCTTTCCTATTTCTCCTCACTTTTTTCGATTATCCGAATCTTCGTTATCCGGACTACCTTCATCCCCGACTGGTCCGGATAATCGAGATTCTACTGTATGGTTAACTGATAGGTGATGGGGATTGTACAGTAACAAAAAAATTGCAAGAAATTCGGACATACGGAAAATTGAATGCACTAATCACTTATTGGGAAATTATTGTCATAAATTAAGATTATTGACACAGAAACGCATCAGTTCAAAAAAAATTGTTATACCTGTTGGCCAAAGATATATTCTCAAAACTAATATTAGGAGATTAAGGTATGGCGTAACAAGTGCTATAACGTACCACAAATAAAATATAAACATAAATTTTTTGCAACAGGTTCGTGGTCTTAGTTTAGATATATTAAATAGTATTAATCATGTATTCGGTGAACATACAAATTGTGAAAATTATTTTTGTAAAGATAAACAAAAAAATGAGAAAAATTAAATGAAAGAATTTTAAAATACTGATTTATATGATGAATTATTATGCTGCGTAGATAGATTAGCTCACAATGCTGACAATTTATTGCACAACATGAGCAATAATGCAGCCGAACAATATAATAGTATTATTGCAAAATTTGTAGGTGGCAAACGAGTAAACTTTTCTTCTGCTGCAATTTCTTTTAATACAGAGTGCGATTATTATAATAATATTTATAAATCAATAAGTAATAGAAATCTAGGAACATACAGCTAAATTTATAAATAAAAGAAAACAAAAATTAGAAAAGAATAAAAGATATAGAGCACAGAATAATTTAACAAAACACCCAAACAAATAGCAAAGAAGAAAATAATTATGGGCCACAAGTCAAACAAGTTCCTTATTTAGTTCCTGAATTATTCGAAAAAATAAAAGAAATTTTTTTAACAGAAAAGATAAATGTTTCAGAAATAAAAATTTAAAAAATTGAACAAGATACTATTGGCCAACGTAGTAAAAAAGAAGGGATGAGACAAGAGCAAACAGACTAACATCATCTGTATTTAGTCAAATTTGTAAAAAAAAAACTACAAATTGTTGTAAAAGTTTATAATATAATATATAAATCTTTTAAAAGAAACACACACAGATTATGGCATTCAAAACAAACAAACTGAAAAAATTCAATTTAAAGAAAGTACAGGATTAACGATTCAAGATTGTGGTTTATTTATAGCCAAAACATATAATTATTTAGCTACATCGCCTGACATCGCCTGACAAAACTATAGACACCGATGGAATTATTGAAATAAAGTGCCCATCTAGTGCACGTGAATTATCACCATCAGATGCCATAAAATTAAAAAAAACAAACATTTTCTGTATTGGGATATAATATTATAAAACTTAAACGAAACCATCACTATTATTATCAAGTACAAGGACAATTAAATATAACGAATAAGAGTTACTGTTTCTTTGTTATATGGGTCATAACAGCAACATGCATTGTATTGACTCTAGGGAAAAATTTTCTTTAATGTATTATACTTTATATTATTTAATATTTATTGTTTTAGATACTCAAAATAAAGATGAAAATTTTATTTATATATATATATATATATATATATATATATATATATATATATATATATATATATATATATATATATATATATATCCGCAGGTCTAACTTGTTCAGTATTGTTCTGGTCACAAAATATCAAAAGCACGACTTGATCCGATGCTTATAAGACAAGATTTTGGGCGATTATCTAAAAAAAAGGTCTAAAAATTGGCATTTTCGCAGCTCGGTGCACCCTCTAAACATTTTTTAAATCGCGAATGGACTTGTATGGGTATATTGTAGACCCAAATCTTTGATTTGAGCCCAGGGCCAGCTGGTTCGATTTTTTTCGAAACACCCTAATATATATATAATATTTAATGTTTTAAACCCGTATGACACGATCACTTTTTCTGTACATTTTTCACATCATTATTTTATGGTTAAAAATATTGATCGTGTACGACAAGAATTTTCGTGAATTTTAATGTAAATTTTAATGTAGTTGGAAAAATAGAACATGTTCTATTTTCATGTCCCTAAAATGTGCAGTTGCCTATAAATATCATATATCATATGTTTGGACGCCATGTTTTATTTCATATGTATAGTAGTTTTCAAGATCAAATTCCTAACGTTTAAATAAGATCCATAAATTTAACAATGCAGCACCCACACAAAAGAAAAAGTATAGCAAACGAAAATAGCTCTAAGTGTACGTGAACTTTAGATGCATATAAGCGTACGCATAATGGGTTGAGCATTATCGAATGTTAAACCGGTGATTTACAACTTATGCAGATACAAGAACCGTACCTACTTAATTTGTTTGAAATACATTACATGCCTTATTGCAATAATAACGAAATTCTACGAAAATTGGTGAGGACATAAAATAATAACGGTATAACGGTACTTAATTTGTTTGAAATAGATAAAATGCCCTTTTGCAACTATAACGAAATTTCACGAAAATTGGCGTGGACATAAAATAATAACAGTATAACGGCAATAACTCAATATTTTAATCATTACCGATATAACCGTTTCAGTATACAGAGGTAATTGTAAAATTTAATAAAACATTTTTATAAAATGTTTAGACCGTGGGAGAGTGATGTTTGTTCTGAAAATGAAAATTTAAATTTTGTTAGTGATAGTGAGAAAAATGAAATTTCAATAAATACATTTAGACCATATTTACATGAACATGGACAACAGATTGTACTAAATGTGTATTCGGGACTTTTGGCAGAGTTCGATGCAAACAGTGCTCTATTAAAAACATCAACTTTAACAAAAGTGTGTAAAAAAACTGTTATGTCCATTATAAAAAACGGAAAGCCAACAAAGAAGCGAACAAGGAAAGATTGCGGTTCAGTAAAATTAAATAATTTTACAAAAGATTTAATTGTAAGACGTATACATGACGCATATTCACAAAATATTGTGCTCACAATAAATTCACTGTGGCTAGCATTAAAAAATGATGCCGATTTTATGTACAGTCAGAGTACTCTCAGACGTTTTTTAATGGTAATGGGATTTAAATATAAAATGTTAGATACAAGGAAGACCATTATGGAAAATCCGCGAATTGTGACACTGCGAATTGAATATTTAAGAAAAATTGAAGTCTATCGGAGATCTGGCAGAAATATAATTTACTTAGACGAAACGTGGTACGACTCCCATGATATTGTCAAAAAAGGATGGGTTGACAACAGTGACAAATGTAAATTGAACGCACCATCGTCTCGTGGGCAGCGGATAATTATTTTGCATGCTGGCAGTACAGATGGATGGGTACAAAATGGTTTACTTTTATCCGCAAAAAATATTAAAGCTTCCGCCGCTGATTATCATGAAGACATGACGTCATCCTTATTTGAGACATGGTTTTGTCAGCAGTTACAGCCAAATATTCCAACTAATTCGGTAATTGTGATGGATAACGCTAGTTATCACTCTAGGCAAAAGGAAAAAATTCCAACTACCGCAACAAAAAAAGCCGATATGATAAATTTGTTACATAAAAAAAATATACCATTGCCGGAAACTCGCAAGAAAAAGTATTTGTTGGAAATTATTAAAAAGCAGAATTTTTCAAAATCATATTTTATAGATGATTTAGCAAAAGATGCTGGCCATACTGTCTTGCGTTTACCCCCATACTATTGCATTTTTAACCCGATTGAACTGATATGGGCTCAATTAAAAAAATCTGTTCGAAAAAATAATGTGTCACCGAATTTAAGTGCTAGTGTTGTGGAGTTGATACGAACTGAAACCTCTAAAATTTCACAATTGGAGTGGAAAAACTCCATAGAACATGTAATAAAAGAAGAAAGAAAATTTTCAACCGGTGGTTCACATATTCAACCATTTATTATTCATGTAAGTGAATCTGACGATAGTTTTTCGGACGACGATATTAATATATTAGATTAATTTTAAGCTTTTTTATTTTCTATAAACATTTTGACAAGTGGATAATAGGCCTCCAGGGGAAACCCACCACTAGTAAAAAGGGTTAACGGGCTGAAAGCAGTACCCCTCGGGTAGTCTTGGAAATCTGCTATTCAAATAATTTTTATAATAATAATCTCCAAAATTGTATGTAAAAATAACATTAATTTTTAAATCAATTGACTTAAATATTTTAAAAATATCTGCAGCAATTATAGTAGTACGTCTCTGAAATATTACAATTTCACAGATTCCAGTAATACAGTCCGATAATGTACATTCTTGTAACGCTATTTAGCAGGTAAAATTTTACAGCTTCAATATTTTGAAGAAAACCGCTTTGCGGGTTCCTCTATTGTTATATTTTATGGTACCAATTTAGAAGTCAGGAATTTGATCGTGAACAAGACTATACCATATATACAGTGCGCTTTTCGTAACGGTAACCTATAACCTATAGTAAATATTATATGTGTTATTTATATTCAAAGTGTTCGTCTCGTGTTTACAAAAGTTAAAATGTCTTGGTCACATGAACAAGTAAAAGAATTAATCGAACTATATAAAACTAATCCGTGCTTGTATCATGTAAAATCAATTTTCTATAAAAACAAGCATGCAAGGCAGGCAGCTTGGAATAATATATATTTAAAAATGCAAGAAGTTCGGCAAAATTCAACAGTATTACAACTGAAAAACAAAATAAATAGCCTGAGATCAAATTTTATGACCGAATATCAAAAATGCAAAAAATCGCAGACAAGTGGTGCAGGGCAAGAAGATGTAAGAAGACAAAGATTCTAATGTAAAGAATAAATTACTAATGTTTTAAATATTACTTTATAAATATGTAAACCAACATTATGGTATTACCAAGACTTATTATTTGTACTTGATCACACCGTATCACGTGTAGCAGTTGACAGTATCGAAATAAATTCTGATGACAATATTCCAATTATTACAGAATATAATATAGTATCTTCGGGTTCGACGGAAAGCGACACACAGCTAATGTTTGTAAGCATTGTACAAAAATGTGTATTTATTGTAGTAATTACATGAAAGCACTGTTTATTATTATAGGAATCTGTCGATGAACAATATTTAATAAATGAAAAAAGATCAGGAATCAAACTGCAATCGGCAGATGATGCCCGATTAAGTGAACCACGATCCTGAGTAGAAAATACAAGTAGAAACAAAAAAATGAAAACAGATAATGAAATAGAAATTCTTCACTCTACTTCTTCAGCAATGAATAAAATAGTTGAGGCGGTTAAGAGAAGAAACGAGGAAAAAAGGGACAATATAAAAATATTTACATAATTCATCGAAACAAGATTGAGAATGTTAAATGAACCACAGCTGAATGAAGCTATGGAAAAAATTACAATCACTATATTTGATTGTTATAAGAAAACAAAATTGTAAAATATTTAATTTAATTATACGTAAAATTTAAATTATTTAAAATTAAAAATATAACAATTTCTTCTTTAATAAAAGTTGGTATATTTAATTTAATGTTGTAAGTTTAAATATAATTATAATACTGTGATGAAAATACATTTTTTTTTTAATTTTAAAATATTATAAATTACATATTGTTTTTGTTATATGTATCAATACAAGGTATGTTTTGTTAATTACATATTAAATTTTTGAATTGCATGTTCTTGCCAAGATACAGCACAATTACTGCAAAAATACTCGTTAAATTCATCGCGGTAATTTCGATTAATGTTACTTGATTTATTTCCACCTTGTTGACTAATCGATTGTAATTGATCTTGATAAATTTTTGTGAGATTACAATCGGTGTAATCTACTTCATTTTCAATTGTGAGAAAATTATGCAACGCAACACAAGCCAGTGTAATTTTTTCTACTTTTAATGGTCGTAACAAAATCGGATTTAATAAAACCCGAAATCTATTAGCTAGAATACCAAAGGCATTTTCAACCACTCTGCGCGCTCTGGATAATCTATAATTAAAAATTCGTTCTTTATGACTTAAACCACGATTTGGATACGGTTTCATAATCACAGAAGATAATGGAAAAGCATCGTCTGCTACGAAAACAAATGGCACGTTCATATTTCTTTGTGGAAGACTTTTCATAGGTGGCAAGTTTAAACTGTTATCTTCTATAGATTTATTTAACCTTTAACTACTCGCGCTGGTGTAAGAAATACACCAAAGTTATTTACAACGCTGTATTTCTACAGCACGATTACCCCCCAACTTCGTTCAGTCATGTAACCTTCGACCGATTCGTGGACTAATAACACCCCCAGTTTTGTTACGATTGCCTGTTAGTGATATAGTGATATATTGTAAAAAGTTTGCTGTGGTGCACAAAATACACCGGCGCGAGCAGCTATGTAAGTATATTTTGCAGAAGTATTTTCTTTGGATATTCTGTATGTGTATAAAACAACTGCTCGTTGAGTTATATATTCTATTTTAGGCATCGCATACAAATAAAAAACCCTAAAAAACTGACTTCTGCTGAACTGGAAGCTATAGGAGAGGTCATATGTGATACAGATTCTGAAGAAGAACTACTCGGTGATTCGGATACTTCAGAAGATGAATCGGTGGAAGTAAATGGGCATCATTATGGTTCTGAAGAAGAATTGACAAGCTCTGATAATTTGGAAGAAGAATTTTGGAAACAGAAAAGTGATAAGTATGTGTATGGAAAGGATAAAAAAACTATTTGGTGGAAAACTCCAATTAGTAGTAAGTTTAGTAAAAATAAGGCCAAAAATATAATAAAAAAATTGCCTGGGCCAAAACAGTGTGCTAGGGATATAACTGACAAAGCATGCTCTTTTTTGAAAATCTTTTTAGAAGATATTATAGAACTTATTCTGCATTGCACCAATCTTCAAATCAAATTAGTTCAGCCAAACTATGAAAGACAACGCGATGCGCGAGAAATTATCAAAACGAAACTTCTAGCCTTTATTGGATTGTTGTTCTTATCCGGATCGAAAAAGCAAAACCATACTAACTTTTTGAAATTATGGACAAATGATGGAACAGGGTGCACAATATTCCGGGCTTGCATGAGTTACCAACGATTCCTTTTCTTACTTTCTGTTATCAGATTTGACGACAGAACTACCAGAAATGTTTCTATGTTGAATGTAAACGATTTTTCATTTTTATGTTTGTAGGTCTATTATTTGTATATTTCTATGTTTCATGTTTATTATTTGATATAATGAAGAAAACGTTTATTTGATTCCGTCACTTTTTGTTCTTATTGTTAGTATTTTTTATTTCTAGAAAATGTTTTTCAGTTTTATCAGTGTTTAAATTTATTTCAGTGCCAATAATAACAATAGGTCTTATTATTTTGTACAATCAGTGTATATTTTTCAGTAAAAGTATTCAACAATTAATAATAATTCGTGTTTTAATTAGACGTCGATCATAGTTACCAAGTACCTACAAAAAATCTGAGAATACATGTGGTGTACAAAAACACCTCCATCACTTACTCTTCCATTACAGCCAACGTTTATATAAATAAATCTGTATTTGGCATCAACCGCAGCTAGCAAAACAATACTCTGATCACCTTTGTAATTGTAATAGTAGGACCCATCTGATCGAGGGGGTCGAAATTTAATATGGCGTCCATCTAATGCCCCTAATCAATGTGGAAACTGCCACATTTCGAGAAAATTATTTGAAATTTCATTCCATTCTTCAACAGTTGTAGGAATCTACAATTAAACAATTATTTATTTTTTTGTTTCAATTTAACTGTATACTCATTACATACTTTTAAGTATTCTTTCTTAAGAAAGTTGTAAATAGCATCACATACGTCAATTACAAAATTCGAAATACAATAGTTGATTCATGAATGAATCTAAAAGATTCTCCCGTAGCCAAGAATCTGAGTGTAACTTCTAACCTGTATTATAATTTATATTATTAAAAATATATAAAAATAATACTTTGTGTTACCTATTTCTTGCTGATATACTGTTGCGCATACACGTATCCTGCTTCGATATATGAGGCACCTAGAACCAGAACAGCTTAACCCACATATAAGTGCAAATTAGGGTAAAAGTAAATTTACATGCTAAAAACTGCAATATATCGATGCCAAATTAGCTTAACCTAATTTCCACAACTGAACCACACATGGCAGCATAAGTTTATTCTGGCATTTTTAATAAGCTTACTTATTATAGAACCAGCGTGGCCTAATCCAATGAGTGTTGGTTAAGTCAGTCTGGCACCAGTGCTAATAATAAATGCACGTGTTTATTACTGATTTACAAAAGTTTGTATATTTCGTGTTGTTAATATAAAAACAAGATAACTCAAAATGGAATTAAGTAGTGGTATGTATGAATATTATCTATAATATTAAACTATATTTTAAACTTGCATTTTTCTTATTTTTTTAATAATAATTTGAAATTTGAGGTTATGTTTTGAAATAATTTTAAGATTGAGATTATTTTTTAAATTCTTTTGTTTTAGAAACTGAAGAAGAACCATTTGTTAGTTCTGGTTCAAAATATGTTCCTTCAAATATTGAAAGTGAGGGTGGAAATTTATCTAAAGATGAAGTTGAGTACGCAATGTCTACGCAAACTGAAAAAACCGAGAATAAAGAAAATGAAGTAATGAACATACATGGAAAAAGAACATCAGAAAAACAAAAAAGTACAAAGGAGAAAGCTACTTATCAACTACTGGAAACCAAGTACCTGCTAACATTTTTGCTCAGGTAATCTGCTCTTGCAAGAATGTTTGCCATCAGAAAGTTAACTTTGAGCGACAGCAGCAAATTTTTACCAATTTTTACAACCTTCAAACTTATGACTTACAGACTTCATATTTATTTTCGCAAATAAAGGTAGTTAATAAAAGTAGAAGCTATACAAGAAATGCAGAGTCTAGGCGACAGAAAACTAGAATTTATTACCTACCTACTTCCGACGGACAAGATGTGAAAGTATGCAAAAAATTTTTTAAAAATCTATTGAAAGTTACAAATGGAATATTAGCAAGACTTGTTAACGAGAAAAGTGCTGGTAATACAGCCCCTATTGACAATCGCGGGAAGCATATTACCCGCAATAAAACAAGCTTAAAAAAATTAAATGAGGTAAAGAATTTTATAGAAAAATTCCCAGCATATGAATCACATTATACTTCTCACAAAAGTCCAAATAGAAAATATCTCTCACCAAGTTTGTCTCTAACAAAAATGTATGAAATATACACTAAAGAAGTAACTCATCCAGTTTCTCACTGGACTTTTTCTAACATATTCAATACAGAATTTAATTTACATTTCCATACACCCATATCCGATTCCTGTAAAAAACGCGGTATGATGGAAATTAAAATTAAGACACTTGAAAACCAAGAAGATCTTCAAAAGATCAAAATAGAAAAAGAGTTGCACGTTAGAAAAGCAGAAAGTGCAAGACAAGGTTTACAAGCTGATACAGAATTAGCTAAAAATGACAAGTCTGTGACAACTATAACTTTCGATTTGATGCAGACACTGCCTACTCCAGTTTTAATGACGGGAATATGTTATTATATACGCCAGCTCTGGACTTATTGTTTTGGAGTACATAATATGGTCACAGGGCAAGTTTGCATGTTTATGTGGGACGAGTCAGTGGCTTCAAGAGGACCGCAGGAAATAGGATCTTGTATCCTCTACTACATAAAACATTACGTTAAAACAAAAAAATTAATTATGTACTCCGATCAATGCGGAGGACAGAACCGCAACATAAAAATGTCGCTTTTGTGCAATCTCGTTGTTTCTGATCCATCTAATTCCGTTGAAGAAATAGATCACAAATTTTTGGTTAGCGGCCACTCTTACCTACCTTGCGATGAGGACTTTGGATTGATTAAAAAACAAAAAAAATATTACCCAGATATATTCGTACCCAATGAAAATGTGGTTGAATCAATCGCTGATAGAGTCAAAATTAATGAAAGAAGACAATCATTAATGTATTCTTCAGTTTCTTCACTAGAAAATAAAAGAGTCAAAATTAATAGAAGAAGAAAATCACTAGCAGCTTTTTCACCAGAAAAACTAGCTGTTGCTAACATTAAAGCTAAAAGAAGGTATAGTGAAGTTACTCGTTCAATGAATGAACTTCAAGAATCTGTGTTAAGCACTAAGAAATCGGAGGTAATATTATCTGTAAATAAAAACAAATTTAATACCACAGACGATGAAGATGATATGCCGCTGGTAAAACGTAAATGTTATAACTGAAGCAAAGAAAAAGGACTTGCTGGACCTATTACCAATGGTACCTCCAATACACCATAGCTTTTACACAACTCTAAAAACTTCTACTGATGTAAAAGATTTTTGGATATTTCTGACAATGTGCAGGAAGACGATGGTCTCATTGAATAATTTTGTATATTAATATCTTTTTAGAATGGAATCAATATTATTTTTCTTTAGATTAGCTGTTTATACACTTTTATTATAAGAATTTTTATAAAACATTTTTTTCTTAGAAATAAAAGATTATTATTTGGTTTATTTTTTCTTGTATAACAATTTTTTTGTATGATTTATAGGTATGGAACAAATACTGTTTATTTTTTACTATTTTCTGTTTTTTTTTTTAATATAAAATAATATTGAGATATTACCAAATGCTGACCACAAGGTTTAATTACTTAATGCCAGAGTGGCCTAAACCACAATTATTTTTTGGTTTTTTTAGTAAAATTAACACATTTTGGTCGATTTATATTGTTGACACTGTATTAAAAATCATTAGATAAGAAAATGGAGGAAATTTTTTTGTTTTTATTCACTTATGAACTAGAGAACAAATCTATTTTTTTCTTTCCCTATTTTCTCCATATTAGCTTTAAGTGGTTTAAGCTGTTCAGTTCTGGGATCCCAAACACCCGCTACGCTACGCTAACCATCCCCCACTCTCGCTTTAAGTAAAATTTAGCAAAGTCGGTACTCTGAACGCCCGTTAAGATGCTAAGTGATATGCTAGTGTAGCGCTGAAAAAATCTACCTGCTAAGTCATTTATCTCGTTTTAACCTACGTGCTAAATAAAGATAGAGAAAAACTGAGACAAATTTCTGCAAATTTCTGTTTTGTAATGCTCGAAACATCAACATATTAATGGGTAGCATCTAAAGAAATTTAAAATAAATATTATCAA
The DNA here is from genome assembly GCA_963966155.1 of Clivina fossor. NCBI lineage: Eukaryota > Metazoa > Arthropoda > Insecta > Coleoptera > Carabidae > Clivina > Clivina fossor. The sequence goes on from OZ014558.1 coordinate 15,156,389, forward strand.
ATAATTGCTGAATAATATTTTATTAATTTTTAATGAAATAGTTTTTTATTTGTTCTATAAACTATATCTATTAATAAATAAATAAACTAATATATATTGTAACGCCACCTCGGTTTCGGTGACGTTATTTTAGTTCTCCTTTTTATTTCCGGATATCGGGCGCCAATCTCGTACTTCCTGCAACCTGTAATACGGGAAAAAGGGAACGGATTGCAGATAGCTCAGTCGCGTTTGTCCGGGGTTCATAAACACGTTTAATGGAAGATACACAATTGTATACGTAATTAAAAGAACACAGCTTGAAATACTAACAACACAAATTTTATTTTAAATTCTTTACTCACAAAAAATGAAGAACAAAAGCAGAGCCGTATTTATCTCTTTCGAGGCCCCAGGCGCAATTGAAATATAACGCCCCCCCTGCAGATATTCTTCAACTGAAAAGGAATTGTCAGTGGAAAAAAATTAGTTTTAGTCCTATTATTATTATATGAAAATGTTTTTAATTTGTTTAAATTGTTTGTACATTGGTATTAGATCAAAAAATCAGCAAATTCAAAACAAAATAATGCATAGGGAAAAAGGAAAATACACACATGGCTATAATTATAATAATAATCTTAAATAAACTTTTTACGCGCTTTTACCTTAGCAAACGTATCAACGTAACTCTGTTTCAATAAACAATAAGCTTAAATTACACAATTTTGATGTAAACTATTTTTCAAATAATTTTTCACTCGTTTTAAAACTGAAAACGAACGTTCTCCAGATGCATTCGTCACTGGTTTATAAATTTGTACATTTCGAGAGGATTCGTAAGATTTTCTTGTTTCGCAAATTTTCAACAGGAAATAGTCCTTTTTGTTACAATAGCCAGATAGCCACCCTACTTAATTTGCAGGTTTTTATTATCTTATTGACAATGACAACACCAGTACTTCAACATTAGAAACGTATTAAAATATAATTTTCTCGTAAATTAAAACTAGAAACTAGAAATTAAAATAATTTTCAAATTGATCTCAGTGACTAATATCTGATTTAAAATCTGAGGCCCCTTAGCTACGAGGCCCCAGCTTGCGCCTCATGCGCCTGTGCATAAATACGGCTCTGAACAAAAGCAATATTTGCTAAAAATTGTAAGCAAACATAGAAGGCTGAAACCAAGTTCCGCTAAATCGAATTTGTAAATATTATTATGGACTATTAACAAAAGATGTTGAATAAATAAAACTTTATATTGGCTCATTAAAATGTTTTAAAATTACTAATTATATTAATTAAATAAACAAAAACATCTGATTCCTCCAATATAATTTAGAACTATCGACTTATGTTGCTTAGCCTTCGACAAGCCGACATCGAACGGGACCGCGTAATACAGACAAGGGTATATTATACCAATGTCGGATACGGGAAGCTTAAAAAGCATATATTACACTGTCTGTAATGAAGTTCAATTAACTAATTGAATATCAATTCACAATTAATTATTATTATTTTTAGTTTTACTTCGGAAAAGCATAAGTGCGATTTCTCATGTAATGTAAATAATTATTTTTTGGTAAATATATGTTGGTTTTAATTAAGAACATGTACATTAAAAACAATTTATATAACATGTATAAACTGAAAAACATTAAATGAATGATAAGGATGCATGAAAGTATAGTTGTTTCAGCTATTATTATAAAAAAACTGAAATTTTAGCTCAGATAGCCAAGCAAATAGTTACGGTACTTCCGTAATACTCAACCGACGTTGACTTCAATCGTTCAGCAATCTTTCTAATACTGTTTTCAAATACTAAAACATGATTTATTGCATAAATAATAAATAGACGTGAATAAATATTAAAAAGTCTCCATAATCGATAATTTGTCGAAAACGATAACACGTTTTCGACTTGAGCGACCTCTAAATGTTAACCGATTTGGCTCAAATCCGGCATACTGCCATGTTTTTATGTATTGTAACATATACTAAAAGAAGAGCGAGAAATAAAAAAAAATTTTTTTTTTGGCACAGTCTAATATATATATATATATATATATATATATATATATATATATATATATATATATATATATATATATATATATATTACCTTGAAGATTCAAATAAAATTATTTTCAATAAATAAAATTGAAAATTCTAACAAAATATTTAAACAAATTACACGCACAAGGCATAAATGTCTATTCACAATCGAAGTTAAATATAGATTCCGGCAAAAATAAAAATAAAATGTAAACCGTTTGAAAAACTGAGTCTGCAATATTTGCACATCTGTTTCATAATAAAATAATAAAATGAAAGTCTAAATTGTAGTTGTAAATATATGCCTACAATATAAAAATATTTTTAAGAGGAAAAAAGGTTGTTTATATATACATTTGTCAATTTATTTATAACAGTTCTAAAATCATAAAATTTTTACTTTAAATAATGTAAAAATTTTCCTTATGTTTGTCAAATATTGATGAAATAATCCCGGTAGTGAGTTCAAATAGAAAACCCTTCAAAAAAATCACATGTTTTTAACTTAGGTAGTAACCTTCCGAAATCGGCCGAAGACGATAGCGGATGTAAAATAAATTGCCGCTGCAGCTAGTTTAAGCGTAGCGTACGCTATGATTTAGCTTAGCTTAACTGATAGCAACTTCAGTTTGAGATCCCAGCACTGGTGTTTTAGTGAAAAATATTTTGTACGATAAGGTACCATATGGAAACGCTGTGAATGGGGCATTAGCAATGAAGAGAATGCTATTGCAGAATATGAAAATGAAACAGGAGAGAAAGTACAACGCTGTGGTTTATTTGTATGTAGTCAACCAGATCTAGGATTTTTAGCAGCAAGTCCAGACGGACTTGTTGGCTGTGACAAAATTGTTGAAGTTAAATGCCATTATAGTATATAAGAGATGTACATCCACGAGATGGTCGAAGCAAAGTGAAAAACGTTTATGCCGAATTAGATTCCTGTGGTCGACTAGTTTTGAACGGAAGACATAACTACTATTATCAGATAGAAGGTCAAGTGTATGTAACACAGAGTGAACGATGTGATTTTGTGATATCGATTCTCGTAAAAATTGAAATTTACCTGGTAAGAAATTTATAAGTTTATTTTTAATGTTTAATCGATTTTTGTAAGTATGTTAACACTTGATGTTTGTTTTTTCTATATGATTGAACATTTAATCTATGTTGTTGGTTATGCAAAATATCTGATTAAGTCAGAATAAAGCTACTTTCGAATTGTTGTTGGAGTAGTTTGAAATAATTTTGTTTCTATTAATATGTTATATGTATGAATGATAACATTTCATTCAATTTATAAATGGTTAAAAATGTAAATAGGCTTACAGGGGAAACCATCCACTTAAAAGATTTGGTTAACGCGCCATACCGTATTACCTCATTAGGTGGTGCGGAAATATATGGGCTAATTGTTATAATTATTATTTCAGAAAACTTTTTTATTTTGCACAATTTTTATTTTAATATATTAAGTAAATGCCCACTATACTAGTACATTCTATTACGTTAGTTAATGTTATTTATTTATCCGAAAAAAATTAGTATTGGAACTAAACGGAAATGTGAAAATTTTTCAAATATATGTGTCCTTTGTAGATACAAATAAATAAATAAGTATAGTTTTTAAATTTGTAGCAGCATAATCTTCATTTTATTAGTTAGATTTACAAGGTTTTTATAAATTTTAGATGACAAACATTTCATTTCATCAAGCATTAAATCATAATATAAAACCAAATATGGATAATGATGAAGAAAAAAGAAATTATTTACTATTTTGGAGACTATATTCAATAAAGTTTTGACTATAATATATTTATGGCCTAGTCATAAAAAAGGAAAGGTATTTTAATTTAAAAATTTAAATACTATTTATAATGATATTGTAATGATGCCTAATTCCGACCCTGTCTAAACATCGAACTTGCTCGAGATTAAATACGTGAACGGCGGCATGCACCGCAACAAGGGAAAAACGCTAGATTCATTTAGTATTTCTAGAAACGCATGGAGGCTTCTCGTCCAATCAGGCGAGCCATATATAAACCAGAACCGCTGCCGCAACGGACAGTTGAAAATAAATATCTTAAGCGAATGAGTTCAAATAAACGTGTGTTATATGTGCGCGCATTGCTTTAAATATAATTATTAGAGTTTATAACATTAATATTTATTTATATTCCTAGCGTTAAATTATCGTTATTTTTATGTACATTATATTTAATAAATTTATATAAATATTTCTTCTATTATTTAAACATTATTTCGAACCCAGAAAACATTACAGTGGTGTCAGGTGTACGGGTTTGAAGCATTTAAACGAGTATCGCTATATAAAAATTATATAAATAATTTAAAATAAATAATTTTAAATTGTCGTGTTAAAATAAAAGTGACATAAAAATGGCTCAGAAGAAATTGTGGGATTTGAAAAATGCGGAGTTGAAAAATGAACTAGAAGAGAGAAATTTAGACACAAAAGGAAATAAAGCTGAGCTTCAGAAACGCTTAATAGAAGCTATGAAAGAAAGTGGCGAAGACCCAGACACATTCTTGTTTGACGTTGCTTTGGAAACAAATCAACTCGCAGCATTATTACAAAATATGCATGAAGAACTAAAATCGAATGCTGCTAGTGTACAAAATATGCATGAAGAAATAAAATCGAATGCTGCTAGTGTACAAAATATGCATGAAGAACTAAAATCGAATGCTGCTAGTGTACAAAATATGCATGAAGAAATAAAATCGAATGCTGCTAGTGTACAAAATATGCATGAAGAAATAAAGCAGAATGCTAAGAATACGCAAGATATTCTAGAAGAATTACAATCCAAAGTGTTTACAAATATTAACGAAGTGAGACAAGAGGTTTTTAACTTGGAAAATAAATTAGAAACTAATTCAAAGTTCCTAGAAGATAAAATAAAAATATTAGAAGAACAGATTGTCAATATGACCACTATCAGTACGACTAACGTTGCGATGGCTAGCAATATCACCACGGCTGGATTTAGACTCCGCGCCGAAGCTACCAACCTTCGACGGCAAGACACCCTGGGAGAATTATTCAACATTATTTACAACAACGGCAACAATATATGGCTGGTCATCCGACAAGAAGTCGCAAGTATTGTGTTTATCGTTGCGCGACGACGCCCTGCGCGTTTTGCAATCCTTTCCAGCTGGTGAAAGAATTGATTTTCATGAATTAGTCAAAAGATTGGAAATGCGCTATGGCCAGAAACACATAAAAGGATTGTATAAAACGCAACTGAAGAATCGCGTCCAAAAAGCAAGTGAAACGCTCCAGGAATACGAAGCCGACATTGTTCGTTTGGTCCGACTGGCATACCCAAACGCATCTGACGATATGTACGAGAGTCTGGCGACCGAGAAATTTATTGATGGTATTCGAGACCATGAATTGCAACGAATGGTGAAAATGGCGCAGCCATTGCACTGCAATTCGAAGCAATAAACCAATCGTCGCGGAACTCAGTTCGAGTACGTAGGCTAGACGGAACCGACGAGGAACCAGAAATAGACTCAATGCAGAAGATTGTCCAGCAGGTACTAGAAGCGTTGGATTCAAGAAGAAAACAACGCCGTTGCTGGAACTGTGGCGAAGTTGGACATGTGCGAAGTCGTTGCGGAAAACTCCGCAAAGTCGACAAAGCACAGCCGCAGGAAAACTAAAACGGGTTGACGGGAAGGGGCGACTATCAACCCACCATGCTGAGGCCCCCGGAAAAATAGCACGAGTTGCTGGGAATTATCAACAGGCGAATAGCGTGTTTGTTGATGGCAAGATCAACGGAAATCCGCATTCGCTGCTGATTGACACAGGAGCAACGAAGACAATCATACGAGCTAACGTGCTCGGAAACAAAGATCGATTAGCCCCAACTAAATGGAAACTAACAACGGCTACTGGGGCTTCGGCTAAGGTGTACGGGGAAATAGATGCCCACTTCACCATTGGTAACATCAGCTTTAAACATCGAGTGCTGGTGGCAGATGTTGATGAGAAAATAATACTGGGCACGGACATAATGACCCAGTATGGTTTTGAACTCAACCTTAAAGAGCGTATACTAAAAATCAACAACGAAGAAGTCATCCTGCACCATCAGGAAAACATCACGGCACAGGTTAAACTTGTGAAAGATGTCATGCTACCACCCCGTAGCGAAAATTTGGAAGACGCACAACTAGATGGCCAGATTCCGGACGGAGAAACAATTGCACTGGAACCGAAATTCGACGATGAAGGTTCTGGAAAAGGGGTACTGTTGGCTAAATCTGTGATACGTAGCAAGAAACAGATACCCGTACGTTTAATGAACATGAACAATTATACGGTTACGCTAAAGCAAGGTACTATTATTGGATATTGTTCATCTCCATCGTCGATTATTAGATACGTAAATGGTTCGTCTAACGTTCCTCAAGAACTTCCGGAGCGATTGAAAACCTTGGCCACGGCATCTTCTAGCCAAGTGACATCACAGCAGAAAAAGATAGTCAGAAACCTGTTATGCCGATATCAAGACGTCTTCGAAGACAAGAAAGGTCCTAAGGGTAGGACGAATGTCGTCCAACACAACATCAATACGGGCGATGCCAGACCAATTCGTCAAGCAGCTCGACGATTACCATTAGCAAAACGAGATGAAGCAGAACGAATTATCCATGAAATGGAACAGGACGATGTCATCGAGTCCTCTAATAGTCCATGGGCTTCACCAGTGGTACTGGTAAAGAAGAAAGATGGATCAACTCGTTTCTGCGTTGATTATCGTCAACTGAACAACGTGACTAAAAAGGATAGTTATCCTTTACCACGAATAGACGACACATTAGATACACTGGCTGGGTCAACAATCTTCTCCACTTTAGACTTGAAAAGTAGATACTGGCAAGTCGGACTAGATCCTAAGGACCGAGAAAAAACAGCTTTTACCATCGGAACGGGATTGTGGCAATTTAAAGTCATGCCGTTTGGTTTATGTAATGCTCCCGCTACGTTCGAGCGGTTAATGGAAAACGTGTTGAAAGGACTGCCTTGGAAAACATGTCTAGTGTATCTAGACGACATTATTGTGGTAGGCAAGTCCTTTAATGAACACGTGAAGAACTTGGAAGAAATATTCCAACGGCTGCGAAGTGCTAACTTAAAACTGAGTCCGAAGAAGTGCCACCTTTTTCAGAAACAAGTTAACTACCTCGGCCATGTTGTTTCTGGAGAAGGCGTGGCTGCTGACCCCGAGAAGATCAAGACCGTAGAGGATTGGCCAGTGCCTGCTAACAAACACGAATTGCGAAGCTTTCTTGGCCTAAGCACTTATTATAGGCGTTACGTTTTGGGTTTTGCCGACATTGCAAAGCCATTAACACGTCTTACGGAAGAAAGTCGAAAATTCGTGTGGGACGATGACTGCCAGAATGCTTTTTTGGATTTGAAGCGATCTTTGATAAGTGCACCGATCTTAAGTTACCCGCGCCCAGAGGGAAAATTCATACTCGACACGGATGCGAGTAACTTTGGCATTGGTGGTGTACTTTCACAAATCCAGGATGGCCAAGAGAAAGTAATTGGTTATTACAGTAAAGCATTATCAAAACCCGAGCGTAATTACTGTGTAACCAGAAGAGAATTGTTGGCCGTAGTAAAGTCGCTGGAGCATTTTTACAAATACTTATACGGCCGCAAATTTCTCTTACGGACAGACCATGCAGCCTTGAAATGGCTGCTGCAATTCAAAAACCCAGAAGGCCAGGTAGCTCGATGGATCGAGCGATTGCAAGAGTATGATTTCAATATCGAACACCGGGCCAGAAATCGTCATTGTAATGCCGACGCCTTGTCACGAAGACCTTGTTCTGCAGATTGCGGGCATTGCAGTCGTACTGAGGAAAGGACGGGAACCTGCCTACGTACGACTGCGATGGTTGACAACTGGCAGAATCATGAAGTTCGGCAAGAGCAAGAAAATGATTCCGATTTAAAAATAATTAGGGAATGGAAAATGATAGATCGACGACCCACCTGGGAAGAAATAGCTTCCTACAATTCCAGTGTAAAATCGTACTGGGCGCAGTGGAATTCTATAGTACTAGATGATGGACTCCTTAAACGTGTCATCGAACAGGAAAATGGTACTCAGAAGTTGCAGTTATTGGTACCAAGGATAAGGGTACAGGAAGTGTTAACAGAACTGCATGATGGAGTATCTGGAGGACACTTAGGAGTGAAGAAGACTATAGAAAGGGTGCGCGAACGATTTTATTGGAGCAATTGTAGGAAAGATGTCGAAAATTAGTGCAAGAAATGTGTGACCTGTGCTACTAGTAACGGGCCGCACCGGAAACCAAAAGCACCAATGAGCCAGTATAATGTTGGTGGGCCGTTTGAACGAATTGCAATCGATATTGCTGGACCACTCCCTACAACAGACGATGGCAATAAGTATATTCTAGTGGCAATGGACTACTTCAGCAAATGGGTCGAAGCATATGCTTTGCCGAACCAAGAAGCTACCACCGTTGCTGAAGTATTGATTATAGAATTGATTAGCCGATTCGGTGTGCCACTAGAATTACATTCCGACCAGGGACGAAACTTCGAATCAACGGTCTTCCAGGACATATGCCGAATCTTGGGAATCCGGAAAACAAGGACTATTGCTTTGCACCCGCAGTCGGATGGGATGGTTGAACGAATGAACAGGACCATGGGGAAATATTTGTCTAAGGTTGTCTCCGACCATCAACGAGACTGGGACCAGTATATTCATTTATTCCTCATGGCTTATCGGTCATCGGTCCATGAAACTACGGGGCAAACTCCTGCAAATATCCTGTTTGGGCATGAGCTTAAACTGCCGGCTGATTTAAAATTCGGCTGCAAACCCGGAGAAAACATAGCTGGCGAAGATTACGTGGATGATCTAAGAAGGAAGATGAATGAAATCCACGACAAAACCCGTTCCAATATACAGTTAGCAAGCGACCGGATGAAAGAAAGTTATGATATCCGGGCTGAATCCAGAGGATACCAACCAGGAGACAAAGTGTGGCTGTATAATCCTCAGCGGCGTCGTGGACTATCTCCGAAACTCCAACGTTTCTGGGAAGGTCCGTACGAAGTGTTAAAGAGGATTAATGACATCATTTATAGGATCCGCAAAACACCAAATGGAAAGCCTAGAGTCGTCCACTTTAACCGGTTGACCCCTTACGCTGGAAGTAACAACGAGGACAAAGATACTCAACAGGCTCGAATTTGCCGACTAAAGGGTGAACTCACATACGAACAGTTCATGGCGGGCTACACCAGTGGCCACAAGATACGTTACGGAGTTACCAGGGAAGTACAACAAGACCTGTTTGCGGTGCCGGACCACTATGCTTTAGCACATTGCGTGGCCCAAGACTTAAAAATGAGCAGAGGCATCGCCGTTGTGTTCCGTAAGAAGTTCGGCCAAGTAGAAACACTAAGGCGACAGGAGCCATCTCCATGGAGAAACACTACAACTAACTGCTCATGGACGCCGTGTCTACTACCTGGTAACGAAAGACTGCTCCTACCGTAAGCCCACCTACCAGAATCTATGGGAGGCCCTGCAAAATCTGCGGGCAAACTTGGTGCAGAGCAACACCATGCACCTGGCGATACCCAAGTTGGGTTGCGGGCTCGATGGGCTGGACTGGAGAATAGTAAGGAGCATGATTGAGGAACTGTTTCAGCATACTGGCATCAGCATTCTCGTATGCAGCTTCACCCCAGAAATAAATAAACAAGAGAAAACGGTGGATTGTCACTTCTTCCTCACATCTTCATGTAAGAAAGGGGCCACTTGTAAATATCGACATGGTCCGACTTCTGCATTCCGAGACGGAACATTCTGAAGGAGGGGGCAGTGTAATGATGCCTAATTCCGACCCTGTCTAAACATCGAACTTTCTCGAGATTAAATACGTGAACGGCGGCATGCACCGCAACAAGGGAAAAACGCTAGATTCATTTAGTATTTCTAGAAACGCATGGAGGCTTCTCGTCCAATCAGGCGAGCCATATATAAACCAGAACCGCTGCCGCAACGGACAGTTGAAAATAAATATCTTAAGCGAATGAGTTCAAATAAACGTGTGTTATATGTGCGCGCATTGCTTTAAATATAATTATTAGAGTTTATAACATTAATATTTATTTATATTCCTAGCGTTAAATTATCATTATTTTTATGTACATTATATTTAATAAATTTATATAAATATTTCTTCTATTATTTAAACATTATTTCGAACCCAGAAAACATTACAATATTTTATGCCGTTTCACAAACTATTTAATTTCATTAAAATATAACGTTTTGCTAAAACCCTTCACCACTTTCAGAGTGGGGTAAATCCAGATTAAACCAGTTTCGACTATAAAAGGGATGATCAGAAGCAAATTTAAGGAGTTACCTTTTTGGTGATACAGTGGCGACCACGTTGATCCAAAAGGAACAGTGAACAGTGGCGTCCACGTAATCAAGAGGACTAACGCGTACCTCGCAGTCAAAGTCATAGGAGCGACGTCCGCCTGAGACTTATAAAGCGAGCCAAGATAGTTAATACGAGTAAATATTATATTTCGACGAAAAAAGCCGTTAGGTGAGAAGTACTAACAACATTGCCGTAATATCCGTTACTGTTGTTCAACCTTGAATCCGAACTCCGTAAATATTTTGTCCGAATAAATCACATAGTAAAATCATCTTGCCTATTACTGACCCCATTCCGCTAATCTACCTCGAGGCTATCTCCCCCCCTTCGAGATTTTCGTTTGCAGTTACCGTGGCGCCCGACAAAACCAGGACAAAACAAGCCATCGAAGAGTTCGAACGCTATTAATCGCCGTCCAAGCCACGATAGCGTTACAATACGCATGCCAATGGGACTGAAAAATACTGGGGCTACCTTTCAGCGACTCATGGACAGGTCCCGTAACGACCTACGCGATGGCAGTGTGCTAGTATGTTTGGACGATTTAATCGTGTTATCAACAGACTTTAACGAACATTTGAAAGACTTTATTAAGTGCTGTGTTTGAACGATTATCGTCATTCCGGTTGCACGTAAATAGTGTAAAATGCAATTTCGCGCGCACCGAAGTAAATTATTTGGGGCACGTCATTACCCAACGAGGAATTGAATCGGACTACGCTAAGGTTGCCGCAATCGCCAACATGCGTCCGCCGCGAAACGTTAGGGAGGTGCGAAACGTTAGGGAGGTGCGAACCTTCATGCCTACATGTTCGTGATATAGACGGTTTGTCAGCGTGTTCGAGCAAGTCGCTAAGCCACTCAGCGACTTGCTAAAGAAAAATTTGGTTTGGATGTGGTCCGAAACGGAACAGCAAGCGTTCGAGAAACTGAAGGCAGCTCTAATCACTGCTCCAATATTGAGGCAAGCTGACGCAACTTTGCCGTATCTTATCCGAACCGAAGCTAGCGGTTTTGCTTCAGTAATTAATAAATAATAATAATAGACGTTTATTTAGCTTAAAAAAAAATACAGCTATTCACAAATATACATAAGTAATATAAACATTTAAAATAAAAATATATAATAAGAAAAAACAAAAATTATAACACAATAATATTCCCAAATGTGTATATACACTATTATCAAAATCAGTCATTTCTAAATAATTCAGTCAACTTACATCTAAACCTCCTTATATTAGTAATACTTTTTATCTCTAATGGTAACTTATTATATTCATTTATACCTTTATTAGTAGTACCGTAGAATAGTACCGTAGAATGGGGGTAAATAAGATCGCTGTAGTTAATAGGATCAAAAAGTAAGAATTTGACAGTAATATTTGCCAAACCTTAATATTGTAAGCAAAAATTTTCTATTTGAGTTTGATTGGTTGCTTAACCCTTAAACTCAAAACGGCTAGTAATATTTTATCATTCAGCAGTTGGTAGCGCTGAAAACCACAACATAAACTAAAACACTGTCAATTAGCTGTTTTCATTGCCGTAAAATCTTTGTTTATCAATATAAAATTAAGAAGCATAAAATTAAGGCAGTTGGCTTGATTCACTTTACCACATAAGTAACTAAGGCACGCAAAATAATTTTAGTTTATTTTTAAAAAAATCGGAAAAATAATTATTTTTAATTTCTGGCATTTATTTTAGCTGTTTGAGTAAGGTGACCAGACGTCCCGCTTTTGGCGGGACAGTCCCGATTTTTCACAATTTGTCCCGCGTCCCGCGACGTTTTTCAAAAGTCCCGACTTTTAGAATTAAGTTAAATTTTATATTTATGAAAATCATTGTTTTGCGTTCTAAGAATCCTTCAATTTGTTTTGCGTTCTAAGAATCCTACGGGCTACGACGACTAACATATTGCTTTTGCTACTCAGTTACATTGTATTTGTCTCTCAGATGATACAGTTCGTGTTCGTACTGCGTGCTAGCAAGCTAATTAAACAAATAAATATTACAAATCTGCTACTTACCATAGAAAATTAAGGTAAGTAATTTATTTATATATTTCATAAATACATAAATTTTCTTAAACTTAGCTTAAAATACTAGTAGTCTTCATATTTTATATTGATGACAAAAAGTATATCACCGACCTTAACCTTAAAGGAATTTTTAGAAAGAAATATACGAATAAAATTTTGCAAATATTTTAAGTCAATCAAACTAATTTCGTTATAAACAACAATAAAATATGTTCATGTAAATTATGTTTAGAGTAAATTAATTCGACGAAATTTTGCCGATGTGAAACGAATATTTGTACTATATGTGTTTATAACATTTTAGTAATTTTTTTAATTCTCATAGACATATAATATTGTAGTTTACTAAAGAACAGTTAGATAATCACAAATTAATTTAAAATTTGAATTCATCTTTAAGAATCAAAACATACAATTATACGCTTGACGATTTAAAAAATCGAATTGTTACTTGCGTGTTTTTGTGTATATAATAACTTATAATTTGATTTAATTTTTTAGATTTTTAACAAAATGAGTAAGAAAAGAGGATGTAAATTCCAAGAAGTGAATTTCCTTTTATTAAAAAATCTAAAAACGATTACATAGTAAAATGTGAGACATGTAATGGTGAATTTAGTATTTTGCACGGCGGGAAGAATGATATTTCAAAGCATTTGGAGACACAGAAACATAAAAGATGTTTAAATACTGCTGCATCATCTTCCAAAATGCTGGATTTTTTTCGAAAAACAACTTATGGAGATGAAGAAAAGAATTTAGCATTAGCAGAAGGACTTATGTCTTTTCATGCTGTTAATCACAATCATTCCTTCAGATCTATGGATTGTACATCATAAGTTGTCAGAAAGCTATTTAATAAAAAATTTACCTGTGCTAGAACAAAGGCCGAGGCAATTGTATGTAATGTGCTTTCCCCATATGCATTTTCAGAACTAAACAAAAATTTACAAAAAATTTGTTTTGTATCCATATATTCTGACGCATCTAATCATAAAAAAATAAAATTATTTCCAACCATTATAAGATATTTTGATTCAGAAATTGGAATAAAAATTAGAATTTTAGATTTTATTTCTTTGCCCGGTGAAACTTCTGAAATAATTTTCAGTTCCATTATTGATATTTTGGAAAAAAATAATTTAAAACAAAAAATTATTGCATATTGTGCAGAAAACAAATACAAATTTCGGAGGAAAAGCGAGGAGAGGTTCAAATAATATTTTTTATAAATTAACGAAAGATCTGAATCAAAATATTATTGGTGTTGGGTGTGCAGCGCATATAATACATAACGCTATTCAAACAGCTGCTGACTTGTTACCCGTAGATGTGGAAAATATTGTTGTTAAAATATATTCTTATTTCTATTGTCGAATTCCTGCTTGATTTCCGATCCTAACCACAATTCGCTGAGATTTTGTGTTGCTAAAAGAAAATGAAATAAGTAATTTTAGTTCAGTAAATATCATATAAATCATTATAGAACTCCCATTTGGCTATTTTGATTGTATTTATTATTAAATAAATTATTTGTGATCAGGTTATTAAATTTGAATGCATCTGTCAACAGCGTTTGACCTTGTGAAGGCCACCGTATGACAGCTAATGAGATATTTTGATGAGAATTTAAATATAGAAAATAAATTGTTTAATTAATTACGAAAATTATTTATTTTATTTGATTTAAACTTCAGTATTTTTAAATTTATTTAATATTGCGAGTTAGAAATTAATTGAAAGTTTTTTGGATCAAGTGGTGAAGCGGGCAGGTCGAAAAGGAAAAAATAAGTTATCTCTCTCTTGGTGTGTGGCGTTGGAACGTGAAAGACGTGTTTTTGTGAGATAATTTTTGTTAGTGTTTTTATCGTCTTTGATTATTTGAATATTATTTGAATTTATTCGAAAATTTAAATATCGCATTTCTTGGTAAGCTATATTTTTGAGCATTTAAGAATCATTTAATGTGATTTATTAAGGTTTGATTTGGCAAGCGGACCACGTGTCTGTCAAATTTTCATTTACGCATGTTTGTGTAATATTTAAAGTAATTTGGGTTTTCTGGGTGCCAAAGCAAGCCCTAATAATTTATTTAGATAGATTTAAGTTTCGCGGAAGCCCCCACCAAGGCTGTGTAATTATTTTTGCTGTTGGTACAGTGTTGTATATTATTATAAAGCGAGGTCTACTTCGTGTAATCTTCCTTGCATGTTCCTGAGTGGATATTCGAGATTTTATGTTTTCAGTTGGATTATTTCCGCTTTGATACTGGTTCACCTGTGAGTTTTTACTGTGTCATAAGCGACCGTTTAATTTTTGGTTTTTCTTGAGTTTACGAGGTCGCAGGCAAATTTGAAACTTCAGGTTGCATGAAATTGAGTCGATCGCCACATCGATTGATCCGAACAGGAATCCAGGGTCGTTCGCAGGTATTCTCGCCTTTGTCCAGCCATCGAGTCGTAAGAAGAGTAACTAGTCATTTTGTTAACAGTATTTTCCGTATTTATAATTGTAAATTAGCTTCATTAATTTTGTATGTCTGCTATTTGATGCCTTTAGTATTTTATTGTACGTTAGCTTCAATAATCTTTAATTATTTATTTTGTTATAATTTTTATAATTCATAATTATTTGTGTTGCATAATAAGTTACATTAAATTCCATTAATTAGATTTATGTAAATTTTCTAAGATTCCTTCATTCCTTTTTAGAAGTAGTTGTTAGATTCGCTTCCATCCCTTTGATTCAATCTAGCTGGAGCCCACAATAATTTATTTTTTTCTTTTACAACATAATTGTTAAAATTAACTTGAATTCGATTTCCAACAATCTTTAAGAACGAACCTACCCATCCTAGCTCTCCCACAACCCCATAGCGGGCCGAGGCACCCCCAATTTGTTTCAGGTGTGTACGGTAAGTACTTTGAAATATTTAACATCCGATTTTCTCCGTCACACTATATATACACTGTACGCGTTGAAATGCTTAAAGAATTTTGTGAAACTGCGGAAGTTGAATATCACAAAATACTTGGATACAGTAAAACGCGCTGGTTAGCTCTTCTGCCAGCTATCGAAAGAATTTTGAAAATGTATGATCCTTTAAAATCCTACTTTCTATCACAGGACAAATGTCCTAGAATTTTAGAAAAGTTTTTTGAAAGAGAATCTTCAAAAATTTGGCTAGAGTTTCTACAAAATCAAGCTGCTCTTTTTCAAAACGTTATAAAACTTATTGAAGGTGCCAAATATCGGCAATCGAAGTAGCAAATGAAGTTAATAATTTAAAATGTCAATGTCAAGAGAGGTTAGAAAATAATTTTCTACCGTTAACTATCCGCAATAGTATAAACCAGCTCGAAAAGCAAGGTGCAATAAATCGTCAAGATATCATGAACCATGTCAAAAAGTTTTATAGTAACTGCAAAGATTATTTGGAAAACTGGACAGTACAATATAATGATATTGATCATTTTCGTCGGGTTACATTAAAACCAGAACTTAATTGGAACGATGTGCAAAAATCATTTGATTATATTTCTCAAAAATTCCCAAATAGTAATATTTCCAAAAATGATCTTTTTAATGAAGTGTCATTAGTAAAAAAATATATTGATAAGGAAAAGCTTAAATATTGGGCATCAGAAAAAAATCACAGTAGAAAACAAATGGTTAGAAATATTTCATCATTTGGAAACAAACTATGTTCCATACAATAATGTATTAAAAATTGTGGAATATCGTATGCATTATCTTTACCTGGAACTAACGCTGCGACTGAACGCGTTTTTACTACAGTAAATCAAGTGTGGACATCAGAAAAATCAAAATTAAGTGTTGAAACTTTGAAAGCCATTTTATGTGTCAAATATAATTTGACAAATTCTTGTGAAGATTTTTACAATATTTTAAAAAATGACAACAATCTACTGAAACCAATTCACTCAAATAAAAAATATGTCAAGGAATAAAATATTATACATTTTTTTATATTTATAAATTGTACTTATGTTAAAAATAAAAAAATATTACGATATTATTTTTATTCTGTATTAAAATTTTTGTTGATACCCCCCCTCCTTCAGAGTTGTCCAGCTTTGCCCATCTAAAAATCTGGTCACCTTATGTTTGAGGTCAATAGGATCTAACAGTGGGATCAATAGAATCATAAGCTGGGGTTAATAGGATCAATATAGACGTGAAAATGCCTAGAAATTAGACACCAAATGTAAGGGAATTACATTACAAGAAACCTGATTCAAAAAAAATTGAAGAGGCTAAAAATGATGCTATTAATGCAAAGACACCTCAAAAACGTATGTGTTAAAAAACAAATGAGTCAAACAGTGTTCAGTGAAGTCAAAGAGAGATGTATTGCAGAAAAATTAATTACATGCAGTGAGTGTGGTTACCCCTTGGATACCTATGATTTACGATTGCTTATCTAACAATATTTAAATAGAGCTGGAAGGGTGGTGCCCCGTTTTAAGGACAATCTTCCGAGTAAAGAGTTCTCATATGGCTTTTTGAAACAACATTCAAATATGCTGTCAGAGAGAATGTGCCAAAATATAAAACGTGGCCGTGTTGGTCACGAGGGCAACAATTACAGAATATTTCCAACGCCTTTCTGCAAAACTAGAAGGTATTCCCATCAGCAACATCAAAAATTATGATGAGACCAACCTTTGTGATGACCCGGGACGTAAAAAAATAATTGCAAAGCGGGGATGCAAATATCCAGAGCGAATTATGAATCACAGTAAGTCATCAACCTTAATCATGTTCGCTGCTTCTGGTAGTGGAGATTTACTTCCATGTTATGTCGTCTATAGAGTCTTGAACTTGTATAACACTTGGACTATCGAAGGGCCACCCCGTACTCGATATAATCGCAGTAAATCAGGGTGATTTGAGGATTGGGTACATTCAATCGCCATACCATATCTGAAGAAGTTACGTGGTAAGAAGATATTAATTGGTGACAATTTATCGTCTCACCTTTCAGTACAATCAATACAAGAGTGTTCAGAGAAAAATGTTAGTTATATATTTTTACCGAGCAACTCCACTCATTGACGAAACCTTTCTACGATGCCTTTTTTAAACCATTAAAGGTTGCATGGAGAAATATAGTTGAGTTTTATAAAAAACAGGACCTGGAAGAAAGGAATCTGGTATTCCTAAAAACGTCTCTCCCAGTTTATTAAGAAAACTTTTAGAATCGATTGAAGACAACAGATCTAAAAATATAATTTCCGGGTTCAATAAATGCGGCATTATACCTCTAAATACTGATAGGGTATTGAACATGCTGCCTGTGAAAAAATCAACGCTTTAAACCGAAGATGAGATCAACACTTCATTTATTGACATTTTTAAATCAATGCGATATGATGGAAATCAACCTCAGCAACGAAAAAAGAAAATACAAGTTCCTGCGGGCAAAAGCGTAGCAGTTGATGACTTTGAATCTTCTGACGAAAGTAGTCAACATTTTAGCACTCACGATTCGAATTCAGATATGGATCCCATGTCCGACTTTGAAGAAGAGATTGATAAAAACTTTGTTGGTGAAACAGAAGAGTTTTCTCTGCCAGCACCTAAAGACCCTCATAACTCGAATAATTCATCCCAAGTATCGGTCTCAAATGGTCTCTTGCTTGTCACCAAGCATGACATTAATATTGGTGACTGGATATTCATACACTTACCGTATTTCACGAATGACAAAGCACAAAATACATCCTAAACCTTTACCAGATATTACATAGCTCAAATTGTGAAAATAAATGATGGCTACGAAGAAACCTTCCCACGTGAAAAAACTACCAAAGACTATACAGGTTATGTGTACACTTTTCCGGATGTGAAAGATGAGTACGAATTTACTTTCCAACAAATTACTGGAAAAATAAATCCCCCAGCAAAATACGGAAGAGGTCTTCTAAGGTTTGAAATTCATTCGTTTATGTGACTACAACAAAAAAAATAAGTAGATTTTGCTGTTACATATACTTGTTAACATGTACTTAAAATAAAAGTTTGTATTTGATTTTTTTCTTTAAAGACAGAGTTTAGATACAAAAATTGTGTGATCCTATTCGAAGGTTAATAGGATTAAACATGACAAAAGCATGGCCGAGCTTATTCACCACAATGGCAGGTGAATAGGATCTGCGAACGAAAAAAAGTATATGTGAGCAACCAGTCGACACAAAATATATTGGGCATCGGACATGAATAACCCAGCCATAGACTGTTGTTTTCATAAGTACATCAAAATTTTATCTATATTAGTCTGGGAGAGACACCGTTTCAAAGTTAAAAAGTGATTCTATTCACCCCATTCTACGGAATGTTAATATTTTGATATTTCAATCAATAATAATATTTGTTTTAATTATTACAATATGGCTCCAAATAGTACATTTCACATAAATAGAGTTAATATCGTATGAGATAGTATAGTTATGGAAAATAATTTAGAATTCGTAAATCTTGAATACGATATGAATGATTAACCTGACTGGCATAATAGTTCAGGTTCAGATAATACAATTATTTCGATAGATTATAATAATATAAAAATAAATTTAATGCAAGTGTTAGAACCACAACATATAATAGATTATTGTTTTGACGAAAATCATATAGTAACTGTTTATGTAATTTGGTTCCTCACCAATCTAGCTTACATTAAGCTGTGTACATATTACGCATCATATTAATAAGGTTTTGAAAAAATTTGTACTATGTAAAAAATTATTTTTTAACATTTTGGCAATTTTTTAATAGTAATTGACTTATTATAAATACTGTAACACGACGGCTCAAGACGGCTGCGTTAGTTCCAACGCACACCGCTCTTCGCTAGCGCCACCAACACCCACCCCTAGCAACAGATCTCCACCCCGGCATAATACGTTCGCCACCCACAAGATGACTCCATTAACTTTAGTTAGTTCTCATGTGCAGTTGGTGAAAGGGGACAAACATAACTAACGTGATAAAGTTAGCAGTAAGCAAGCGAGTTCAGTGATGTACAGAGTAGTACAAAGAATTCAAATAGTGTAGTTCAGTGTGTTTCACTATTGCGCTTAAAGCTTTGGAACCGATACGCGGTCCTTACTTACGCCAATTTTGGAACTAGTATTTAATTTATTAAGTACTCGAGACATACTTGCGTGTAAGTGACTTTTAATGTTTTGTGACTTCTGGTATATGTTTTGTGTTTTGTAACTTCTGATATATATATATATATATATACAGGGTGTTTCACAACTTAGAGCAAAAAATTAAAAGGTATATTCTGTACGACGTGCTGATCATGAAACAAAAAGAATTTTTTTAAAATTTGCAAAAAAAATTGCATCGTATTTCAAGCAAACATTTTTTTTGCCACTGGTCGATAGTTATTTTTAATAATTGTTTTCAAATCGTCTACAATGAAAGTAATTGTTTACGTAATATCTAATACTAATAAAATGTGTAATAGTTTAATTAATAATTTAATTTAATTTGATAGGTAGTGGGTAGGTAGTCTTTCGTCGACATTGCTGTTAATTATTATTATCTTTGCTGGTGCACTGTTCTCATTTTACAGTGAATAGCAGTGTAGTGTAGTTTTTGTTAAAATGAATGCATTTAGTAACAGTGAATTAGTGGACATGATGTCAATTTATGGCGAAGCACGGCAAAATTCGTTATTGGCACGACGTCTGTATGCTGAACGTTATCCTTTACGCCGATTACCCACTCCCCGTTCGTTTGTGAGGATAGTCCAGCGCCTTCGAGACACAGGATATGTGCAACCTAATCGTGGGAGAGGTGGTGGCCGCCAGCATCAACACGACAATATGGTTAATGATATCTTAGATGCTGTACATGCTGAACCAACTATTAGTACCCGAAGAGCGTCTCAACAATTAGGAGTATCACATAGTTCAGTATGGCGAATTTTAAGAGATCAAAACTACCACCCATTCCATTTTCAACGGGTACAGGGGCTAACAGAACCTGACTATCAGTTTAGAGTACGATTTTGCAACTGGCTTTTACAAAAACACACTGAAAATCCGAATTTCCCCTCGTACATCATATTTTCTGATGAGGCTACTTTTACGAGGGAGGGAGTTCATAACTATCATAACTCTCATTATTGGAGTCAAGTAAATCCACACGTTGTTGTACGGGGCAGTTTTCAGCATCGTTTTTCGATAAATGTTTGGGCAGGTATTGTTAATGGAATATTACTTGGGCCGTACATTCTACCAAATAGGATGACTGGAGCTAATTATTTATTATTTTTACAAAATACTTTGCCAGAACTACTTGAAAATGTGTCTTTAAATGTGCGTCAGCAGACATGGTTTCAGCACGATGGTGCGCCATCACACTATGCTCTAAATGTAAGAGAACATTTAAATCAAGTATTTGAGGACAGGTGGATTGGTCGCGGTGGACCTGTAGCTTGGCCTGCTAGATCCCCTGACCTAAATCCGATGGATTTTTATTTTTGGGGTCATTTTAAATCCCTCGTCTACGACAACCAAAATGCGCCGGAAAACGAAGAAGAACTTAGGCAGAGAATAGAAAATTCAGCAGAAATAATACGAGAACAAAATTCGTGTCAAGACTGTACTAGGTCATTAATTCAACGTGCTGCAATGTGTGTAGGGATGAATGGTGCAAATTTTGAACAGTATTTGTAGTTTTGCGCTTCAGGTATGTTATTTCCCAAATTATCTTGATATTAAATAATACAATGCATTAATATTATAAATTATTTTGTATTCAAAGCAATTATTGTCTCTAAATAAAACTAACATTACATAATGTTTCTTTGATAATTAATTTCATTTAATATTTCTTTCTATGACGTATGCTACTCCAGTGGTTCAAAAAATGTCTATTTCAAGTAAACTACCCTTAACTTTGCGAATTTTAAAAAAATTCTTTTTGTTTCATGATCAGCACGTCGTACAGAATATACCCTTTAATTTTTTGCTCTAAGTTGTGAAACACCCTGTATATATATATATTGTATGTGAATAAAAGCAGCTATACACATCTCAGCGTTTTTATCCAACCACCCTTTTACAATACATATTTATTATATATTAACACACTATCGGCGGGAAGGGTATTAATACCTTTTCCACAGACTGGCGGTAATCGGCGGGTCGGGTATTAATACCTTTTATGTTTTTTTTGCTTGTTTTTTTTTTTCATGTAATGAATATTTTGTTTTGAACAATTCTTTGTAAGCAACTTTCCGGTTGTTTTGGCATATCGTAGATCCCTGTTGAACGGAAATTTTTTCCAATCGTTCAGTCTTATCGTAACACTCTTACTGTTTGTTGCAATTTTTCAAAGAAATTTTAACGATTTAACTGTTACCTTAACTACTTTATTTAAAATGTATTTTGAAAACTACGAAAGTGATAATGACGTGTTCGGCGATAATTTATCAGCACATTCGGGTGAAGAAGATTTGCCAGAATTTGATAGTGAAAGTGATTTCAGTGACGACGAAATATTTGTACGCACAAGAAATCGGGCGCTTCCGTTACAATTTAGCGACTCGGAAAGTGAAGATGAAGAAATAGCAGAGTGGTCTGAAACTGATAATCCACCTAATATCGAGCCGTTTATGGGCAATTCTGGTGTCCGTGTATTACCTAATAATGGCGAAAATATTAGCGATATTATAAAGTTGTTTATAGGGGATGATCTGTTTCAATACATGGTAGAAGAAACGAATCGTTACCATGCGCAAAATGAATCTCTTGTTAAAGACAGGGTTAAATCTGTAAAGTGGAAGGACGTAACAGTGAAAGAGCTAAAAAAATTTGTAGGACTGATTCTGCTAATGGGAAAAGTACGTAAAGATAATAGAGACGAATATTGGTCAACGGATCCAACAATACAAACGCCGATATTTTCTCAAGTGCTGAGTCGCGATCGTTTCAAACAAATTTGGGCATTCTGGCATTTTTCAAACAATGCAAATATTGTTGATAATAGTGATCGTCTTCATAAAGTTCGACCAATTCTTACATACCTTACATCTAAGTTTAAGTCCGTATATGCACCTCAGAGGGAACTCTCGCTTGATGAAAGCATAATACCGTGGAGAGGCAGGTTAGCGTTCAAGGTGTACAACGCCTCAAAAATTATAAAATATGGTGTTCTCGTACGAATGGTGTGTGAAGCCACTACGGGTTATATCTGTAATTTGGAAATATATTGCGGACAAAGAAAACCATTATTACAAACAATTGCAACCCTTCTAGAACCATATGTAAATTTATGGCACCACTTGTACATGGATAATTATTATAATAGTGTACAAACATGTGAAATACTTCTCAAAAAAAAAATAAGGTGTTGTGGGACGATTAGAATAAATAGAGGACTTCCTGAGAGTTTGAAGAATGTAAGGCTTGCACGAGATGATTCTACTTTCCGTCGTCGTGGGGACATTTTACTGCAATGCTGGCAATCAAAAAGACCGGTGCGAATGATTTCTACGATACATTCAGCCGAGATAATTGAAAGCCATAACATCGATTGGAACACTAAACAAAACATCTGGAAACCACAGTGTGTTATTTCTTACAACAAGTACATGAAGGGGGTCGATCGAGCAGATCAATATCTTGCTTATTATTCGATTATCCGAAGAACAAAAAAATGGACAAAGCGGGTTGTCATGTATTTGCTAAACTGTGCACTTTTTAATGCGTTCCAAGTATTTAGAAAATTAAACCCAACAACAACAATTACTTATAAACAATTTTTGCATGAAATTAGCAAAGAGTGGATAAGTGATCGGCTTCCTGAAAACACCGCTTCCGAAGATCCTCAACCATCTACATCTGGCATTAAAAGAACTGCAGTAAGTAAAAATCCTCCTGGGCGATTGTCATTAGACTTGCAGAAACATGAAGCTATAAAAATTATTACTGGCGGCAAAAAAAAATCCACAAAGACAATGTCGTGTTTGTGCAGTGCATAAAAAGAAAAGTTTAACTTCTTATATTTGTAAGTTTTGTCAGATTCCCCTTCATAGGGGTGAGTGTTTTCAAAAATACCATACATTAAAAAAATATTAGAGTAAATAAAATTATTACTATATAAGAAACTGAATAATAAAATATTCCTAAACATTATTACGCTTTTCTCTTACTACATGAACTCTTGGAACTTTCAAAAATTAACAATTATTGTTTGGTCCATGTTATACATAAATCCTTTCTTTACGGGTATATTTCGCAATATCGCACCTGTTCTTTTTTCAAACAAAGATTTATGGTGTTGTGTTTTGCTCCGAAAATAAAAATACATGGTTTATATATAAAATTATGGTATATAAATAATAATGGTAAACAAATTAAAAATTAAAAAGAGTCAATAATATCAATATCAATTAGACTATTATAGAATATTATATATAAATATAATATATAAATAATAATAAATAATATAATATAAATATAATATATAATATATAATAAATATAAATATAATATAAAAATTTTCCTTTTTTCAAATAAAGATTTATGGTTTTGGGTTTGCTCAAAAAATAAAATGCATGTCTATATATAAACTTTATAAAGAGTTATAAAACAGAAATTTTATAAAGAAATTAAAAATTAAAAAAGTCATAATACGTATATCAATTAGAATATTATAGAATATTATATTTAAATTAGAGGCATATAAAATGTGCTTGCAACAATATTTTATTTTCCGTAATCATAGTGTTACGGCCATGGTCGCGAAGCGGCTCAGTCAGATGCCACGCGCGCCATAAATCAAACTTTACGAGCTAGCATCAATGAGCGTTATTCGGATATTAAAACAAGCAACTTAATCAGAACGCTTATTGATGCTACCCGCCTGTCGCGGAAGTTACGCAAAAACGCTTATTGTTGTGTCCCGTACTTGAAGGGTTAAAGTAACAGAAAACTAAACTAAAAATTTTTTTTTTTTTTAATTTTATCTACATCTTTGAAATACTATGTGATGCATATTTTTCAAATTTCATTGAAATCCTACTATTAGTTGTAAAGATATTACATGTTTTCTTAAAAGTGCACTTTTTTCATACTTCACTAATTTTCGCCCGCTAGACGTGACAGTCAAGTTCATGGTGTTACCCGCCGATAGTGTGTTAAGATAAAATTGTGTTTCGATTTAAAAAAAAATATATTCTCGCTAAATCCAGAAAAATATTTAACATATATAATAACATTGTTAATTTAGGATTGTATTTAATTAAAGTATTTAATATGAAAAACATTAGTATTTTAATTACTTTTCTAATTGTAAAACCATATTTTAGATACAAACCTGAATTGCAGTACAACAAATATGATAAGTAAATAATTTATTTTTATTATACTTATTGTTAGATTATTGAAATAAACAAAAGCATAGGGAAGATATGTTACTCACGACAGTCAATTTGACCGATGCTAAGCAAACTGTACACGGTCAGTATTACTGTCAGTATTTTTTATTCAGTACTATCACAGTTTTGCACTTCACTTACTACAAATTCACCATTAATATACCCATTGACAAAGGGTATTTCGTGTTTCGATCCGACAATTGCAATGCAGCCTTCGCTAAGATCTACAAGAATGACTAAAGCGCTGGACATATTTTGTGAAAAATAACTGGCTCTCCGGTTCTCAAGCAGATGACATTAAAAGAAGTTTCATCTCATTATGTAAACTAACACTTTTCAACGAGACAATGGCTAATTTTACAATTTCTAAAGGCAAACTGGACGAGTTTTGGATAGATGTGATCCCGAAATCTGCTGATTACGCTCAATTGCGTTCGTTTCTTAAAATGGTTTTGGTTTTGTCGCATGGAAATGCTTTTGCCGAAACTGGGTTCTCGATTAATAAAGAGCTATTGATCGAAAATCTCACTGAAAATTCATTGATCGAACAACGGCGAGTATCAGTCTTGTATCATGGAAGCATAAAAAAAGTCGACATTTCCAAAAGCATGATACACGCGGTTCGCAATTCCAGAGGAATTTATCATGAACGCTTGAAAAAAAAACGGAAGTAAAAGGATGCAACATCGAAAAGCAAAGCGGCAAAATTGTGAGAAAATTCGGTGACCTGGATTCCAAAATTAATTTTTGACAACGGATATGTATTTTTTTTCTTCAGTTTAATCTATCCTGAATTTATCACCACAAACAAAAAATGATGCATTAGAGGGTTAAAAAGACATTCATTGTGTAACATCGTCGCATCAAAAAAGCTATGTAAGTACACATTTTTTTTTCTTATATAAAGAAAAGAAAATTCTTATTCAGAATTATGAATTTCGATTACTTTAACGAATTAGGTGCATCAAATATATTACCTACCATACCATTTTCTAATGTAGAAATAAATCAAGAACAAAATTTTGTATTGTAATGATACTGTTCAACCGGATACTCAGCGGCTTACTTAAACTTCGGTCGCGAGTTACAACTACCTTCCCAGTTGGCCGTAGATCCACAAGCTGACGAAAACCCTGCCACGACCGTCTCAGAGGAACATTTGCTCCGGCTGAAGGCTATCCGAGATGCTCAGGAGTTGGCGCGCATCAATCTCGCCCACGCGGCTACCACACAGAGCCGACATTATAACTTGCGGCGACGTGACCAGAGCTTTAATCCCGGCGATCATGTAATGCGTCGCGAACATTTCTTATCCTCTGCAGCAAAGGGCATAGCTGCTAAGCTTAGTCCTCGATATTCCGGTCCGTGGATAATTAAAAAACGCGTGTCGCCACAAACTTACAATCTCTTCAACAGAAAGGGGAAAAATTGTTAAATATTCATTTTAGATTTAAAAACTGCTTTTGTAGACGTTGACGAGCCCGTACCAGGCCTGGAAGCGACTAGCTTTGACAGCACCCAGTTTCAGTCAACGGCCTACCGTCCGTGTTATCAGCAATGTGCTAGTTCGGCGGGCACGTCCCGTCAGAGTCCAGCCAGTGTCGTCTCCGTTGAAGCATGCCCGACGACCCAAGTTGGCCACACCGCAGCAACAGACACCGCCAACGTCAGTAGCAGCAGCAACCAATGGGACACAACTCAGTTTGCAGGAAGCTCTCCTGCAGCTGTACGGTCCGTATCCGCCAGAGGCGAGTCCTACTTACTATCGTGCTGTGACGCCGGAACCGCTTCCGACGCCCCTGTCACCACTTCCGACGCCTCTGACACCACTTCCGACGCCTCTGTCACCACTTCCGACCACGCCAGACTACCCTCGAACACCCCGAACCACAAAGATTCCCAGTCGGGGACAGAGCAAGCGGGAGAAGAAGCCAAGGCATTGGTCGCCCATCAACTGGGTATCTCCGATACCCGCCGGACTGCCACTGACACCATCTCCCACGTCGGTGAGTCCAAAACCACTGCAACCGCGGTCAACAGACAGCAATCTTCAACAGGTAACCTGACTTACCCCCATCTCAACAGCTACCACACTTCAAACCTCTCGTCCGGAGAAACCCCCAGCTCAAATATGGCGGCGGATGCGTATACCAGTGCCGCAGCTAGAAGGAGGTATTCAGTGGCAAACTGTTTTTAATCCTGGTGCACCCCGACAGCCCAAAAACCGTTCAAAAAATAAAATAATTATAAATTAAACTCTTGACGAATAATATCTGCCGCCCGAATATCTATCGCCCGAATAATCCGGAATAAAAGAGCTTACGAAGGGTTTGTACGAAATCTAAAACCGACTGAGCCAAAATCTCGTTACAGTATGCACGAATTATTACAATCTGCAGTGTTAGTAACATTAAGAAAATCAAAGAAGAACAGTTGGCAATAGCAGGTCAGTATTATTTTATTTTCATAGACAACTCAATACGGAAGAAAACTATTGGTTGCAACGGCTATTTCCCAGCTCGTTCTGACGAGGCGCCTGTAGAAAAGGTTGCAAATTTAAAAGGTGCTTCCTTTGAAATAAAAAACGAGAACGAAAGAACAAAAATTATTTTTTTAATTATTACAATATAGATCCAAATAGTACATTTCATATAAATAGAGTTAATAACGTACGAGATAGTATACTGATGGAAAATAATTTAGAATTTGTAAATCTTGAAATCGATATGAATGATGAACCTGACTGGGATAATAGTTCAGGTTTAGATAATACAATTATTTAGATAGATTTTGATAATATAAATAAAAATTTAATGGAACATGTAGACTGTGCAACGGTTTTATTAGTAAATGAAACAATTCAAACAAATTTTGTAAATTCATTTTTAGAATGTACTTCAGAAAGTAATAGAAATATTCGGTATTATAATAGAAAACACACGTTTCATGAAATTATTGAAAACATTGATAAAAAAGCGTACCCCGGCAAGCTTGATATGGTGACTCAAAAAAAAGTGTTTCCCTAGGATTACGTGTCGTGGAAACGTCTTGAGAAAACCAAGTTACCACCCATAGAAGCGTTCTTCTCTAAGCTGAAAAACAGCGGAATCAGCGATAAAGAATACCAGCATGCTAAAGTAGTGTGGGATTCTTGCGGACATCGCACGCTCGGGACTACACGTACTTGAACAAGTAAGTACAAGTTATAACAGCAACGAGTAATAACGTGCTCGTGTTATAATTTATTAAAAATGTCAGCCCCAACTCTAATGGTTGTTGATCCCAGAAATGAATCTGGTCCATCTACTGAACCTCCTGCAGTTGCAATAGCACCCAAAAGACCATTTACTTCCATCCTAGTCGATCCTGATTCAAACTACCAATTTCCCGATCCGAAAAGGCCCAGAATTTAACTAGACGAAAATAGAAAACTAAAATGTTTAGAGTTACTTGTCAATATGTACGAGGATCTAATAGTAAAAATGATTCCTCAAGTGGCAAATGAACATTACAAAAACCTGCAAATATCACACTAGATCACAAACATAATTTTCACTCTCCATCTAATTAATAGACAAACGGGAATGTACGGCACACAGACAAACACTATAACCAGCACAGCTAATAAGGCTTTCACCATTCATTATAAAGGGAAAAACTTTACTATAAAGAAAGATGAAGCAGAAATACTTTACCATACAGAGGTAGAAAAAGAAGGACTTGCATATACCAGATGAAGCAGAGAACTGGTACGGTACTATGGGCCCATACTTGGATTTTATCGGTGCTTGGGGTCTTAGAATGAACGAGCTTCGCCTAGGTTATGACAAGATGCCAATAAAGAAAGGAGCTAATGGTGTCCAAAATTTCAAGGTGGATAAGTATGGAATTAACTGGTTGCACCATATCCTATTAGAGGGCAGTACCTATCCTCCTGAACGACGGTCTGCAATGGCGCAAAGCTTAGGACCACTCACCAGTATCCTGCTGATGTTAAGGAGTCCTGCAAAGTATCGTCCTAAGTGGGAACAGGCAGTCAAGCGGGCTTGCGGATATATACCTTGTATGAACTCTTTCATAGAGCATTCAAGATCCCTAAATAGAGTTCAGGACACCTCTCTGGTAATAAACCGCATAGCCAACATTCATCTGATAACTACAGCACTAAACGCTCACCGAATTAATGTCCCATTGGCAATGCTTTCGTATGTAGCATCAAAAGAAGCTGACAAGCCAGCCTTTTACAAAGCATTTAATCTATCAGGAAAAGGCGGATTTTATGCCTAAATATCAACTTCTGACGTACAATGGAGTCTCAATGGCTCATTTGACAAACAAAGTGCCAAGCAGATCGCATTTCACTGTATTTTCGGGACTTATACCGAGGACTTAGGAGTGCTGTCAACCATAACTGGTGTAGACACCTGGTATACAAGAGAGCAAATGGGTGCTTGTTTCAGAGGGGCCACAAATACAACCACTATTGTAAACTTTGATCTGCCAAAACTGTCATACTACTCCAGACTGTGTTCAGCCAATCAGACACAACTTTTAACAGGGGTTTATGATCAAAAATCAACTATCCCCGTATTTAGTGGTAAAAGGGGACGGAAATTAACAGAAGATTTCTACAAGCAGCTTGAAAAGAAGATAGAGAACGGTGCTACAGCAAGAAACATGCAAGAAATAGCTGCTATTTTGTCCAAAACGTTGGATAACTTGCTATCTACTGTTAAGGCTGATGCAAACTTAAGATGTGGAACCGTAGAATGGAGACAAATGGAAGGCTTGACCCTGACTACTCATGGTGCAGAAAGCGATGTAATCGCTCAAAAGTCAGGAAAGTACTTCTTGGGTCAAAGATAAAAGAATATAACCTTGTTTTCTTTTTTTTTTAAATTAAAAAAAAAAAATGTTTCTGTCCGCCGGTAGGCCCCCACCAAACATTCGCCTCTGTAAATTCGGCCCTGAGTGTATGTGGACATGGCTATACTTGACCTGTCAAAGCATTTATTGTATGACTTCCACTATAACTAAAATACATACTCAAGACGTATAAATACGCAAAAGTTTTGTATATGGATACGGATTTTCTTGTGTATGAGTTTTTATTGTTTATCACCCCCTAGAATGGTTAGGTGCATCTTCATATTAACCATGATATTGGTCTCACTCATAGTGGCTTTAAAGTATTTAAAAAAATTAAATAGCTGTTATATCTGTTACAGCTGGTCGAACAAGAGATGATTTCATTTAACAAAGAGGACTAACGTACAAGTCGGCTCAGGATTCTATATACAAAATGGATCTAGAATTACAGAACCCTGTTTATGAAGAACCCACATCTACAAAAAAGTAACAATCCTTCATAAAACCATCAAAATGAACACAACCTAAAACTAATTATATACATCCTAATTTAATGTTTATAATAATGATACTATCCATGATACCAATCATTCTATGTGATGAATTTTGTGAATAACATACTAGCCTAACGATAAACCAGAATAATTGCCCAAACTCCGTTTGCAACATTATTACAAGCAGCAATTTGACTTTAGCTAGTAAAAGTTCTAGTTCTTGTTTCAAATTTGTGGAGGAGAATAAAATTCAAGCTAAAACCCTCATTGTCACGACTGATTCAGTAAGATTGATTTGTGACTCGTAATTACTGTACCATCATCCATTGGCAGAGGTTAACTGTAAGGGTTGGCATAATTGTTGTAAGGCAGAAATTTTGTGGGAAAGTTAGTCATAATATATCATTGTCCAATTTTAAAGAATTAGAAAAATATGCTGAATTTAATGGCTGTAAGAAAGTTTGTGGCTGTGCTGGTTGTGGATGCATCTTTTGCACTGAGTCTTGTTTCTTTTATAGGTCATATTTGATCAATAAACAGAAAATGTCTTTCCAAGTTAATAAGTGCACAAGATGGGATTATTTAGTTGAAGTGACAGTCACTAAGAAGAACTACAAGAAAAGCGAGAGTACAAAGTTGAAGTTAATCCCAGGCGCAACATAAAAATGGCAAGGAATTAGTCTAACTATGATTAGTTTGAGTCATATGCCTGACATGAATTTATACAGATGTTTAATAACAAAAGATAAGAAAGCAAGTTTAGCCGATTGTAATAATAGAGGGTCCATAGTAAAGTGAAAAATAGAAAAAATTCAGTGTCCATCTCCTGATTCTAATATTATCACCCAAAGAAATTGTAAATTTAATCCTGATGTAGTCAGTTAAAAGATCCATTTTAATAAATGCTAAATTTACTCAGAAGAAAATTTGTCATCTTAAGTTGCACAAACATGGCAAATTAATACACAGTGCTACAAAGTCTGTTTAAGCAGAACCTAGTAATTAGAGAGAGAGGAGCTCCTAAGATGCAAAAAAGTGAATATGTTGAGTCATTTCTCTAATTTGGCTTTACTTCTAATAATACCGATGGTATAGAACAACCTCTTTGTTTAATTTGCAATAACGTTTTTGCAGTAGAGAGTAGAGAGATATTGTGATAACGTGTGCGATAATATGGTCAGCGTTATTTAAATAACGTACACGTTTTTAACGAAATTCGAAAAGAGAGTTATTGTGCCACTTGTAGTTATATCTTCACGTTATTTCTAAGTTCCATAATAATCCGCTAGTTAGCGTATAATTTAAGTAAAATCAGCTATATTCAAGTATGTTAGTAAATGTCAAACTGATGTCAAATTCAAACCGTCAATATAACGTATACATCGAAGTAAGTATTTGTTCAATTTTATTTTGTAATAGTTATGTTTAAAGTATTACTATATAAAAAGAAACAAACTATTTTAATTTTGTAAATATATTAAATGTAATAATTTTATTTTAGTAATGTCTGGAAATAAAAGATTGAGGTTTACTGCAGATGACGATATAATACTTTTAAAAGAAGTTATTAGTAATAATCCATTAGAAGATGTCCAACAGTGGCGAAAGGTTCAGGAAAATATACAGCAAAGAACCAATAAACTTTTTAATATAAAAACTTTAAAAGATCACCTACAAATGTTGTTGGACGTATGGATTAAAAGAGACCAAGATAATAACAAAAAGTAATAATTTTTGCTATCTGTGTTAGCATAATAAAAATAATAGTTTTTTTTTTTATTTATAGATCTGGAATTGAGGAACTCTACACAGAAAAAGATCAACTTCTGCAAGAAGTTACAGATCTATGTGGTGAATTCCAAATTAAAAAAAAAAAGAAAAAACATTGTTCGAAAGAACAACAAATTGCACAAATTGGCAAAAATATGCGCGATAATTTTTGCTATAACAACACAAATGAACTGCAACTACCTTGCGAAGTAGAAGTAATAGAAGATATGGAAAATGTAACCGTAACTCCGGGAACTTCAACGACAATTACAGACACATTAAGTAAATACTTTTTATATATATAGTAATTTATTTATTTTATAATTTAATATAATTTGTTTTCAGCTTCATCTACAAATAATAATTTGGCCCACCGAAGCACATCTGAACTCGAAATCGAAAATTACCTCTGCTACCATTAGAAATATACTAAGTAATTTTTTAATTTTTATTAATTTATTTCGTAATAATATAAAAAACTTCTTTTTAGCCCCGTCTCGAAAAAGAACCACAGTAGAACGAAGATTAAAAAGAACTGCATTAGATTTTATACAAAAAAGAAACGAGAGAGAAAATGACCTTAAGGCAAGAGAACTAGATTTAGAAGAAAGAAAAGTAGCATTGCAGGAACGGACTGTAGCACTACAGGAAAAACGGTACGAATTAGAATTTGAAGAAAGAAGAGAAAGATTAAAATTGGAAATGGAGGAAAGGCATAAATATTTGGAAACTTTACAGAAAGTATTTGAAATTATAGCTTCTAAAAAAGAGTAAAAGAATTTTATTTAATTTTTTGTTTTTTATAATTACATATAAAATGTTACTTTCTTTTGTTAAATTAGAATAATCTTACTTTTTTTTATATATATTTTACAAAATATGATATACACTTATTTTT
The DNA here is from genome assembly GCA_963966155.1 of Clivina fossor. Taxonomy (NCBI): domain Eukaryota; kingdom Metazoa; phylum Arthropoda; class Insecta; order Coleoptera; family Carabidae; genus Clivina; species Clivina fossor. The sequence goes on from OZ014558.1 coordinate 15,189,428, forward strand.
ATTATTTTCATATATGTTATATAGGCTTAATTCATGTTAAATTAGAAGTATTATTTATTTTCTTTCACAATTATAAAAGATTTATTTTTACATTTAATGTGCATATTATTTAAAACATAAAAATCCTTTTCAATTTTAAACCTTAATTATATTTTTACAACTTTTTTAAGCATCGTCTCCAGATTATTTTAAATTACAAAAAGCGTCACTGCTTTTTAAAAAATTTATTTTTGTCAAAATTTTGAAACAATATAGTGCTACAAAAATATGAAATTTGTATTAAATATAATCTTAAAAATTTATTCTGACCTATCCGATGTATTCCAATAATGATGGTGGTGCAACATTAAAATAGGTACCTGTTTGACTGCCATATAAACATGTATGACAGTTTGTCAAAATAACAGCTATTTTATACATAGACTCGACATCTTGCAAGAGCAATTTTTGATTTTTTCTATAATCTAAAAATGCAAATTGCGTTATAATTTTTTGAAATCCCCATTCTACAGCTGTTCTAAGAACACACATAGATGCGTTAAATTGTCTATGTTCTAATGGTAATTCATCACGTCTTCCAGGATACGGACACAGAAGTAATTCGCGTATGCCGTAAGCTTGGTCCCCGTATAAAACATATTTTTCTTCATTTTGAAATACTGCCACTCTTTCTAATTCTGTGTACAATCCTGAATTTCTGAAAATACCAGCATCATGTCGTCTTCCGATATATGCCCCTTTCAGACTAACAATTATTCCATCGGGACAAAGCACTGATTGGTATTTCACACAGTGGTAACGCTTGTGGCCCGAAAAATATTCTTCTTGTTGTAAACTTGGTCTACAAATCTGTCTTGTGGTCCCGTCTATAAAACCCCAACAATTAGGCACTGCCCCACCTTTGATGCGAATAGCCTAATAAATAAAGATTTTACAAAAGCAATTCTTTTACAGAAAAATAATTAATATTCTAAAAATATTTATAATTTACCTGCGCATAGTTTCGCATTCTTTCTTTATTTAACCAATGAACATTTTCTAAGTTATTTAATAATGAGCCATGAGTCCTAATTAAAAAATGTATTGTATGGTTAATTATTTGGGAAAGTGACTGTGATGACATTCCAAAAATAGTTGTTAAATCTTTTAATCTATTAGGATATGCCAGTCTTCTTAATAAAATGCACAATGCAGTAGTACCTAAAATAAATATCATCAAAACTGCTTCTAATAAAAGTTTTACTGTACTTTGACATCGTACTTACTAGTTACAGAGTTTCCAGTAGCTGTTCGGATATTATTTGGTAATTTTAATGCTTCTCTTAATATTGGTATGTCTTTTTTCTCAAAACGAAAGTTCAATTTAACCTCATTCTCTGACATATCAGCTAGGTTAAATTTTCTTTGTTCATTTATCGCCACATCTTCTCCATAATTTAAAATATGATATAAGATTGCATCGTCAATATCTATATCAGCTTCAATAGCTATATTCAAAATATCTTCCATTGTATATCTTCCAGTTGTATAAGTTGCCAAACACGTTATTTACGTTAGCGCACGGCTTTATTTAGACGGAAATAACGCGTTGCGCTATCGTTATTAACGGGCGCTATTTGCTACTAAATAATGCGCATGCGCAGATGTCAAAATAACGTAAACGTAAATACCGCACGACGTTAAATGAATGCACAATATCTCTCTAGTATGAAACCATCAAAATTAAAAAGGCATCTTGCATCCAAAGATCCGTCATACGTCATCAATAAATAATAAGATATATTTTGAAAGATAATCAAATATAGAAAAACAAAATATTGAGAAATTTTACCATAAACGAAAAATATTTATTAGCGTCATTATAAGTTTCATATCTAATTGAATCGTTTATTTCTAAAAGGGCCTAAGTCACATTTTGGTGAATTTCAGATTTACCTGTTTATACACTAATTCGACCAAGCCCGATCTTTTGGTGCTAAAAGGAATTAAGTCCGAGTGCCACATATAGTGTTTACATATTCACTTCCAACAAGTTTAATCTAAGAAGGACCTAAGTCCAGGACTTAGTCCCTTTTACAATTATCTGGTACAAATATACTGGTCGATTTAATAAGGTTCAGCAGTTTTATCCAGTGCGTGGACATTCTTTCCTACCCTGTGATAGGCAATCTACTCCGTCCATGACTTCACGGAGATAATAATCACATCCAGAAAAAATACCAGATTTACCGTTAAAGAAATTTCCACTGCCGACATTGTAAACTGGAAAGATTGGTGGCCATCCTATTATAAAAAAACATGCATTTCGAATGAATCACGGAAATGCCCCAGAAATGAAAAGGAGAGCTTTTTGATTTCGAAGATGCATCACATTATTCATGACAAGAAGTTGCATAGACATATACTGGCTTCTGAATTCATACATGGCTTTTTACAACAGCATTTCAAATTAGCCATGCCAAATACCCATTATATAACATTGCCAACAAAAAACGCCAATGAAGGAGATAAAATTCCAATTCTCGAAACAAAACTAGAACATCTGAAACTCCTAATCAAATGGGTACTGGAAGAATATAAGGACTTTTACCAAGATATTATTGACAAATGGAAAACCAAGAAAAATAAAAATTAGTTTACAGTAAAGATGTGTATTACATGTAATTTTTTTAGTTTATGACAAATAAAGAAAAAAATTGAATTAAAATTGTATTTATTGTTAAAAGGACCTAAGTCCTTCACCTTTAACCTTTATTTCTGTAGCTTTAGTCTTATCAATTTACTTCTATTACTCAGTAAAGAAAGATAGTAGCTAGGTATAACAATTATTGAATAAAAAAACAAAAGGATATACCTGTTAAAAATTAAACAGTTTTTATCGTTTTTCTCAAAACTATAGCAACGTGACTTAGGTCCTTTTAGAAATAAACGATTCAATTGCAAAAACTAAAAAAAAACATACATCATTGAGGAAGGATTTTTATTACCTGCTGCTATGAAGATGGTACAAATACTTCAAAGAAGTAAATATGGTGATGAAATTCGGAAAATTCCTTTATCGAACGATACTGTCGATACTAGAATAACTGAAATTAGCAAAGACCAATTTGAGCAACTTATTATTGCACTTAAAGAAAACTCAAAATTTGCAGTTCATGTGGACAAAACAACTCATATTTCAAAAATGGCTCACTTGTTAGAAGAAAAGACATACATAGTAAAGTTGACGAATTTTTTAAAACTGTAGATTTGGAATGGAAAAATTGTATTTAAGTATGAACAGATGGTGCAAATTCGATAACGGACGTAAATATTGGTTTTAAATCGTTTGTTAAAGCTGCTAGTAATAATCCTGTAATTTTTACACACTACAACAACAACAACAGCAAACAACAACATTGTTGTTTTTGCCAACAACAACAACAAAGACATCAAAAGATCCTTGCAGCAAAAAAAAAATAGCACCGGAATTAAACGGTGTGCTTCAGGATGTTATCAAAATTATAAACTTTATTAAAAGCCGCGCTTTTAAGAAGTTTATTTTCAAATCTCAATAAACAGAAAGGACTCAGCATACAAAAACTTATGATTACACGCAAAGGTAAGGTGGCTGTCAAAAGGACAAAATTTAAACAGATTATTGTTGTTAAAAGACAAAATTACTATATTTTTAAACGAACAAAAATCTGATCTGCTTTTTTCACAATAACACGGCTTTGAAAGTTATGCTATTTGACAGATATTTTTGAGAAACTAAACGATCTCAACTTGTCACTTCAAAGCAAAAAAAAAAAATACTTCTAATGATAAAATTGATGGTTTTTTTAAAAAAAAGATCAACATTTGAAAGAATAGGATTAAAAATCACTAAAGAATGTAAAAAAAAGATAGTGTTGTTACCGGTATTGCCCTTGATTTTATGCAAAACGTGCATTTGCCGGAAGTACCTGTTCAAGATCTCTTCTATGCAGTAAAAATCAATAATAACGTTTTTTTGCATACACGACCTTGGGTTTGGCAAATCATTTTATTATCCTTTCTACTTGACTACATCAATAACGTTGTAAACTCAGACACAAAAGAATTGCGATTATTCTTAGACAACTGCCTAGGGCAAAATAAAAATCACCCACTTATCACACTTAAATACACCTCACAAATAGTGTTTATGAAACGGTTATAACCGAATCGCGGCTGTCGCTGAGGTGACAGCGATTGAGGAGGGGGGGGGGGGGTAGAAAAAAATGTTTTAACGATTATCACACAAAGAAACTCTACTAAAACTTGATTCTTTCTTTTTTTACGTATTGTACTTTTTTCAAAATATTTTCAATAAATCGGAATTTTTACATATTTTATTACTTTTATTTCAATTTCCAGAAAGTTTCAGTATTTCTCTGTTTAAAATTTAAGAAAAATAATTCAGTATACATTTTATAGTAAATCACAAAAAATTTCATTGAAAAAAAATATGTAAAACTAAAGTTATCGTAATTTTACTGAACGTTGCCATTTTCCCCGCGCCACCTGTTAGCGCGCGATAAAAACTACCCGCATGCAATGTGTTAATAATAACTCAAAAGAAAATTGATAAATCGTAAAATTACATACTAAAAAATATTTGTCTGATAAATCTGTAGAGAGAAAGTTTCAGAAGAAAACATATGCTATGGAGAAGAAAGTATTACAGATGAGCTAAGTTTATGTCCCCAACAAATAGTAATAATAGGACACAAACACTAGTACCAAACACTTCACAAAAATTAAATATTATTTTCCAACCTTCACGGAACAGACCACAATTGTGTCAAACGAGAGTAACGCCGGCGCTGGTACAAAAAAAAGAGCAAGTGATATAGACGCGATTGCTACGGTCATAACAGCACCAGTCAAAATAGAAGAATCGTCAGACTGGAATGTAAAAAACGAAATTAAACATTATTGCAAATTTTTAAGCTAAATTGTGATTATATATCCAAATCTAAATATAAACTAGATAAAATGTTTGCATTTTCTAAAACAAAATGTGTCAATTATATCATAATTACAAATCATATACATCTAACTCAATATACAAAAAAATCGAATATGTCAATTCTTTTCATATGACAAAATGAAAAAAAATCTGCCAATATTTCAAACAAGCTGTAATCATGCAACATAAGAATAATCTTCCATATTTCCAATAAAATATCAACAATTAATTTTATACAATTATTAAAATAAATGTCAGAAAAAGAATGACCATTTATATATCAGCTATCTATAGATCTATAGAAAATAGTATAGAATACTTTTTTCCTGAGACAATGAAAATATCAGTAAATAAGTAGTGATAAAATGGTTGAAAATAAATAAATAAAATAGGTAATACAAATAGGTCTCGACTTACAACTCCGTTGTAAGGCAGCTTCTGATGTAGGTCATATATCTCATTTTTTTTTCATTACATAAAGTTACATACATAAGTTAATATAAATGAATACATAGACACGCACAAATTAAAAATTGATGAGAAAGAATTGATAAAAGTCGATGATTGTAAGTGTGGTTCATCAAAATTCGAATCCGGAAAAAGTCGAGTAATCCCTTATACTGATAGGAACCTCAAATTACTACATGACATACTGGACACTGGATAAATCCTGAAGATAATTATTGTAAAATCTGTAACAAAAAATATTTTTATTAGAAAAATATGAAACTCTCCATGTTAAAAATGTAGAAGACTAATACCCGATTTCTTCACTATTTATTTAAACTTCGATTTTCTAAACTCCGATTAAAGTTAACCGGACAATAAACATTTGTCGGATTTCTTCACTCACATGCAGGGTTAACAAATCTACGGTTCGAAACTCCAGAAAATACATTTGGCGCCGTCGCAAATCAAATTGCAGCTAATGTCATACGGATTGCAAGCATATTATTAACTTTATAAATAATATCAAACAACTCATTACATTGACTATTATTTTTAGTTTTAGTGATATAACAAAGTTATTTTTATTTATTTATCTTATCCAAAATGTATCACAAAGTTACGGCTAATCAAGTTAAATATTAGATATTTTATATATAATATTTTTTTTTATCTCATGACATATGTATACTAATTAATATAATTAAGAAAAAAAAAAAAGTTCCTTATTTATTTTTCTGTAGTATGTCTGAAAATGTATGATTTTCATAAATTTTTACAATTTACATTACATAAACAATAAATATTTGACTAAATATAAAGGATCATTAACTACTATAGGTCCTATGATACGCTTGAACAAAAAAATATTTTATTCTATATTAATAAATAAAGTTAAAACAATTTGTCAACACATATTACATAATAATATACATTTATTTATTAATTTGAATTTTATTATAAATAACATTTAATATATTTTACATAATTAATAATAAAATTAATATAAATTAAAAAATATATATATTTAAATATCTTATTTAAAATCAATGCAAAACACAAAATGTCAAAAGACGCGTAAGGTTATGAAAGATATGAATAGTTATAGTTCCATCAGCCCTCACTGCTAAATATTGGCGCTGGTGTGGATAAACCGCCGTTAAACCGCCAATGTTTGTCGGTTAACTATAATCGACGAATAACATCTAGCTGGAGTTTCGTGAGTGTGAAGAAAACCGATTTCAAGGTTTAAACTACGTTTAACTTTAGTCGTGGTTTAACCGAATGTGAAGAAATCGGGCATATAAAGTATAAAATTATTTCTCTCTCGCGTTTTTGTCAAAACCCTGTTTTTCAACCTTGTCCCGCCGAAATCTCGCAAACTATACATCCGATTTACTTTTTACAAATACCATTTTCGTAATTTTTCGAATATCAAAAAAATCCTAGGTAAATTTTTTTTTGTCATCATCATCAGTTCCCGGAATTCCTAGGTGGAACATAGGGCTATATACTCGAGAAGCTGAACAAATAGTTTCTTAACGATTTTTACTTGCACTATCAATGGTGCGGTTAGGATAGGTTAGGTTAGGTTAGCTCAAAGTCAAGCAAGGGACCTACAGCTTATAGTGGATTCCAAATCAGTCAAATCTCAGTTGATATCAGTTCAATGATATTAGGTTTTAATACTACAAATAATATTTAATTTCTGGTGTAAGCGTGGCGCGAACCAGGGACTTTTGGAGTCCGAATCTAACACTCGGCCACCGGCTTGGCTTAAGGCTGCCTGAGAGAGAAACTGATAAATTAACGCGTAACGTCAACATTTTAAAAAAAAGTTCTAGCAGTTTTTTTAAATACTTTTAAGTATTTAAATAAACTTATTAATATTTTAATTAACACGTTTCTATTAACTCGCTTTCTTATCTGTTTGTTTGTTTGCTTGTTAGTCTGTTCGGAACAAATTTTGCAATCGATTTTAAACTAACATCCCAATGAACTAGACTTGAAACTTTAAACATAGCTCAGAATGAATGACATTACAATATTAACTAATTAATTAATATAGAAATATTAAATTAAAGTTAATTAATTACCGTAATTATAATTAATAAAATTATAATTATCAAATTCAAATTAATTAATTAGGTTAAAGTTAAACAAGACTAAAAAGCAGAAAATAATTATTTAAATAATAAAAAAAAATTAATATACCACGTTTTTAACACGAACTAAAAAGTATAAAATAATTTCTCCTAACCCCCCCCCCCCCCATATAAATTTATAACCCTATAGAGAAAAGTACGTGGAGCAACGACAGCTACTTCCTACATTCCTTTCTATTGCATGCGCCCCACGTTTTTCTCTAAGGGTTATAAATCTGTATGGGGGGCTAGGAAAAATTATTTTATAATTTTTAGTACGTGTTAAAAACGTGGTATATTAAAATTATTTTTTTACCACTTTGACTGCAATAAAAAAGTTTTTAAAACTTCATTGTGGCTACATTATTTATCCGATTTTGATCAAATTTTCAGAAAAAATTCCCCTAGTGCCCACATATATTAAGTAATTTTAATAAAATACGGTGTTGGCAACTTTCCGAGAAAAAAATTACTAAAGTTTTTAAGCATTTATTATGGCCACATTATTTATTCGATTTTAATCAAATTTTTACAAAAGATACCCCTAGCGTCTATATAAATTATATAATTTTAGTAAAATACAGTGCTACCAACTTTTCGAGAAAAAAATTTACTCAAATTTTCACAAAAGATTCTCCTAGTATCCATATAAATTATATAATTTCAACAAAATACGGTAAAAAAAAAATAATAATGTGATCTAATCTAATGTGATGTAATCTGAGCATTTATGTGATAATGTCAAAGTGTTCTATTTAATACTTTTAATCTTGCTGATGTAAATAATTATTTTTATTAATTTTCTTCAAAAGTAATACATTTAGTTTTCGTTATTGAGTGTTAATAGCAAAAAAGTTTCACACAAATTACACAGAATTTTCTAATCTTGTCTTGTTTCTGCTTTAGGTCTGGCACTACAACAGCCAACTACCAAAGACAGTCAACATGACTTAAACGATGTGCAGCTACTAAATATTATTCATTTACCGTATAAAAATTATATCCACACTAAATTTTTTCATACAAAATATATGAAGGTACATTTATACCCAGGGCTTCGAACCGGAGCTAAACCGAAAAAACCGTTATTTTTGCTGAAACAAAAGCCGGAACTGAACCGGGGAAAAAATTGTGGTTTATTTCAGTGTCAGTTGTCGTGGTTTTTTTCATTTTCGGGGTTACGTAGCGTAGTCGCAAGTCACAATTCGTCTTACGCGAAATAGTATTTGGTTTGTTTTAGGTGGAGAAATACTCAGTTATTGAAATTGAAAATAAAACTAAGGATCACATTGAGGTAGGTGTATTTTTGATGTTAATCATTAATATACTTGGAAAGATCCAAATTAATTTAAAAAAAAATTTAAATAACAATTTTTAAAAGATAATTTTTATTTTTCAAGTATAGGTTAAATTCATGCCGATATATGTATATTTGTAAACTCTTAGTATTGACGCAAAAAACATTGCTTTGATACCAACATAATGACGCACAACGAAACTTACGATAATGGAACTACAAATTTATTTTTATTTTATTGAATATTCCTTATAAAAAAATTTAAATTATAAGTATTTATTCAATTTGCATAACATTTTAAACAGATATTTATTATGAGCTCATATAAACGTACTCAGTGATACTGTCATAAATTTAGTTACTTTTCTTGGGTTACGTGGCTTATAAATATTTAAATATTTCAGTAAAATTAGGCTTGGGAAACAATTATTATTTTCAACAGGATAATGAGTCAAAGAATACAGCCCATCCAGTAAAGCAGTAAATTTTATATAATGCATCACATTATTGAATTATGCCTTCACAAAGTCCTGTTATTAATTTCAATTGAAAATTTATGAGCAAAAATCGAAAGATAATTGGGAAAATACGAAATAAGGCTACATTGAAAATCGCAATGCAAGATGTTTGGCAAATTATTGATAGTGTAATATTAGTCAAAATTTGCTGCAAAGTAATCGAAAAAGGCTTACGTGTATAATTCAAGTAAAAAAAGGACTTGCTAAAATAGCCATTAATGAACTAATTAAATCATTAGTTAATTTTCTTTTACATACATACATACACAATCACGCCATGTACCCAAAGGGTGTGAAACAAATCCGTTCCATTATCCCGAAATCAGTTTCCTCCAAACAAGAAACTTTAGCTTCATCCACTTTCATAATTCCTTTCATGCATGCTCTTCTATTCCTCCTACTTGAAAACTTTCGCTCACGCAAGCCACTCTCTCATTCATACCACTCCAACTACTCATTGAACGTCCACGCAAACGTATACCTTCAAAATCATTCATTTACATTTTTTAATCAAACGTTCATTAGACATTTGCTCAAGATGTCCGAACCAGCTTAACTGACTAAAAGCAATTTTCACTACATTCTTTTTTTTCAATTTCACACTCATCATACACTAATTTATTTCGTACCCCCGATTCCTCCTAGTTGCACCACATACCCCACATAAATATCTTATTTCCACAGCAGTTTTTTATGCTATTGCAGCCAAACTCAACATTCACTATCATACATCAATGTAGGTACCAAAACAGCATTGTATATACCTACTCAAACAGACTTTTTTTAACTAAGAAAATTAGCTAATGATTTAATTAGTTTATTAATAGCGATTTCAGCAATTAAATATTAAACTAATCTACATTAAGACACCTTTGTATAATACATAAATTTTTTAAATTGTTAAACTACTTAAGAATACGAATACTATTGTATATATAGCATGCACTTTATGTTTTTTAATTAACTCGTTTTTATTAACTCGCTTTCTTGTCTGTCTGTTTGTTTGTATGTTTGTTTTTGGTACAAATTTTACAATCGATTTTAAACTAACTTCCCAATGAGCTAGAGATTTTAAACATAGCTCAGAACTGCGGATGACAATGCAATATTAACTGATTAATTAATCAATCAACTAATATTTGAAATATTAAATTAAAGTTAATTAACTAAGTTAATTAATTATATTTATATAATTATAATGAATAAAATTATAATTATTAATTATAATTCAACAAAAATATTTGATAAACAAACTACATAATATACATATTGAATTTCATACAAAAATATCACTTCTACTTCATAGTCAAAAAGATAAAATATATGACCTTATAGCAGAATATTTAAATAAGTGTCATTTGAACATGTAAAATATAAAAACCATATCAAAGTAGCTGGCTAATGGACTCGCATCCAAAGCCAATAATCAAAAAAATATATAATTAAATTATAATTGATTAAATTAATTAATTAGGTTAAAGTTAAACAAGACTAGAAAGCAAAAACAATTATTACTTAATTTTAAAAAAAATAATATACTAGGTTTTTAACGTATATTAAATTTTTTTATTTAAATAATTTTTTAATACTGTTGTTCCATGAATTATTTATCTAAAATTGTTACCCAAAATAATAATATATTTTATTTATTATTATAATTATTGTAATGTTTTCAAATAAACATATTGCAACATGATATAATAGTTTAATTTTATTTATTTATAATTGTGATAAATTTCAAATGTATTACGACAATTTTAAAATTATTAACAATAAAATAATAATTACGTTATTTTAGGCAATTTGCTTAACATTTATTATATACTCATGTAAACGTGCTTAGTGATTATGTCATAGATTTCGTTACTTTTTGGATGAAGTAAAACGGAACTTACAATAATCTTACGATAATATAACCATCTTTTCAATACGTTATTATTCGTTCAAACAAAAATACTGCTTTTGTTTATATCTCTTTTCTATTTCTTCAGATTTCAAATCAACATTTCTCAAAACTTAAAAAAATTGAATAATTATGTTTTGAAATTAAACTTCTTGTATTTATTATAAACCCATTGAATGCAAAGAAGTTCAAATTTAATAAATAATGTAAGTAATTTTACCTTGTTTATCACGATGAAGCAATACTGAAATGTTGAAGAAGACGAGAGTTAGGAATGACACTTCTCGTTGAAGAAAATATCGATACGATCTTCTCGTTGAAGAAACTATAGATTCGATCTCGTCGTTGAAGAAATTACGAACTAGAGACGATATTTCTCAATCTGCAATAAGAAAGAAATATAGTACACACATTCTTCCCATGTAATTCATATATTATGAACATAGTATTTTTGAATGAAACAACATCGCAAATATAACAAACAAAATCTTTGGTTCATCATCATATCAGAAGATTCACGTCGTCATTTTAGTGAACAACGTAACAGATGGCATATATATATATATATATATATATATATATATATATATATATATATATATATATGCGTTCAGGATAACGGATATGCGGTAATATATTGAATAAAAATCAGATTACATTTATTCAATTTATTGTTAATTAACAATAAATTGAATAAATGTAATCTGATTTTTATTCAATATATTACCGAACATCCGTTATTCTGAACGCATATACCGGGTGTCTACTTTTTTTTTGTTACATAGGGAATACAATGCTAAAATTTTCATTTGGTGATAAATTTTCCCCTAATTATTATAAAACAAAAGTACAAATACAAAAGTTGTTTAGAATTCAAAAATGCATCAAATGATGCCAAATTTATCAATATAGGATGTTCCGATCAAGAATTAGAAGCAAATTAAAATTTCCATTTTTGCGCTCTTTACATCAAAGTGCCATGGAAATTAAACAAATAATTTCATTTCTTCTGGAGTTTGAGTTTGACAGATCGTATTTATTTTATTGTTACGTTCTGTATTATTATCATTATTATTATTATTATTATTATTGAAAATAATGAATAAACTTAATGTAAATGAAAAGCTATTAAGTATAAAAAGTATTAAGTATTTATTATTTATTACAATGAAAGGGTATTTTACTCGGCTGTACACTACGTACTAGCTGTGGTTTTAAATTGTGAATGTCTCCATTATAATTTTAAGTAATTGTTTAATTTATTTATTAACTTCAAGTTATAAAAACAATACATTTGAATTAGATGACTGGCATTATGCCTAATATATTTATTATAATAATTTAAACTTATCCCTGAGGATGCTGTAAGTTGTGCAGTGAAACGTCGGATAAGAGTTTAATAAATAGTAAATAGCTGAACTCCGTAAAACTTTCTTTATTTATTACAATATTCAATATACCTATAAAACAGAAAAATTCATGAATACAAGATATAGGAGAACAAAAACGAAACTAACAATTTAAATTAAATGTTCAAATAAATCGCCATTAACTGCCAAACAATAACCTAATCTGTTATAAAATTCGTGAAGTACAGAGCTTAATTGTGTTTGTGTTATATTATTGCACTCTTCAACAATGGCATTTTTCAAATCAACAAGATTTTTGATATGTCGTTTATAAATTTTCTCCTTCAAATATGGCCATAAAAAGAAATCGCACGGTGCTAAATCGGGCGATCTAACTGGCCAATTAATTGGACCACCTCTACCAATCCATGAATTTGGAAAACATTGATCCAAATATAATTTAATGTTGCAGCTGTAATGTGCCGGACATCCGTCTTGTTGATACCAGACAACATTATCTTGAGTTGCACACTCTTCTAACTGCGGACCAATATGATTTTGCAACATATCCAAATATTTTTCGTTGTTTAAATTATTTTCAATAAAAAATGGCCCAATTATACACCTGCCAAAAATTCCAGCCCATACATTAACTTTTTCTGGATATTGGGTACGTGTTGCTACCATTAAATGAGGATTTGTTTGGCTCCATATTCTAAAGTTTTGTGTATTAGGTTCGCCGTGTAAAGTAAACGTAGACTCGTCAGTAAAACAAATAGATTTCAAGAAGTTTCTGTCTAAATTGGATTTTTCCATAATAATGTTACTAAATTCGCTTCTAGCCATTTTATCCGCTTCAAATATCTCTTGGTGCGTGGAATATTTATAAGAATGATATTTTTCATTTTTTAGTACCTTATGTATTGTTGAAGGATGCAAATTTAATTCAGCACCAAGTTGACGCACACTAACATTTGGGTTTTCCGTTACACACAAAAGTATATTCAATGTATTTTCTTTAATTGCATTTTGATTTAAATTCTCCTCCTGATCTTCTGCGTTGATTTTTCTACAATTTTTACAACGTTTTAACACACTTCCAGTTTCTTCGAATTGTTTAATTATCCTACGAATAGTCATAGCGGAAGGTATGGGACGGTTTTCAAAGAAAGCGCTGAATAAATCTCTTACTCGTCGTATCGAATTTCCAGTAAAATACCATTTTACGCACTGAACTTTTTCATTTACCTTAAGTTTATTCATTATTTTCAATAATAATGATAATAATACAGAACGTAACAATAAAATAAATACGATCTGTCAAACTCAAACTCCAGAAGAAATGAAATTATTTGTTTAATTTCCATGGCACTTTGATGTAAAGAGCGCAAAAATGGAAATTTTAATTTGCTTCTAATTCTTGATCGGAACATCCTATATTGATAAATTTGGCATCATTTGATGCATTTTTGAATTCTAAACAACTTTTGTATTTGTACTTTTGTTCTATAATAATTAGGGGAAAATTTATCACCAAATGAAAATTTTAGCATTGTATTCCCTATGTAACAAAAAAAAAGTAGACACCCGGTATATCATTACGGTAGTGAAAAAATTAAAACTATATATATATATATATATTACGACGAACAATCAACCATAATATAATTATAATCAATTATTAGGCCATAGTATTAAACAGTTAACTTTAAATTACGATAACGTTGGGTAATCCAACGATTTTTGCTCCGGCCAGCTTACTCGAGGAGAGGGAGAAGATCAGGAGTGATAAATTCAATTGTTATCTATAAGCTAAATTTTGGACTCCAGGTATTTTATTTTAGTATATTCTTAAATTGATTAAAATACCAAATAAACGCGAGATGTCAATAACAAAGAATATACCACGAATTCTGTGATACACCATTCGATAAATAAAACTAGAGAGTAGTTTAACAATGTGAATATTTTGCAATAATTAGCATATTATAAGAAACATAAACAAACAAACAATAATTGCAATAGATCTTAATCCAAATGAAGATGAGTGATAATGAATGAAATGATCTTACAACTAATAACAAATAATACAATTGCCGCCAAAAACGAATTTACATGGAGGCGACCTTGAATTTAATAGACAGTGTCGTGCGTATAATTTTTACTGTAGCTTTTCGCTCAAGTTCGGTAACAAATATCATATGCACGTACGATAGTTTCACGTTAGCGATAAACAATAATATTAGCCAACGTAAATAATTACAACAGTTCGAATTATCGATATTTAAATCAAAACTTTAGTTACAGAAAAACGATATTGATACGCCATTGGAAATCTCACACAAACCGGTACGCTGCCGCGCGCAAACGCAAATAGTTGAATGCGCGTTTGAAGTGTGCGTACTATGAATACGTCACTACCGGATTACGAATTTAAAATGAAAGCTAAATGATCAAATGAAATAAATGTTTAGTGTACTCATCTGTCGATATTAGCACTAATAAAGATGTTGTAGATGCTAATACTCCGATACTGGGCTGATTTCCTAGTTGGTCGTGTGCAGTTGATGATGACGATGACGACACGTGATTATGGGGTTTAAACCAGGGGTCACTCTCACTATATGTGGCGACACACACACAAACGACACTAAATTGGACGAATTCACGATACTATGCAATTTATACTGGCTCCCCGTAAACTGGGTTACTTGTGAAAGAACCACGCCAAAATTAAACGATTCGATAAAGGCTTTTCACAATCTTCACAGTACACGTGCTCAAACGAAATCCTCCGCATGGAGTAAAATCGGCCTGAGTGCACGCAAAATTCATCAACGTTACTAATAAACGCAATAATTACACTCAATAACCACTAAAATTAACACGGTACCGCGAATTGCAATAATATCTTTGAATATTTTACAGAACGAGTAACTATGTCTGTTTTCGACAACGGGCAAAAACCGACTCTCCGCTTTCTTTTAAAAACCGTACAAAAAAAAACGAAGAAACTAAACTAAACTTGCGGTTATCAAAAACTACGATTTACAACGGGAGTAATTAAGTTGTTTATCACCATTTTGCGTCAAATATATATATATATATATATATATATATATATATATATATATATATATATATATATATATATATATATATATATATATATATATATATGTAGGGTAATTAATGGGTGTTTCAGTCTGGTTATTGGGGTTGGTTAAATAAAAACACTCATTTGAAGTTGATGGCTAGCTTTCGGTCTAATTTTTAGACCTTCTTCACGGCCACTACATGGAAATAATACATTTTATAAATATTATAAACATCAATAATAATACATTTAATTAGTTGTATAATTAATCTACTTACATCACTAACAAAGTGTTGCGATACGTTTTGCTTTTTTAGACGAACTCATTTATACTCCAACAATCTTCAAACTCCAGTTCGAAGTTTTAAATATTGTAAAAACTCAACTGTAACCAGTAATTAAAATATAGTAATCGATTTTAACAATCTGTGTCACGAAATGTAAAATATATTTAAAATTAAACGTATAACAATCCAAATTATAAGTTTTTCTTTGTTTGCGTCGTGTTTCTTATAATTTGGATTGTTATACGTTTAATTTTAAATATATTTTACATTTCGTGACACAGATTGTTAAAATCGATTACTATATTTTAATTACTGGTTACAGTTGAGTTTTTACAATATTTAAAACTTCGAACTGGAGTTTGAAGATTGTTGGAGTATAAATGAGTTCGTCTAAAAAAGCAAAACGTATCGCAACACTTTGTTAGTGATGTAAGTAGATTAATTATACAACTAATTAAATGTATTATTATTGATGTTTATAATATTTATAAAATGTATTATTTCCATGTAGTGGCCGTGAAGAAGGTCTAAAAATTAGACCGAAAGCTAGCCATCAACTTCAAATTAGTGTTTTTATTTAACCAACCCCAATAACCAGACTGAAACACCCATTAATTACCCTACAAATATTATACCAGTCATTATTCATTCAATTTTATATATATATATATATATATATATATATATATATTTATATATATATATATATATATATATATATATATATATATATATATATAAATACGTATTTATGAATAAAAAGATAGCTCCTAGCAGCCAGCCTGCAGGATACATATAAGCTAATTCACTTGAACCTGGTTGATTTTTAAATTATTTAAAAATAATCATTTACACAGCCAATAATTAATAATTATATTTGGTAAAATTTCATAAAAATTGAATTAAAAGTAAATGAAAAGATAAATTATATGTAATTGTACTTATGCGGAAGTTCTTAAGAATAACAACGGTAATAATATAATATAAAATTTAGCAAAAGTTGATTTATACTTTCGACAAGAAAAAATTTAATGATCATTAAGATTTTAGATTGTTTTTTTTTTTGAAAATAAATGACTTACATCAAAGACGGTATTCTTGTTAATAGTTTTCTTATACAGTCATATCTTTAAAAAAAACTTTGCTGAATTATTTTTATTTAATTATTAACTTGCTAAATGACCAATCAATAAGATGCTTCGAAAACAATTGACAATCTAGTTAACCCATTGATTAATTTATTAATTATATATATGTTGTCCTATGATGAACCAACCGTATATTGAAAACACTTATTTAACTTTAAGGTAAAAAAAATAATAACATATTTACTTCAAATTTGGTATGTGAACTGTCACAAGAAAACGGACCTTATCTCTATAAACCAAATTTTTCAGGTGAGCCAACTAAATAGTTTGGATTAAAATTTCACAGTTTTTAGATTATTACATTAACTAGCTACACCTATCTATACCCTTTCAACGACAGGTAGTTTTTTGACACCTTTTCGTATGATGTGAAATGTATTTAAAAAATATAAAACTTGAAAGCACATTTTTGCAAAAGCACACTTTCTCTAACATACAAATGCAAACAGTAGTAACTTGAACAACTTTTAGAATATTTCAACAACGTGTTTATTAAATTATTCAGAATTTTGTGCTCTTTCCAGTAATATACTAATAACTAAATACTAACGTAGGTACTATAAGAACCCTTTTCCTGTAGTGGCTACTTATGGGCATATTTTTAATGAAAATCGTAGAAATTTCATGCGCAAACAATATTTACAATATAAAAACTTATTTTCAAATTCATTTGTGACACACTCTGATTATAATAAATAATTTATTTCGTGTTTATATAAAAAATTATATAGAATACAGTCAGTGTAATTAAATGTATTTTTTATTTGACATTTCTCTTTTGTAAAAGTGCTAAATCTTTGTATATCTTGTAAATTTTTGTCCCATATTTTGCAGTGAGGTCTAACTCAAATAATTTTTCTGTCAGTGGTGCAATTATTTTGTCTCAATTTAAAGCAAACAAAAAATACGAATTAAAATCGTTTATCTATAAAAGATTATGTATAAAACACACCTTATAAAATAATTATTATACATCAGTTGATATTTTAAAAAGAAACTTATCTTGTTTGAACTACTTTTTTAACCGTCACTATACATATATGTCACAGACATTTGTTGTAAATTAAGTGTGTTCTAGGCAAACATACATATGGTTTTTTTTTAAAGAATATATATATTGTTACTACAATTTTTTGTAAATTAAACAATTATCAATCAATAATATATTTAAAATAAGAAAGTGGCTATTTATACATACGGTATGTATACGCAATTGGCTATTTATACATACAGTATGTTTACGCAATTTGCTATTTAGGGTAGGTTAGGTTAGTAGGTTAGGTTAGGTTTTTTTTTAGTATGTATAAATAGCCAATTGCGTATACATACCGTATGTATAAATAGCCTCATCCTTAAAATAATTCAAAAAAGAGTTATATTGAACTATATATCACATTTAGACATTTTCATCAAGCTGCTATGTTGAATAATATTGTGACATCAGTCTAAATTGCCTAATTCAAGAATAGTTTGATGAAACAAGTACGTTTTATTAAGTAAAAAAAAAACTTACTGGACTTTTAGAATTTTCTGATAACTGATGCAGCGCTTCTGATAGAATTTAATTTACAAGCTTCCACTACTTTTCTCTAGAATACTATTAAATTTTTATCTTGAGAATGATGGTTGAATGCACCATTTTCCAAATAAAGACATGATAATCATAATAACGACATCTTTTGTTTTATTTTGTATGAAATTAACGTCGTTGAATCAAACTGTAAAATATAATAGCATTATAGTAAATTTATGCACAACATTACACAACTACATAATATAAAAATAACATAAGTTTTTAATTATTATTAAAGTAATAATAGAAAAAGAATAAAAAATGCAAAATTATGCGTAAAGTTCCGTTTACACGAATTTGTATTATTTATTACAAAATCGGTTATATGTTTCAGTCGTAACGATATTAGTTCTAAGCTAGCTTTAAAAATAATAAAAATTTGTTTAAAAACAAAACATTAATAAACCTAAGACCTAAGCAATGAAACTTAATATAACTAAAATCGTGCATTTGCGTTATTTTTTCATAAATTAGTAAGAAGTTTGATTTATTACAACTACTATCTCTGCACCAAAACATAACACTAATTTCGTGATAAGTAGTATAGTCTGAATGAGCCTTAATGGAGTTGCTTAATGTTAGAAATTCCTGATCTAATTGCTATATTTAGAAACGTAGTGCAAATATAAAAAGCGCTGAGTTTTAAATTGAATTTAGTCATTTAATACAACAGATTTACTAAAACAATTATTCCAGAAATTAATAATACATGTACAGTTAATGAATCAATAATAATTCATATGTACTTACAGAATTAACATATAATAAAAATTAATTAAATATTTAAGCTTAATATCTACAATCGTAAGCTTATTTTTTCTTTTAATCAATATATAAAATATTAAATTTAATAAAAAACAAAAAGTAAAAAGTTAACACATCTCAGCTAATCACAAAATGGCTGTCCAATTCAAAAATATAACTAAAAATACGCCTTTATACATTTGAATACAAAGAGACATTATTTATCAAGTTTTCTAATCACAGATAATCTCGTATGCATGAATTTTCTTGTTTGTATTTTCAATCTCAAAGTGCACCTATCAGACATTTCTCATAAATTAACAGTCTAAACTTTCTTTTGATTCATAAATATATATTTGATTTTTTTTTATATATGTGTATATATGTAGAATTATTTATATTTAAGGTGCATTCAAGAATTGAAAATTTTACGTTAAGTACTTACAAATATGCCTGTCCGTAACAACATATATATATATATATATATATATATATATATATATATATATATATATATATATATATATATATATATATATATATATATATAATTGTAAGTAGTTAAAAGTAAAAATTTTAATCTCTGAATGCAGCTTAAATTGACAAAATGTTACAAGAATTTTTAAGATTTTTATTTCATTGAACAACACATTTATTTTCTGTTTATTTATACATATTTATAATCAATAAAGATTTGTGATTGTTTTATCGATTATTATTATCAATGGGATATTTTGTTATCAGAAAACTCTAGTTCCGATATGATCACATGAAGCAACTTTCATTATATATAAATTACATCATTAAAATAAAAACTATTTTAGGATAAAATACTATTTAATTATTTTCGATGAAACTAAACGATCGTCTTCATCAGGTCAAAGTTTGTCAATGACATTTTAACGTCAAAACGTCGTCTTTATAAAATAATTTCAAACAGAATTTTATCCAAATAATCTAGATAAAGTAAAGCAGATTGATAAAGGAAGCAATAGAAATTTATAAAGAAAAAGATAACATCAATCACTGTGAAGGCACTGAGTTAAATACAATTTAGCTTGCATTAATTAAAAATCTATAAAAATTTGATGATCTAGTACTTGTTTGTTACCTAGTACTTGTTTCTATGTTCTGTTATTTACTGTAATGCCATTTGTATCATTTATCCTGATTAATACGGACGCTGAGTTCGTCAAAACGTCGATTTTAAATAGATATTAATACAGAACTTTAACCTACAGCAGTTTTATTTTAATATAATAAGTTCTGAAATTTTTTTACCTATATTATAACAAGAACAATTCAATAATAATCTTTAATTTATTAATCTCTACTTTGTACTCTAAAAACTATTAACGCATCTATTGGAATAAATAAATAAAATTTGAGGCTTTCTAGACGTCATTGCTTTGCGATCACATTGGAGCACTTTGACTTGTCTAAGATTTCAAAATTACACTATAATTTTAAAAATCAAATTTATTTCTTTATAAGTAGCAGTTAAATAATAAACTTTCTAACTTTATAATCAAAATGCTAATTGCATATAATTGCAAAAAGTACTTAATTTACCAAAAAAAAATACTTTTTAATGATATCAACAAATATTTAAGTAATTATGGTGATAATTTGCAAAATTAAAATTAAAACTTTGTAAAATACTATATTCTAACCAACTTCATCTCAACCTACCAAACACACTATATACACCAGGGCTTCAAACCGTTTTATTTTTCGATCCGGTTCAATTAAAAAAATTATCGGTTTGGTTCCGGTTTTCGTTTCGGCAAAAATAAGGTTTTTTTTTTGGGTTCTCGGTTCAGTTCCGGGTGATTAATTTTTTTTTAATTTTTTCAATGTTTTTATTTATATTAACAACTTATTTGCTACTAATAATTTAGAACATTTTACTCCTACTATTATAATAAGCATACATAATTACATACTAATAAATTGATACAATAATATGAGTAATAATAATTATTAATCAAATAAAGGTGCTTTGGGAACTTTTGCTAGGAATGTAAAAGTTTCCAAAGAAGCCCGTTTGAATATATACAATGCAGTTTTGGTGCCTACGTTGATGTATGGTAGTAAATGTTGGGTTTGGTTGGTACGAAATAGATTGGTGTGAAATTGAAAAAAATGTTGTAGCAAAAGGTGGTATTAGTCAGTTAAGATGGTTCGGACATGATGAGCGAAAGATTTTGATGGTATACGTTTGCGTGGACGTACGATGAGTAGTTGGATTGGTAAGATTGAGAGTGTTTTGCGTGAGCGAAAGTTTCCAAGTAGTAGGAATAAACGAGCATGTATAAGAGGAATTATGAATGTGGATGAAGCGAAAGTTGCTTGTTTGGATAGGAATTTTTGGAGGCGATTGATTTCGGGATGATGAAAAAAGTTTGTGCCACACCCTTTTGTGTATATGGCGTGATTGTATATGAATGTATGTATTTATTATTCGAAACTTATATAATTCGTATGTATATTTTTATTATATAAGATAATAATATGTGTTAACGTAACAAATTCTTGTATACAGGTTTTTATTTATTTATAATTAGAAATAATGAAAATTATCCCCGATTACTAAAATATTTTCCAATCTATTTTCATTTAAACTATTTAAAGATTATTATAAAAAAAATTATTATCAAAAAATACACCTGCCTGAAAGTGATCCCTAGTGAAAATGAAAAAAGAAAAAAAAACGACAACTGACGTAAAAAGTAAGATTGCGTTAACGCGCATGTTTTAACATGTATCGAACCGAAAGAAACCGATATTTGTTTTTTCGG
Organism: Clivina fossor; assembly: GCA_963966155.1. NCBI lineage: Eukaryota > Metazoa > Arthropoda > Insecta > Coleoptera > Carabidae > Clivina > Clivina fossor. Next base: position 15,211,711 of record OZ014558.1, read on the forward strand.
GTCAGTTCCGGTTTTCGTTCTTTTTTTGTTCGGTTTTCGGTACAGTTTCGGTTTGAAGCCCTGATATACACTGTACAAAAACTTGGTAAACCTGGGGCAACTGATTTGCAACAGTTTAATATGTAAATTTACAGACGTCATAGGAAAATTATTTACTGTTTCAATAAAAAGAAACATATAATATGGCAAAATTAATTATTTTACTTAAAATTACAAAATTATATTATTTTTACAGAAAATTTATATAAGCCATCGTCTTGCTGAAATAATATGTAATTTGTTTTACTATGGTGTTCATCTAAAATGGCAACTTTTTACAGTGTAATATAAGTATAGATCCATATTTTTTTACATACATACATACAAACACAATCACGCCATGTACCCAAAAGGGTGTAAAGTTTCTATAAATTATTAATTAAAAGAAGCCAAATTTGATTTGAATTCGTGCCATCATTTTAATATAATGAGTTCTAAAAGATTCTTTACAATGTTCACTAATATATTAATTGAAATAATTTACCTAATATTTGTAATTCGGGTTCCAATTAAATCTCTGATCATAGAATTCGTACAGATATTGAGCTGCTAGCAGCATATTATACTCGTTCCAAATTCATATTTCTATCTTCATCATCATTACTTGCATCTTTCGTCGTCAAATAAGTTTCTTTTTTAAATTTGATTCGCTGGTTCGATTTAGTTAACTGCATATTCAGATTCTGAAAACACAAAATAGATTTAACTAGCATCGTAAAATTAATTTAAATATATCAATCAATACATGACAAAGACCCGGTAATAGAAACATAATTTTTTTATACAGCACAACTTGAACAGAGACCCGTTGTCGAAACGCAAAGAAGAACATTGTGAAAAAAATGGGGCTCTTGACCTACCACTGCCTCACCACTAACACCGAATTGTAAGAAAAGTGAAAGTGTCGGCATTAAATGAAACAGAGATAACTAGACTATAGGACAGTACGAAATACGTTTAATGAAAGTGATCGAGTTAACAGTGAACTGATCTCGTTTCGCCCTTACTTAATAGTGCTATGCCCAGCACACCATACCCTACGCAGTTATTTCTTTCGAAAGACACTGTATTGTGTCAGTGTAATCGCACGTATGTGTAGATAGAATTCTTTACAAAATGAAGCTCTGTACAAGTTCTACTGTATATAATTTTGTTTTTAAATATTTCCAATTATTCTGTGATATGTGATTGCTAATAATAGCTGAAATATCATTATTATAAAATATTCAAACTATGGGACTTCCTAAATGTCATTACTTTGCGACAAAAATAAAGCATTTTAATATGACAAAGATTTTAAAGCTGGTATATGTTCTTAAAGTAAAAAAAAATTAAAAACACTACTATATTTCTTTATAATTGTTAAACTTTCTGACTTTCTAATAAAAATACAAAATGTATATAATTGTAAGAAGAACGTAAGTTATCAAAAATACTTTTTTTAAAAATATCAACAACTACTGAATTAAACCAATAATTGCATTAATTACTCGTAAAAAATTCTATTCTATTCTATTCTATTTTTTAAAAATCGTAATACCTTTTATAATATTACGTACTAAGTAACTTCATCTGTCACATCGACCCACCCAATAACTTGTATTAAAAGTTTACAAGTATAAATCATATTTATCACAGTTATATAATCAATTTTTTGTTTAACTGTTTTATTAAAACAAAAATCTGATTAAATAATTAAACAATATATCAAAGTTCCACTATATTTAATTAAATAGAATCAATTACCTTTCTATTTTACTATGAGTTTCCATTTAAAGCTGATCACATAATTTGCAATATTATTGAGTCCATAAGCATGTTTTACTTGCATCATTTTCTTTCCGATTCAAATTTCATTGCTATCTTCTTCATCACTTGCATCATTTTGTGTCGCTAGGATCAACATCTATCAGTTTAATTCTTCCGATTGATTTATTAACCCCGTGTTCTGATTCTGAAAAGACAACATAGATATCATTTATAAATGTTCAACATCCTAAAATAAATTTAAAATATGAATACAAATATATAGAAAAGCCCGATAGAAGCACGATAAAAAATTCTTATAAAGTAAAACCTGCGCAGAGACCTGTTGCCGAAGCCGAAATGAGAAAAACTGAATAAATAGGGCTCTTAAACAACATATTGTTAAACGAATGAAAGTATCGACATAGATGAAGCAAGCAAAATACAACCCCCGTGTAGTAAACGTACTTTATTTCCTTGCGAAATTAATCAAAGTTTAGTGTTACAACGTAGCTCGATACAAAATCCAGTGCATATAAATTTATATATATAGTGGCTGATACTGTACTGTACAAATTCAGTTTTTGACTATTTTATTTCATTTGTTAAGTTCTTGTCGAAATGGCAGTTTTATAATCAGTGATAATAAATTTTGATGAACAGTAATACCAAATAAATAATTCCGAAAATTAAAAAATATATGTATATCATATTAGAAAATAACTTAAATTAAAAGTATTACACTTCAATGTTAAATACGTACATTGTTTTAAATTCATTTGCTGTATCAATATTATCAATGCTGAGTGACTTTCTCATTTGAACAATAATTCAAAAATAATTATTAATTTATAAATGAAAAATATAAAAGGCAAAAAAAATAAAAAGATCATAATATTTTTGTAGAAAGCAGAATTAGCTAGAAATGAATATTATGGCAACTACAGATTATACAAAAACAAACGTCCCTGAAAACAATTGTTTTTATAACTACAGAAAACTATATTACAAAACAAAAGAATACTTACAGTTAAAAATCGAAATTCACGAGTAACAAACCAGTTTAACATAAATATCCACTTCAAACTGCATAAAATCATACGAACTGAAATAAAGAAAATAACTTCTCGATGCAGCATTCAACCGCATCGCATAGCAACGATGCAACCGATGCAACGATCAATAACCAACGACAAAATGGCTGAACCATAAGCAGTGGCGGGTTAATATTTGCTTATGTGTGCATGTGCAGTAAAGTTAAATTTTATTTATGAGCATTAAAGCGACTCTATTATTTTTAGGAAGAAAAATAATACAAATTACTAAAATAATTTAACAATAATGCTGCTGAAAAAATGTATATTTCATTTTCGAAAGTTTAATGATTAGTTGATAAATTCACTAAAAAGTTTTTAGTTTGTACGCCAATGATTAAATGGAAGACTTTTATGTGAAATCAGCAACAAGAGAGTCAGCGCCTATTTTTAAATTATAAATATATTTATTATATAAATTATTTTATTTATTTTTATTAATATTATTATATTAAATTGTAAGTATAATATAAGTATATTTTGTATAATTGTTTAAAATAACTTGAAATAGTCTATTACAAACAATTTTTGTGTGAATGAATGTGATGATTTGGGTTTGCTTTTAGTGAAATACACTTGTATTCGAATAACGCGCCAGTCAAATTTGAGGATATTTCACGAAAAAAAAAAGGCGCTAATCTATTACTTACAAATAATTATATTTAATTTTAATTTCCTATATAACTAGGAAGTAATAAAAAAAAGTATGCATTTAATTAAATACTGTAATTTTAGTAAGGTTGTTTTGTTGTACCCCCAGTTATACCCACTGGTTATACCAGTGTCAAATCATCAACTTGGTCAAACTTGGCAAAGATATTTTAATGAAATATGCCTGATTTGTTTGAGCAGCATATCTACAACTAGTGAAATAAAACTGTCTACAACTAAAGAAATTTAAGTATGTATTTGCAGACAAGTTGCAAAATTTATAAGATTATCAATTTTAATTTTTTTACTGAATATGTATTTATTAAATATTCTCATATTTTTTAAAAGTATGTAAACCTACAAATGCAAAATTAATGCAAGTATCCTAACTTGCATTGTCTTGCCCACACTGGATGGAGATATAAAACTTTTACAAAATCAATACAACATAAATTCTATTTGATTCTGTATTTATTAAATATAAATGGTTTCCTAAATAACTAGTAAACAAACAATATTTTTAGAATACAACTTTAATTAATATACACGAAAACCAATGCATATTTATTAAATTTAAATATTTCATTGTTAATTTGATACTAAATTTAAATAAAATAATATAAATATTATTATAATAAATTATTAAATTTAAAATTATCTATGTGGTCCACTATTTCGCCACTGTCGCACGAATCGCTTATACTGCGCATGCCAAATATTAGGGAAGGCATCCGTTGTGATGTGATTTGGGTCATATTTGGGTGTGGCAGGCACATTGTAAATATGGTGTTATTTTGTTTATTTAATTTAATCAGTCGTTTATATTATATACAAAGATTAAAATTCTCTTACGCCAGTTGATGTTATTCAATTATCTGAAGAAAAGTAGTATTGGCAAATGTGAAAAATTTTCAAGTGCATGTACTCTTCATAGCTACAAGTAAGTAAATAAGTATAATTTATTTAATTTTTTGATTTATAGCAGCATATTCTTTATGTTATTAGTTAGATTTATTAGGTTTTTATACATTTTAGATGACAGATATCCCATTTAATCAAGCATCAAATCATAATATAAAACCAAATATGGATGGATGATGAAAACAAAAGAAATTATTATTTTGGACACTATATTCAATAAAGTTATGACTGTAATATATTTAATGGAAGAATCATAAAAACGGAAAAGGTATTTTAATTAGATTTTATTAAAAACTGTTAATAGATATTTTATGCATGGTATAAAATAATACAGATCTCATTAAAATAAAATGCTTTGGATTATAGTTGTGTATTAATATTTATTAATAATCGACGTTTCGACGAACTTAACGTATGTTTTTATCCATTTTCTTGATGAGGACGTACTTTGATTTCGTCGAAACGGCGTTTATTAATAAATATTAATACTGAACTATAACCTGAAGCCATTTTATGTAGTTACATATACTATTTAATTTCATTAAAATATAACGTTTTGCTAAAACCGATTTTAAATAGACTTTTGACATAGGCATTAAATTTTAACATTTATTTATGAAAGCGAGCATTAGATATTTTTATAGCTGATATGTATTTAAGAATTGCGTACGTTTTCAAAATGTATGATAACTATACCTTTTAAGACATTCAATTATTTGAATATTGTTTAACACATTCAATACAATATATTTAAAACTTTATACAAACGTGTAATTTTTTCTTTTAAAATTATATTGAGTTGTATGTACGACATATTGAAATAGATCATTTCGCACGACGAGTGAGAAACATAATAATATTGTAGTATTCGGGCCGCCTTATCCGAACATGTTTAATACATAGAAATATTCTGTATAATTTCTGATATTTAAATAAATTTCATATCGCATAATGTTAGTATACAGAGATACAGAGATTTAAATAAAACTGTTTAGAATGACGATGAATTCATGTAATAGTTATATCGATAAAGCTTATTTCAAGTATCTAGTGACGATTATGTGGGGGGGGGGGGTGTTCAGAACTAGTAAACAAGTCACTTTTTTTCCATTTTAAGAATTAGTTACTGTATTATAGGTAATTATTGGCATATATACATTGAAAATCAAACAGTATATTTCGAAATTGAACCAAATGAACCGATTGGCTTTTTTCAACAAAACCAGTTGCATTTCAGTACACGGTTTCTGACAGTTTGGTTTATTATTTTAACCGTTTATCTGGTTTTTAACGTGCGAATTTATATTCGACACTTGAAAATATTTAAGTTTTTTGAGATTATATCTGGTAATATACCTATTTTTGGGTAAAGATATGAATCTTGTGTTGAATGTTGATAAATGCAAAGTTTTAGTTTTTGAGAAGAGTGACTTGATGACTGAATGTAATGTATATATTGATGGTGCACGTTTGGAGCAGGTAGATGAATTTGTGTATTTGGGTAGTTTGCTATCTAGAGATGGCCGTTTTGATCGTGAAATTGAAAGGAGAGTAAATGCTGGTTGTAAGGTTTTGGGTGCTTTGGGAACTTTTGCTAGGAATGTAAATGTTTCCAAAGAAGTCCCCCGTTTGAGTATATACTATGCAGTTTTGATGCCTACGTTGATGTATGGTAGTGAATGTTGGGTTTGGTTGCAAAAGCATAAACGGAAAATGACTGCTGTGGAAATGAGATTTTTACGTGGGGTATGTGGTGTAACTAGGAGAGATCGGGTACGAAATAGATTAGTGTATGATAAGTGTGAAATTGAAAAAAATGTTGTAGCAAAAGTTGGTGTTAGTCAGTTAAGATGGTTCGGTCATGTTGAGCGAATGTCTAATGAACGTTTGGTTAAAAAGATTTATTTGAATGTTTTTGATGGTATTCGTTTGCGTGGACGTCCGATGAGTAGTTGGAGTGGTATGATTGAGAGTGTTTTGCGTGAGCGAAAGTTTCCAAGCAGTAGGGATAGAAGAGCATGTATGAGAGGAATTATGAATGTGGATGAAGCGAAAGTTGCTTGTTTGGATAGGAATATTTGGAGGCGACTGATTTCGGAATGATGAAAAGTGTTTGTGCCACACTCTTTTGGGTACATGGCGTCATTGTGTATGTATGTATGTATGTAAGATTTTCATATTTTTTTAACAAACTCAAAAAATATTTAAAATCAATATTAGTTTAAATTCTATAAAAAAAAAATATATTTCTAGTAAAAATGTAATAGAAAGTTAAGCATTCGGTTAGATAGTTTTGTATGTTACTATATAAATTATAGATTTATAAATAAATAAATTTATCCTTATCAAGGTCAACGTATTTCAAAAACAAACCATGCTTCAGTTTTACCTAGCAAAAATCAGAGCTATCTAATCGGTTCATTTGGTTTCATTTCGGAATGAATACATTACAACTGTAAAGTGAAACTTTTGCATCATTTTTATTTAAATTTTCATTATAGTAATTTATTACCGTATTATTTATATTTATACTATGCGCAAATGTGTCTGTAAAAACGTAAAACAAATACTTATATTTTCAACATTACCACGCAAAATTCTCATAAAATGCTAGTATAGAGATTAATTATTGTTTCATGTTGTGTTTAGGTCGGCCTCAAACTGGTTCTAGCAGCATTCAACAATCTCGTCTATGCAGTCGGCGAATGTGACAGCTGGAAATGTTTGAATTCTACATTCCAAGATAAATTCTCTACTGAAGTTTACGATCCAGAGATACAATCATGAGTGGGTGGTCGGTTCCAGTGTGACCTTCCCAAGAGCTAATGTTCGTGTAGCTGTTATCGATGATCGACTTTATGCTGTTCAGGTAAATTATACAGAATTTCTGTTTATTTAAGAATATTGACGTGCTGCAATTTCTGATTTATTTCTATGATTCTATATCAATGGGGCTGTCCACTCTAATCGAATTTCTTTATTTTAATCGTTTTACAATATACTTTAGTCTAAAATAGTAATATATTCTAAATATTGTGTTCTAAAATTGTATATTTGTTGAAATAGATCAGTTTATAAAACAAGTATAAAGAATACGAAATATGCCGAATCTTTGCCGCCAATTTTGCAATTTTTTGTAATTTTTTTTGGGCTTATGGAGTATAAATTTGAAAACTATATACATTAAATGCACATTTTAGAGTAGATTATAAATTGGTAAAAGTAAATTAGTGGACAGGACTGTTATTAAACATCTATTCATTATTTATTTATAATTTACAATTGACAGTGAAATAAAGTGTAGTTTTTTAACACTTGTGGAAAAATATGTGTTTACCGCCTTTTAGAAATAATTATGATTTTATTGTTAACGATTATTGAGGACGCTTACAAAAATTGTTTTGGTTATATTTACCCTTCAAAGATATTTTAAACAATGAAGTTATATTTAAAAAAAAAGTGTGCGATACATGATTTATTTCAAATCAAAAAAGATCAAATAAGCAATGTAAAAAAAGTTTGTTAATTTTAGTTTTTTTTTAATTATTACAGATTAGCACAAATTAGGCTTACAGTAGAAACATATGAATCAGCTATTTTTTTTCCATATTTTTGTGATGTTTTTTCTAAGTATAATTTCTCAGTTAGAAAGCATTTCGTTTAAATACTTGGGTGTGACGGTTGGTTCTGTGATGGCCATAACGATTTAAAAAAAAAAGAACAGTATTTAAATAAAAGAATTTATAAGAAAGTTAACAATTTTAATTTATATACATATGGCAAACATTCTACAATAGAAACCTAAAATTCAGAAATAAAATTAAAAATTTAATCTAATCTAATCTAACGAAAATAGTAACACAAATGCTTTTTAAATATAGATCTGTACTAATAATATATAAATATTATAAAAATCATTATATTTATATTTTAATAAAGTAATCGGACCATATTTACATTATTATAAAAATAACGTTTATGTAACTTGAAAATAAATAGGTACATAAAATAATATTAATGATCATTTTCTTAAACATTGACATTAATTTATTTAAATTTTATCATTTCTGATAATTTTTAAAAATACACTTTTTGCCACAGAAAAATGACTTGCATTCTCACCTCAATTTTACAAGTGATTTACCTCAAAAATAAGGTTGCATATCACTAAAAAAATGTAATCGGTTTGGTTTGCAGTTTTCAAAATTTTGTTGGTTTGGTTTTTGTTTCGGTATACTAATATTATTTTATTATAAAAACTATTTTATTTATTTCACTCTGTTTATTTTAATTTAAAAGTTTTAATGTAAATGTTGTATCTATACCGACTTGTGATTTTTATGGTCAAAATTAAATACATGCTACTACTAACCATAATATTTACTTAAATTTTTTTGGTTACAAATATAATTGTACTTTTTTAATAATTTAATATATCACTCCGAATCAAAAGCTACTATGGAGAAATTAACTTGACTGTATTTAAAACGCAAACGCATTGCAGATATAAACCAACATGCAAACCGAATTTAAACCGTTTCAGATATTTTATACGATCTGTTTTCGTATAAAAATCGATTCCAGATTGGTAAAACGGCGATGCGGTTTAGAAAAAGTGCCGGTTCGGTTCGCAATCTTGCTCAAAAGTACTTTTGACATTTATTATAAATGACTTATTAATTACTTTAAAATTGTGTTTTTAAATTTTAAATTACTTATAATAGAATATATCAAATACGGAAAAACTATTTATATTTAATAAAAAATAGAAGCAAAAATGTTTTTTGATATAAATGATAAAAGCACTTTTTCTTTACAAAAATATGAGGAGTACTTTTACATTTATTTATATATCATTGTAAAATATTTAATTGTTTTTAAAGTATATTATTTTAAAATTAATAAAATAATCAAAATAATTTTGATATTTTATCTGTGTTTTTTCATATAGAAAATCTATAAAAATTAAAAAATGATAAATTTCTTTTATTGCAAAACAAAAAAAACCGAACTGGAAACCACTGAACTGAACCACTTTTAATTAAAAATATGTGTGGAATTTTTTAACGTAGATAATTGTTCATTATTTTTACAATACAAATTCGTAATTTTAATGATCCAACTGCAACTATAAAGGTTTTTTTTCCTGATTTCAGCAATGTGCATAATTTTGTTATTTTCAAAATTAATAACTTTATAAAATAAATTGGCCGAGTGTCATTCTGTAAAATTCAAATAAGAATTTTGACAATAAATACAGAAAGTTTATGATTATATTGTCAAGAAATATAATGTTATTTGAAAGATTATTTTTATATAAAATAATTATACAACATTCAAGTCTTACACATGATAATAATTTCTATTTCGCTGTTAGGCAGTGAGGTCATAAAAGTAGCGTATTTTATATATTGTGTCTTGATTGATTTTGCAAGCAAGTAAAGAATATCTTAATTTGTAATATATTTTCGCAAAATTGGACTTGTAGTACTTTCTCACTGCAATTTAACTCAAATACTACGTTGCATTGCAGTGACAGGATTCTGTAGCATTTTCTTAATCGTAATCTAAATTTTAAAATTTAATTTTGATTTTATTATTTGTTTGAGATTAATGAAAGTTTTATAAAAGATTGTAATTTTACTGTATTACAATATTGTCAATGTTCTGATAAAAAATTTAGAAAATTTGAAAATTTTATTTTGGGTTCAGTGTGTAACCAATATTAATAAAAATTTTGCAAACTATTTTTTCAGTGCTCCCAAAAATTATATAATTTTATTATTATATAATGTTGCCAACTATCTGAGAAATAAAATTTGAAAACTAATTTTTGGGTATTCTAAAACATTTTTATTTAAATTTGTGTAAAATGTTCTCAAGAAGTTGGCAACACTGTATAATAAAATTATCCTAGATTAATCAAATTTTTAGAAAAATTCTTTTAATGACCAGAAAAAACAGAATTTAATTTAATTTTCAGAAAATATTCACCCAGTATTTATAGGAATTATATAATTTTAATTCTTATGCCCTGTTGTCATTAAGGCTGGGCGATATTGAGATCTAATATTTAAAATATATCGATATGTCAATATATTGATATATCGAAATATTGATAACTGATATTTAGAAAAAATATCGATAATATTGATTTATTGATATTTTGATATATACATCGATACAATAAATATTTATATATTCAATGAAAAATGTAAGTTATATCAATAACTAAGTAAATTAAATAATTTGTCAATGTATCGTTACATTAATAGTATAATTAAAATTTTACTAATGTTTCAATTTTTACATTAAGAATAAATATTTTATTTTAAAAAATATCTGTAATATGATTTTTTTCTTAAAGAAATGCAGTAACTAGAATAACTGGCTTTTTTATTTGCTTCATTCATATGTGGGAAAAATCTCAAAAAATTTTACTTTAAATTAGAATTTGATTAATCTTGAATTTGCTCAGATATCAAAATGTTGATATATCGATAATATTGATATATCGATAAATTATAGATATATCTGCAAATCGATAAATTATCGTTATATCGAGAATTTTTTCCAGTCCTAGTTGCTATATTTCGGAGAAAAAAATATTATTTAAATTTTCATATTTTATTTTGGCTATGCTATTATCGGATTTTAATAAAATTTTCTAGATAGATTTATAGATATATCTTCAACTCACTATTACTAGAGTCTTATTAAAAGGAAGCTAAGTTTTGACGGTTTCTCATATTTTCGGAAAGTTGACAGGTAGTGTTTAGATCTCTATAGCCGATTCAATGATCAAGTAACTTGTAAAATTTTTGATGAAAAAAATCCCAACAGTAGAATATCATTTTATATTAATTTCACTATAAGCTTATGAATTTTTGTTCAGTGTTATTATTATAAATGCTTAGTGCAATATTGCGTGTATGACGTTGGTGGTATTTATTACTTCTCAGCTACATCTTTTTAATTTACTTGGCATAAAAGCCAGCCACTTGCATCAGCGTTTTCGGACATTGACCATATCATCATACTGATGAGCTCCTAAAGATCGAAACACGTGTCTGTGCTTAACTGGCCTGTCATTGATCCATAGCTTAATAGCCGATTCAATGATTGAGTAACTGGAGAAATTTTTGGGGAAGAAATCTCCAACATTATAATATAATTATATTCTGTACAGTGTTGCCAATTTTTGGAGTAAAAAATTATTTAAAATTTTAATATTACATTTTCGATTTATTATTTTTTAGTACCAATAATAATTTTATTTTTGCATAGTGTTGTCAACTGTTTGAGAGAAATGATATTTTATTTTAGCTACAGTTTATCCAATTTTAATCAGATTTTTTAAACTGATTGCCTAAAAAATTAAGTATAAGGTACTCAACATTTTGAAGAAATAATATAAAATTCATTTCTATTTTTTAGTACTTATGTGATGTGAAACTGGTTTCTATTTTCTAATATTGGTTAATAACATTTTTTGATATGCTAACAAATAATGATAAAATAGTGCAATTAAATAAAATATTGACTTTTACATATACCGGAAGTACTGTCATTTGTTTTCTTTATATCGAAATAAACCTTTCAATAAGCACCAACAAATACCCTAAAATGATTTTTATAATAAATTAATAAAAAAACTTATCCATATGTAACCAACTTTTTGTGACACGTTGTATGTTGATGAATGTGTTACGAATATTACATATATTTAGTGCTGGTTGAATAAAACATTGTATATCGTTTTGTAAATAAATTTTGTCGCTAACTTGCCAACTGACCTATACATGAGGCCCTTTAAAGACAGTTAACAATCTAATTGCTTAGTTAAACTTATTGGTTAAGTTAACATAATTATTTGTTGGGTGACTAATGTTTGTAACTACGATTGTCAACTGTTTCTGAAACATCTGATTGTATAGTCAGTTCGTTTATTTATTTTTGTTAACTAAGAATTTAAATAAAAATAATTTAAAATTATTCTAATGGTGGAAGCTAAGTTTTCGATATTTTGCACAAAATATAAATGTCAAAGAAATTTAGTTTTTAAAAATTATTATTTTGTTTCAGAACAACAGATTTACAATTAGAATTTATTTAGCTGATTAAGATCCATTATTTCGAATTTTATTTATCCTTAAGATAAGTAAAAGATCATTTGTGATTGTAAATTTATTGTTTTGAAACAAATTAATAATACAAGAATTTCTTTAATGGAATAAACCGGTTTTAGGTTCTAGTTCTGTAATAATTATTAATAAATCAACGTTTCGTCGAAAGGTTGACTTATTAATGAATTATTAGAGAACTAGAACTTAAAGCCGGTTTATTCTAATATAATGAGTTCTGAAAGATTATTTACTTTTTTAATTGAAATTTATATTTTGTGCGAATAAATTAACTTTTATTAACATAATAAATATCTTTCAGAACTCATTATATTAGAATAAAACGTCCTTAGCTTCTAGTTCTCTATTAATATATATTAATAAATCGATATTTCGACGAACTCAACATGCGTCTTTATCGAAAAAAAAAGAAGATAGAAATGACATTTGTAGTAGATCTTAAATGTAAATGATAAAATTACAAAAATTTAAAAATATTTTATGTAAAAAAACTTACCAAGTTTTTTTTTTTAGAAATACAAATATATTAATATGAAGAAAATCTGCCAGAAGATATACTGGTGTAACGAGGATTCTGGAAGCCATGAGGAATTTGAGTACACAAATGCAAGAAAATTTTTAAACTGAGTTAGTGTCTCGAAAATACAACAACATTAGAAGAAAAATTTACAGAAAATTCGATAAAATTAAAAGACGAATTAATAGTTTCTAAAAGAGTCGATGAAAATTCTGAGAAATTTGAAGAAAAAATTGACGGGAAGTTCTAAAAATTTAGAAGAAAAAACGGCCCAATAATTATTAGAAAAGCGAAGATCCTATTATAAGAAACACTACAAATATTTTTTTAAAAATTGTAGCAATTGTATTTATTTTTATATTACCATTTTACCTTATCCTCGCGAAATTGAATATTTTTATTTTGTAATCATTCGGTAATTTGGTCTTGGCTTCAAATATTGATTGACAGTTTTTCCAGTTTCTTAAAACGGTACGGTATATTGTCTTTTACAATTGGTGACCTTTTTATAACAGTAATACATCTTGGGCTGGAAGAATTTTTCATTCAGTTCGATCTAAAAACTTTGTCCGACGACGAAAAACAAAATTTTGTTTATTTATTATGAAGAGAGCCACAAAATTCCAAATGTGATTGGTGTGAGAATATTTCTCAGTTGTGTTTAAAAATGGTATTACAAGTTTTTTTGTTTATTGGTTTAGATGGATTCGGTTGCTTGGTTCGGTCGTTTGATGCTAGTGTCGTTATTGTTATTGGTTAGGGTAACTGTGATTGCTGCTCGACCAACTTCAGGGAGATTGGGTTTTAATCCCAGTGGAACTCAAGTCGGGTATTATGGCAATACAGTTTTAGTTTTAGTAGACATTTGTTCTGCTTTATTTGGTTGTTGGCGTACTTTATTTTTGGTGCAGGCTTCGAGTTGCATATTTGTGGATAGCTTTGAGAGATTGTTTAGAAATCAGACAGTTGATTGATATTCGATGTGGAAAAAGAGTTTTTCGATTTTTGATATTCGATATTCTATAATACAACAAATTTTATTCATTTAACAATATAGTATAAAATGTAGTAATCTTAAATCGACGAAGAATAGATGAAATCGTGTAGAGGTCGGCATATAGGTGGAATCCATTTTATCACATATAAAGTTGCTCTTCAAAATTATTTTGTTAATAACATCGCTGATTGTTGCCTGATGGTTTTTTTTCTCGATCTTCACTGTGATTTAACCGTTTATACAAAATTGGTTAGATTTTAAATTTAAGAATAAATCTTATATCATTCTCATGTATCGTGGTTAATTGATAAGCTGAAAACAAAATAAAGTAATGAACGCTAGATATTTTTATGCAACAAAGCCGATTATAACCGATTATAAAAATGTGTTTTTAGACCGCGTCGTTAGTTACTCAATAAAATAAATAAATAATTATGCTAATAACTTGTCTGGTAACCGGTTAAAATTAAAAAAATAATGAAATTTAATTTTAAACGTATAATTATAATTCTTACCAAATTTTCCACTTGCAAAAATTTATCTAATAGATGAAGAATGACTAATTCTTATCATTAAAATTGTGTATCATATGTTTGAATAATTATATTTATAAAATATATATTGAGAGATAAAATATATGAATTAATATTATTACTTAATTAATTATTGGGGTAGGTACATTACACCTCCCTCCTTTGGGTTAAAGGATAATCTTATAGATTTTTCTTTAATTTCGCAATTCTTGCGCTACGGCATAGGGGATTTGTTTCATCCGCTTCCTGTTTGTCTTATTTGTTGGTAGCTGTACATTCGATTACTTCTTCGGTATTATTTGTTTCGAAAATGTTTAAAGTTAGACAGTTTGTTAAGCGGTTACAACAATTTCTGTTATAATTTAAAAATTTAAACAATTTATATAACAAATATAATCCCACAAGTTTTATAATAGTACATACTGTATATGAGATATAATTAATTAGCTTATTAAGTGTATCTTGTTTATTAGCTAGTTTTTCACTTTATTTAGAGATTTCTTCTAGTTTATGGCTCTCAATTTCGAGGCCATGAAGGTCTAAATTTGTGTGTATAGTTTTTAAATTAAATTTTGAGGTTGTAATTTTTCGCAACAATCATCAGTTCTTATACCGAACATTGGTAGTATTGATAGATGAATACTTTCTTTAATTAGTGAATATGTAGTCAATACAACTGTACTTCCACGAAATGAGGGTGCTAAAGGGAGAATTCCGATTTTAGTAATAGATACTGTAATTTGAGGTTACTTTGCTCCACTTTTAGGAGTAATTTTAAGAACTCTATGAAAATAAATTGAAAAAGCAATGATATCGGTTTTTTGCCGCATTGTACTTATATAAGAGATCTAGTAGAACATATGTATAATGGCACTTGTTTGATAAATAATGCAGTAAGGTTTAATTTTTTTTTAAAAAGTGGAGCAAAGTTTCTCATAGGGGCTGGGGTTACTTTTCCACAAAACAGAATGACCATGGTTTTAAGTACATTTATCGAAGTGCGGTAAAGTATTCCTAATAGGGAAACCAGTATTATATTAGACAACCTGTAACTTAAATATAGGTATTGATTTTTCCAAAAAACTTTATTAAAAGTAAACTTGTGTAAGGCATAGTAGAAAAATAAACTTAAATGAAACATATGGAGAACATAAATGCATTAAACATCAAAAAACTAATTAAACAGTCTATTTAACTCGGGAACGTTATAAAAACCTCTTTTTGAAATTTGTTTTGGGGCATCTATACCGCCAATGACTTCATCCCAAGAATATGATATTGCATCTTCATGGGTTGGTCATTTCCATGATTTTAGGGATTTCTGCATTGTACTAACGACAGTTCCTTCATCTAGAATTTGTGTTATATTTCCCGGATATAATGTTCCTTCATAATTTACTATAACATATTTTCCTACTTCTTTAACAACTTCCCGTAAGTTGTACAAATCAGAGACTGTTTTCGAGCCTATATTAATACCCTCTGAATTGTCTACAAATGCTCTATCTGATTCTACTTCTTCAATTTCATTACTTATGTCACTGGCAACATCTTCACTACAACTGGGACCTTGAATATCAGGACCAGAAACACTTTTCCCAGGAATAATATAAATTTTTTTTCTGCTACGTTTAGGTGCACTGTTATTAGTTGTTTCTGCCCTGATTGCATTTAGTTGTACAATGAACGAGTCTTCTATGTCTGAATTGCTTGACCATGCAGCTAACCGTGGAAGTCGAGCAAGCAATTCATTAACGTTTACTGGAACTATTCCACATTTACGAAAACCAGATTTCAAATTTTCACTTTGATTCGGTTCTATGGCAGACATTAATTTTTTTAACAATGCAGGAAACTGCTCTTTTGGTAATGTTGTGTTCTTTAAACCCCGAGCACTTTCTTTCCAGGACGTCAAAATTTTCCGCCAAGCAACCTTAACTGGATGGAAGAACGCTACATCCATTAGGTGGTAAGCACACAAACCGAATATCATTGTTTGAGCACTGTTCCAAAACATCAGGTGTTATATGTGTCGAAAGGTTATCACAAATTATAACTTTTGTGCCATACAGTTTTTTCAATGCTGGAAACATAAGGGTGTCAAACCAATCGGAATAAGTTCTACTATCAAACCACCCATTGGACTATTATTGTAACGTGCATGGCTAGGGCCATTCTCGGTCCAAGTGGACCACAAGCAGTTAGAACGGTATACTACATAAGGCGGTAGTAACTGTCCTGAAGCACTACCTACAAACATCAACGATATGCTTGTCTTTGATTCGTTACAGATCCGTTCTGGATATTTCATGCCTCTTTTAGCAATAATTTTCTTTTTGCCAGCATTGTCCGTAAGATTGCTCTCGTCAAAGTTCCAAATATTGTCGGGTGGTTCATCCCTGACAACCGTTTCTAAATTTGAAATGTAATTACGCAACACTTCTTTACCAATGGCGGCTCTGCTCCGTTTAATATTGCTTGCAAAACGCACATATATTTTTTTTTATATATAAGTTTATTTTTTTTATACAAAAATTATAAATCATAACATATTTCAAAATAACTAACTAAAACTAACATATTCAAAATATTTTAACATAACTAAAACTAGCACACACACATTTTTTTCAATATAAGTAAATAGTTCTTTTTCACATATACCACATTCATTCGCACCAGTATTATTAAATATTTTGAAAGTTTCATTGTTTAAAAGTACATTATAATTAACGCGATCTGTAATGTATACACAATCATTTCTTAAATTGTTTCTGCTTAAAAACCCGTCAAATGTTTCTAAATGCTGCACTTCAAAATCTAATAACACTTTATTAAAACACCATTTTTTTCTTTTGATCGGCACCATTATTGGCATATATGTCACTGTTGGGTATTTCTTTATTTTTTCTGCTGGCTGTTGTTCTTGTTGTTCAAAGTCAAGTATTTCTTGCCAGATTTCGTCGGTGGTAAGACCATCCGGCGAGGTTTTCGGAATTGCCTCAGCTTCAAATTCTGATTCTGATTCCGATGTTGTTGTTGTTGTTGCTGTTGATTCTGATTCCGATTCCGATTCTAGTTCCGAATCTGATTCATATTCTGAATTTGTTACTAGTTCTAGTTCTGGTTCAGTACACGAGCACATTTCAATATCAGAATCTGGCTTAGAACTAACATTATCAGATAGAGAATGGCTGTCAAATTCATTTTCTCTTTCCTCTTCTTCTTCGAATAACCCACACATCAGTCGTTATGGCCAGTACGACCGATCAATTTTTCATGAAGCCTATCATTTAAAAACTCTCGAAGAAGGTTCCAGTGTGGTGGGTCACCGTCCTGCTGGTATATGAAATTCTGTGAATCTGTTTCCAATTGAGGGAAGAGATTAGTTTCCCAACATATTAAGATATGTTATTCCTGTAACAGTGTTCTCTGCAAAGAAAAAGTTTTATTATAGATTTATTTAAAGGTTTATTGTTATACTACAAAATATATGCAACACAATTCATACACAGTTAAAATGAGGTATAACTAATACAGTTTTTTTTCTCTGATTTATAATACGGTATTTCGTACACATAAAAGTTATTTTTGTACAAGACACAAACGTTATCTTTGTACAAAACACTGCCTGGAGGCGACTACAGGACCCTCCGGGTGCCTATGTGGGTCTGGGATATCGCTTCTGATCAACTTAGACTAAAGAAGACCCATGGACCAATCCAGGTGCGTAAGGTGCAGTCTTTAGTTGAGCTGGGTTGAGAGGCGATAAGAATCTGCCTTCTAAGGTCTCAGCGGCCGTCTATTATACTGGTCAGGGTGGTGCGCGTGGTCAGTCGGTCGGTGGGAGTAATGACTAACTGGGGTAGCGTGTGGAGCCGCTCATGCCTTGCGGCACTAACACTACTGCAGAGGGTGCGCATTGGAACTAATCTATGTTTTATATACCAATTTTGTATATTTATAACATTTTTTAGTAGCGCACATTACACGATACATATGTGAATAAGGAATGCAACATATTGTTTTACTATCATAAATTTCACGTAATGTTTTTAAATTCGGACACAGTAGCTCTGTAATATCACTGATTTTTTTATCATTCAAAATTTCTTTAAGAATTTTTTTCTTTTCCTTTAATTAAAATATTCTTTATTTTTGTTGATATAATACTAGCCAAAATCGGCACTAAATAATTGTAATTCACAAATCCGTGATTCCAATCGATGAGTAAGACTTTTATATTTAACATATATGAAACAAAATGATAAGCTTAAAAGGATATGATTCATGCATTTACCAATCAATCCGATGATAATATTTTCGTAATATACTTTCTGGGATGGATGAGAGTGTGTACATAAAACGCTATTGAACCTGATTCATTAAAGTATTCTTCTAAAATGTCACAACTGATTGTTTTAGATCCTGTTATTAAATCATTCCAAATAACACCGCCATAATATTTCTTTTGATAATAAATAATATAATTATTTGGTATGTTGTTATAAATAAAGATACTTTTCCAATCAATAAAATGAGCCACTCTATCTATGATTTTTACATCTAATTTTTGGTTTTCCAGCACCTTATCAAAATGTAGCGTACTCATATATTTTATAATGGTATCCGAATCTAGAACATACCCACAGTGTGGTATTATATTTATGTCAGCTATGCGGTTGATGTGTTTTTTCAGTATATAAAACGGAACACGCTTTGATAATATTATTGTTATAATTGCTTCAATCTCTGTTTCAAACTGCAACAACATTTCGTATGCGAAATCAGTAAAATAGGACCAAACATTATCGAGAATATATTCTATATTTAAATTGTATTTTTTATAATTTATTAAAATATCGTCATTTAAAAATTGCCAGTTTACTATGATCATAGGGTCTAGTTTATGAATGTATTTTTTTATAAATTTAGTGCTTAATAACTGAGATTTGGAAATTATATACAAATTAAGGGGGGAGTACACTTTGACTTTTCAAAAAAATGCATTTTTTTTTTTGCTTAAAATGTTCCTTGGGATGTATACTTTAATTTAGAAAAGACTCCAAGTCCGCCAGAATATTCCTTACCGCTTTACGAAGCGATTTCCTAAACAATGTATGGAGCCGGCATCGCCGATTGAAGGTAAATACTTTTCCACGAGAAAAATGAACTCCGTTTATCTCGAAACGAAGTTTTTCAAACTGGCGTGGGAAATAACTCTAACCAGTTATCATCAAATTTGGATATCGCCTAGATTTTCTTGTTCAGAATTAAATTCTGCTTAGAAATACGTATCCACATTTTCGATTTTGTCAAAAATGGATTTTTAATCCACGATTTTGTAAGCATTTTTAGGGTGAAAAAATGGACTTTTTTTTCCTAAGGCCACAACTTTTGAAAAAATCAATTTAAAAAAAATCGGAATACGTATTTCTAACCGAAATTTCATTACTAATCAAGATTTTGTTCGATTTATGTACCAGGATCACATGGGAAGGAGTATTTTCCCACGCCGTTTTCCGACTTCCGCGCGAGGACGCCCGCGCGACCTGGTGCACCGCCCACGGGGGGCCGCCGATCGAGTTCAAAAAAATACAAATTGTAGTTCGAAGGATGAGTAATAAATGGGTTATAACATATTTGCCCTCCCTTAGTGTTTTATTGCTTAAAAAAATTAACGAAAATGCCTTACTTTTTGGACGTTCAAAGTGTACTACCCCCTTAAACCGACTAATATACTTTTCTATAAATTCTTCAGATATCACTTGATATCGCGATATATTATACCAACAACGTGCGTCTAAATCATTTATGTGGTCTATTAAAAACTGTTCCGATAACGATACGTACCGGCAAATTTCAATCATATATATCCCGAAGATATCATAATGCTTTGATATGAATGACTCAGAAATGTGACTCTGATGCTCAATCAAAGCGGACATGTTGATTTTTTTCATGTTCGTTTCGATTATATATTCAGGAACTGTTTGATGGCGCAAAACACCAAGCATATATTGTGATGTTACATATTTGTTAATTTCGTGTGCACTCATTGGTTTATTTTTAATTAGATTCTTCATAATCATTAGATCTACTAATTCATATCTTGAGATATCGAATACTAACTGTATATCTCGTTTTTCTACCAACTTGGATTGTAAAAGTGAAGATAACACGATCCCCCAGTACTTTGAGTTGCATTTCTTTACCTTTTCCAATACAATTAACCATCATTTTCTAATCTTTTACAATTAACCAGTTAAAACGCTCTTTATGTTTAATAGCGAATTTAATGTTATCTTCGTTTTCAGTAAAATAATGGTCTATCTTGATGTAGGATATTATTTTACTGAAAATGTGCGGCGACACTTTTTCAATTGCATCAAAATGGTTATGATTCGTAATTCTATTAATGGCTAGATATATATTCCAATTTACGCAATTAAAGAAATATTTCAATTTGTCTTCTGGTATTTCCACATATTCCGATACGCGTTCCCAATTTAGATAATTTTTTAGTTGATAAATATACAACCAATATCGAGGTATAAACCAAGTCGATATGTTATCCCAATTGACATTGTTGACTTTTAATCTAATAGATAATCCAAGGTGATTAATACACATTAAAAAGAAACGGACATGGTCTATACCATATAGATAACTGTTTAAGTGTTCCAACATCTCGACTGGTAACTTGTCCATTTCAAATCATATTATGTTTTAACTAGTAAACAATATTGATATTAAACATAATATTTCAAATATGTAAATATAACACCAACTGATAACTTGTTATAGGGTGTTTTAATTGGGTTAATGTGAATAACCTGTAGTTTGCGGTAAATTAAGCGAAAACGATTTCATTTACAAATAATTAAGCCGTGAGATCAATAATCATTAATTAAACCAACACGCGATATTATTGAAATGTAACCAACACCGAGTATAAACTAAACAATTAATTACCCACACATTTGTAGATATTATTTATGGTTAATAATGACAATAAAAACAGCATCAGTAATGAATCGTTATTTTTGTGAGATCTTATGATTTATATCACATTGTATTATAAATATAATAACTCATCTTCATGTATAATGGTAAACATTTACACAAACATGTCTAACTTTACAATTGAAATTACAGATGCTTTTATAAATATATACTTTTGATTAATAATTATACCTCAACCATTACTAGAATAGAAACACATATATTAACAATCACGACTCACCACAGCATCACAATAATCTTTGATAGATTTTTCGAATAACTCTGGTATGTTCGTTATTGGCTTTGTTCAATCTACATATGTTCGATTTAATAAACTCTGTGGATAGTTTTTGATATATTAAAATATAATCCCAGTTTACGATATATTTGTAGTTATGTTTTATGAGAAGACAATTATGGTTAATGGTTAATTATAAGCATAAGAATATAAGTGTAAAATTTTAATTCACATAAGTAATTGATGCCAATAAATCTTTAATTTGTTGCAATATTTTATAATTTGGGCATTGTATATTAAACAGATCCCATTTAAATTCGTCAGATCTAATTACCTTTTTAGTAAATTCGCTGTATTCGTAAAATGTGTTATTTTGAAAGAAATATAATAAGCCGTTTGTATATCTAAAAGCGTTGTTTATTGCAGGAATTCCGGGAAACTCATCATAAGTCATTCCATAATATTTTGGCCTTAAGTTATATTCATCATATTCCATATAGTACAAATTATCATAAAATATAAATGTTCTTCCAGTATAAGTGTTAAAAATAGCACTAATATTCTTTTTATTAATGCCAATGGAACCTAATGTACGGCCGTGCCAGTTTGGTTTAATATTAAAAGACAGATCCATTATATATACTTTATCGTTGGATATGATTAAAATATCCCCAGAAGGCTTCTGGTATATATGTGATATTTTTTGAAAATCAAGTAGCTTAAGTCTTGATACAAGGCGACGTAATATGGGTCCAATATATTCATGTTGTGTTCTATGAACGTTGTGTCCAACTGTTGCAGCATAAGAAGTTTTTTAATATCGATTATTTTAATGTTTTCAATTATGAATTCAGCAGGAAACCGATATTTCAAATATATGGTGGATATTGACTCACCATTGCTTTTTGGGTTCTTTAATACATTTACGATTTCTTTTAATTCATGATTACCTGTTATAAAGACGATATATAGGTATGGTGAAAAATGTTCTTTATATCTATCTATAAAACTGTAAGGAAGTTTTTTATTAAATAACATAAATTCTATATCTATATTGGAAATATTGTCTCTAATGAAACTTAACGGCAGGAACTTTTGACTAATCACATTGTTGTCCCTTGGGCTTAACCTATAGGAAAACATATTCAATATTTCCTCGGATACTTCGTGGTAAGCAACTAACGTACTGAAATTAATTATATCTGCGTGATGCTTAATAAAATTATGTGATAGTTTTTGGTATTTTATAATTATATCAAAGTCGACTTCTATTTTTATAGTGTCGATCAGGAAAGTTATAACCCTAGACCTGATGATGTTGTATTTAAACACAGTGTTCCAAATTATGCATTTACGGAACTTACGTATGAAATTAATGTTAACTTGGTTATCCATTATGTCAGGTTTTATCAAACATTGGTGTTTAGATATGGCGTTCCAGCAAGCTTGATTAAACAGAAGCCAATTTGTGGATAATAATGCATTAACTCTTTCATAAGATATTTACATAAACTATTGTCTATGTTTATAAGTTTTTCTATAGTAGAAAACAAATCAATAAAAATTTCATTGTTGTTACATTCGAAAGCTTTTGTTGGAATTGTTTTGTAATAATTAAAAAAATTTAAAGACTAACAGTTTTACAAATATGTTAACACTTTGTGTTTCCTTACTTGAACGGCTTTAGCTTGGTGTTTTAAGTGACGAGTTTTGGCTGCTTGCCATCTTTAAACTGACTTATTACATTAATATACTAACATTTTTATAGCGTCTTGTATAATATGATTCAAATGAAACCATTCTCCAACAGATTCTTTTCCTAAGCATAAGTTATTCTCATTATTTTCAGTTTTTATCAATTTTTTCTATTGGCAATATCTCATTTTCAAATTCCTCATAATTATATTTTTTACCCAATTCCAAATATGTATCAACAAATATTCGCTAAAGTTCACTAAGTCTCTTTCGATTTAATAAAATAATTCTATAATAAATTATATCAACCAAATTATTGTAAGATACCAGTTCACAATCATTACCTTGTAATTTAAGTACACATTCTTGGCCTTTTCTAAATAAATAGTTTTTCAATACTTTTAGATCGCTCGCTAATGGAACTATAGTTATTTTATTATTATTTTATAAATTCAAATTGTCAGCCGCCTGATTGGATACATCGTATTTCCAGTTGAGCTCTAATAAACGTAAGACTGTTTTAAAATTAGGTGGTATTTCTGATGTTGGTCGCGATGAATACTCGTATGAGTCTTTTTCTTAATAGCAAATGTTATCGCAATGTCGCAGCATTGTTTTAAAGATTTGCAGTCTGTCCTGCCGCTTGAGCTTGACGTCGTCCTTTTTCTATAGTTTTATAAAACATGACTTTTATGTCTATAATCATAGACAAGGAAGGTCCATATTAACTTTGCAGAATAATATTCGAGACAATTTTCGCATGCTAGTATTTTTCTGTTAAAACTGACTTTTTTTTATTGATTTTGTTACAGTTTTATTATTTACAGAAATACCTTCTTTCTTAAACTATTTATTAGTCGTCTTCTCTTTACATTTTTTTTTTTTGAAAGTATTCTTTCAGTTTCTAATTCAACATTATGCTTTAGCCGCATTGTAATCTATCACTGCAGATGGTTTTCTTCTTGGCCCTTCCCTGTGCCGTACTACTCTCGTTTCGTCGGTATGTTTTGTAGACAGAACTAAAACATCACGTTTATCATGCCACTTCATCACAACCACACCATTTTTATTTTCTCTTGCTACAATTTCTCCTTTCTTCAGTTTATGATCCACTACCGAATTTGGCAGATTTTTACGATTTTTACGTATTGTGCCAACTAAATGAGTAGACCTGTTTGTCAATGTCCAATTATCAGCAAAAAGAGTTCTACCACTGTCAAGTAATGGTTCAATCATTTCCATGACCACCTTTTGAGCAACAGGAACTCCATCAATTTTCTCTCTTCCGCAATAAATTTTGGTATTATAGGTGTAACCCCCATTCAAACATATTTTGAAAAGTTTTATACCAAATTTGTGGCGCTTTCCCTTGATATACTGTCGAAAGCTTAGTCTACCCCTGAAAGGTATCATGCTTTCATCGATACACAAGTTCTGCTGTGGTACTATGACTCTCTGAAAGTTAGCAACGATGTTTGTGACTGCTTGGCGCTGGCTTGGAAATTGCAGCGTGTGCTGAAATCGTTCCATATCTTTCTGGCTGTAGATTCCGTGGCTCGTGATAGGTATTATTTTCATCATAGGTAAAGATTCGCTGTAATCGTTTGCATCGAGCATCGTTGGTATTGGATGGCTCAGTTGCGCCTGTGGGTGGAACTCAACCCATTTTCCATCTAAGTTGAAAACGACAGGTAGCTTGTTGTCGCAATCCACTTGGGTCCTATATTCTTGTATGATATGTGTAATGGGACTCAGGAATCGGCTGCTATTTTCGTACGTGATCGGCAACTCTTGATAACAGTCGTCCGTTCGTCTTATGTCGACTATTTTCGGCTGACAACGGACCACGTACAGTACTTCACCCATTACCCTTCCCATATGGCCTGCGGCTTCTTTGACAAGGCTACTGACAATATCCGGCGCTTGTAGGGCGAGCGCAATTCTGTGTTTTAATAAATCTTCCCTCAAACGGCACCGCTTCATAATGGCCTCATAAACCAGATCTCGAAGTTGCTGTTTAAAAGCGATTTCTAAGAAAAGCAACTTACTGAGCACTTGAGCCATTATATCTGTATTATGAATCAATTTCCTTGACTTTACCAACCAGCAAGCGATTTTGTTCAGTTTGCCAAACTTGCTGATGACATACCAACTCGCTTGTGGTCAGTCGTAGGGCAAACACGGTATCTTCGGTATACACCATAATATATTTCACATCAGTTCCGTTTATTGTCAGTAGCGTAGCCTGCCCTTCGTATAATACCTCCACGCCAGTTGCTGAACATCGGTCCATGGAATCTACAGCCCACGTTACTTCTCCGACTGCATCGTCAAAACAATAATTTTTCCGGTATTGGCACACTGTGCCAGTATGTAGTCGCAGTGTATCTTCTTCCAAATTTACTACGGTAACATAGTCGTGTAGTTTAAAGCTGATAGCTGCACTAACAACCACGTTATCGTAGGTTACGCCGTTCTGTACATATGGAACGCCAGCACACTCCCCCGTTGGCTTAATAAGCTCAGCCAAAGTTACGGATACCTCATTCGCTTTCAGTCCGGTGACAATTCCTGCGCCTAGACCTGTTAGATCAAGTCTAAGGAAACGGTGTGCATCTTGGCAACTTTCTGCTCTGATATACTGCACATATCTGGTAAATCCGCCCATCATGGATATAGTGTGTGAATGCATACCGCAATGCTCCGTGATTTGTTGAACGGATACCAGACATGTGTAAACATGGACTTCATTATACCTCCGCTCTTGAATTAATTGGATCCGCCGGCTGACTTCGGTTGACGCGTTTTTCGGATCAATGCATGGTTTAATGTTTGTTAACGAAATTCGTGCAATTTCCGAGTTAGGATCCGAACAGTCGTACCCTATTACGTCAGTCCATCCCTTATCAATTATTCCACTAAAAACACAAAAACATATAAATAAATTTCGTGATTTTATCAGGATATAAAATATATTACAACTAAAACTAATAAAATATAATACTATGATACTAAATGCTTATATAATAATATAATAAATGCAACGAAAGCAAATTCTTCAAATTCTTTCGTTTATAATCCACGGCAAGTCAGGGACGGATCCGCGACTTCGGGTTTGGTATCTTTTACTTGAAATTTCAAGTTGGTGATCGTTTTCTGTCACTTCCGTCGTCGATGGATTGTGTTGTTCCCCGAATACTGAATCTTCGTTATCCTGAACGTTTGGGCTCGCGGCTCTTACGTTAACAATGTGATCTGGCTCTGTAATTGAAACATTTATTATATTATTATTATCTACGTTATCCTGAATAAGTTGATTATCATTTGATACTACTTCCGATAATATGGGTACCATTATAGGGCCTATTCCCATATTATCATCTGCACGTTTGTCCTTGACACAGTCAATTTTTGGGTCAACGGCAAGATCCTCCAGCTCCGCCATTGTTAGAAAACAATGTTTAAGTCGATTAACGTACACTTTTATTGTTTTACGACCAAAAATTTCTTTAATAACAACATTAACGTTTTTGATATCAATTATGCGGTACGGTCCTGTCCAATGTTTTGCCAATTTAGCACTTACGCCGACTTGTGCATCGTATCTATTGTTTTGTTTAGATGCTCTCGTGCATTCCGATGAGCAATCTTTAATCTTTGCATGAACTCCGCCGCATAATTGTTATCCACATCGTAACGTGTTTTTAAAGGTCGCAGTAGTAGTTATGTAGTGTCGAAACCAGACCAGGGGCAAGCAATCCGCAACCCGCAACACATACAGTGTGCGTATATAACATCACTTGAGGTCATTCCCCCAAACTTTAGTCTAGATGTTTTCTTGAAATTGTGTGTGTGTGTGTGTGTGTAAATTAACATTCAAGTTATTAACAATTTGAATTGATGATAATGAACAATTTGAATTGATGAAAATAATGAGAAAGATGTACGCATACACACACAAATGTCTAGACGATGATGTCATGCCACATGTGTTTAGCATATGGTGACATTATTTTTATATCACCACATGTGCGTGCGGTGTGTGTGTGTTTACTCGGCATGGGAACATTGCTTGTACGAACGTTCCCACATTTCTCTAATTTTAACCGTCTCTTGCGAATATACATTTAAAATATATTTCTTAAGTTACTTTTACTTAAGAACCCATCGAACGTTTCTAAATACTGTACTTCGAAATCTATTAGCACTTTATTAAAACATTCGAGGCACACATGCATCAATGAACTTTGACGATCTGGGCCATTTACCCGTACCATTATTGGCATGTATGTTATCATAACATATTTCTTTATTTCTTCAACTGATTGCTGTTGTTGTTGCTGATCAAATTCTAGTATTTCTTGCACGATTTGATCGATGGTAAGACCATCCGGTGAGGTTTTTGGAATTTTTTCAGCTTCTAATTCTACTGTTGTTGTTGAGGTTGTTGATTCCGAATCTGATTCTGATTCTAGCTCCGAATCAGATTCATACTCAGAATTTGTTACTATTTCTAACTCTGGTTCAGAACATGAGCACAGAGAATAAGATGGTTCAGAACATGAGCACAGAGAATAAGAATCAGAACTAACAGAATGGCTGTCAAATTCAACCTCTTCTTCTTCTTCCACTTCTTCAAATAACCCACACACTGGGGTAACAACGGATTGCACACAAAATGGTGTAGGGCACATTTTGATACTAGTTAACTGATAACTGTTTAGTTTTAAAATTAACTTGCTATTGAATATATGTTGAGATATATATAAGTATTATACAAAAATCCCCACTCTTACAATGTACTAAAGAAGTCTCCCACGCTTACAATGTAATACAAAACACATATTAGTATGTGTATATTTGGATACATTCGGCTCAGCGTCAATTCTCACGCGTTGCTATGATTAAATGTGACATCTGGCAAACAGATGTTTAAAAATTACATTAAAATTTTAACTCGGTAAACATTCTCACGCATCGCAATGATGTCATTTCTTACGCATATCGAGCAGATGTTTGATTTTAAAATTAGAAATTATATTAAAATTTTAACTCGATAAACATTCTCACACATCGCAATGATACCATTTCTTACGCATATCGAGCAGATGTTTGATTTTAAAATTTTGCTACATTTACAGCTAACGATGTGGCGGTTATTAAAAAAACTCAAATGTAGTTACAAAGAAATTTTATTTGATTCATATATTTACTTACAAATTAATTTACATTATATTATATATATATATATATATATTAGGGTGGCCGCAATTTTGGCAAAGTCGGAAATTTGTTGCTCTCACCCTCTCAAACTAATCAAAATAAATAAAAAAAAATTTGAGCCGTCATCGCAGGTCCAAAAATTGACGTTAATACGTGCCTGTAGAGGGGTCAAAATTTACATGTAGTTTAAATGGGGAAAATGACTTTTTTGATACTTTTGTGTATAACTTTTTATACGTTTAAGCTAAAAATATTTTAAGATACCTGCCAAAAAGCCCATAAAAAAAGCTTTCAAGCAGACTAAAATTCAAGTCATTTGAACAAAAATTGACGGCGTAGCGTCAATTTGAAATTTGAAGTATATAAACGACAAAAACCTTTATATAAGAATTTCGATTAATATTTCAGTTTTGACCCCAAAAATTGATGTACCACTAAGAAAACTATAAAAACTACATTCTGAAATTCATTTTAACTATCTTGAAATGGTTTTAATAATCGTAGACATGCTGAACTGATAAAAAGTATATTTTAGGCAAATTAATGTAATAGTAGGTAAAAAAAACTCTTTTCAAATAACTTATTAAATATTCCATTTTAAACCATATACATGGGTTCAACCAATGTGTCTTTTCGCGTATCGCTATATTTTTCTTTCTTGAATGGTTGAGTGACAGTACCATAAAATTAATAATTAATTAAATTTTCATAATATTTGCATTTTTCGATGCTAAAATGATAAAATTTTAGTCAAAATGGATAGAGATATGGAGTCCGGAAAAAAATACTTTATAGATTTTTTTAAAAACAATAGATTTTACAAAGTTATCGGTAGGAACAACAAAAAATTTAGCGATACGCGAAAAGACACATTGGTTGAACCCATGTATATGGTTTAAAATGGAATATTTAATAAGTTATTTGAAAAGAGTTTTTTTTACCTACTATTACATTAATTTGCCTAAAATATACTTTTTATCAGTTCAGCATGTCTACGATTATTAAAACCATTTCAAGATAGTTAAAATGAATTTCAGAATGTAGTTTTTATAGTTTTCTTAGTGGTACATCAATTTTTGGGGTCAAAACTGAAATATTAATCGAAATTCTTATATAAAGGTTTTTGTCGTTTATATACTTCAAATTTCAAATTGACGCTACGCCGTCAATTTTTGTTCAAATGACTTGAATTTTAGTCTGCTTGAAAGCTTTTTTTATGGGCTTTTTGGCAGGTATCTTAAAATATTTTTAGCTTAAACGTATAAAAAGTTATACACAAAAGTATCAAAAAAGTCATTTTCCCCATTTAAACTACATGTAAATTTTGACCCCTCTACAGGCACGTATTAACGACAATTTTTGGACCTGCGATGACGGCTCAAATTTTTTTTTATTTATTTTGATTAGTTTGAGAGGGTGAGAGCAACAAATTTCCGACTTTGCCAAAATTGCGGCCACCCTAATATATATATATATATATATATATATATATATATATATATATATATATATATATATATATATATATATATACTTAACAATTTTAATACTCATTACATTACATTACATTATATTGCATTACATTACATTACATTACATGCACATTATTTATTAACGGATTATATTTTACAATTTTATCGTACAATTTCAAACAATATGCACTAGTATTTGCAGGAATATTTTGACTTGTTTCAAAGTCTAATTTTAAGTCAACAGCACCAGCTTTTATTGTCTCATTTTGATTACTACAATCTAAAACTACCAATGGTGCATATTTTATAAATTGAGATGGCGTAAGAACGGGTTCGTTAAATAATTTTTTATATGACTTCTGAAATATCGAGTACATATAATAGAAAAATGCCCATTGGTTATTGGATATATTTAAATTTAAATTATCATATGGAAATACTTGAGAATTTAATTCTGCTTTAAAGTTAACTAAATTGCAATGATCAAATATACTCATATCTTTGTTCATATTACTCTTGCGATCTGTTTGAAATCCAAATATTATATATCGAGGTTTTTCTAGTTGCGTTACTGTTTTAACTACCCACGTATGACGTTGAGTTTGTTGCAAAGTAGGCCATTCATGTAACTCCCAACTACGGAATGGAATTTGTACTTCAATATTTCTATCAAGATAACTTGTTAGTTTTAGTTTTTCTTGATCTGAAACTGATATGTGCGGAACACGCCAATTCTAAATCTCTTGGTTCGACTACGTACAGTCCTTCCGGCGCGCGCGCATCTAATCGTGCTGAACAAACAGCTGTATGTCGCGGAGGGATCTGCCAATCTTTACTAATTCGAACTACAAAAGAACTACTCTTATTTCTAATTGGGTGTTGGGGCTCACTAACTAAATTTACTGCCTCGTCATGAGTTTGTTCCAACAAATGTTTCGAGTCGTTAGCCTTAATCGTGCAAATTTCACCGTCAGCGTTATTAATTTCTTGAATGTCAAACATTGATAAAGTTATATCGTTTACAATAAATTCGTTATAGCCAAACCGTGTTGTTACAAAATTTTTATTTAAAAAATCGATACCAATTAATCCATCTTTTGGAAAATCTAACTGTTCAGGACATACTATAAAGCGATGGCTAATATCTCCAAATTCAAACTGAATTTTTGTGGTAATCGCACCTTCTGTATGTAAATTATTACCAGATATATCCACTAGTATGTCGTCAACAAGTAAAATACACAAATTGTGTTTAGCAACAACGTTATTTTTAATTAAGTACACAGATGCCCCTGAATCTACTAAAAACGTATGGATTACATTATTTATTTTCAATTTAATAAATTTTGTCTTATCATTGCTAATCTGTAAAATTACATGTTTAACTTTATCAATTTTTGCATTCTCGACCGGCGATACGTTAACTTGTTGTATTACATTGCCTGAGGTTGGGTCGTTTTCCCGGCAGTTTTCCCGTTTAAAGGACACTTTGTTTCACCAGAGTGATGCCCTGGTTTAACACAACTAAAACAAAAATTTTGTCTGCCTATAGGGCATAATCTAGAATTAATCCACAATTAAAACAACGACCTCTCATTTGTGGAAACCGCTGATCTGTACGCATTGTATACTTTTTAGTCGAGTCAGCGCGTTTATGTTTTGCGTTAAATGTGTTCTGTTTATGTCCGTTGTTTTGTTGTACAGCAGTCAATGCCCTAACGTTTGATTTGTGTGTCAGCTTTTGTCTCTTTAAAAAGTCACGCTAAAACTTCTTCACAACGTTCAGCTACCGGCAAAGCTTCTTCAACAAGTTCAAACTGTTTGATTCTACAAATTTCGTTAGCTAGTCGCGTGTCTAATCCATCTAAAAATTGCTTAATCATTAAGTTTTCGCGCTTTATACGGTTTCTGATCGTTTAAACATCGTTTCCCTCATACGACGGGTAAATTTTCGCGGCCGCTATTTCTAATCTAACAGCATATTTTCTTAATGATTCATCCCGCAATCTAAATAATTTAGAAAATTCTTTTTTCGCGCTAACTGAGTCTTTTTTCCTATCAAAAAGATTTATCAGCCATTCCCACATATCCCTTAACGTTACTGGTCGTTTGTCGCTTGGTAAAGCATAAAAATTTGTCTATGCATCCCCTCTTAACTTTAATCTTATTGCCGTAACAACTTGTATTTCCGTCCAGCGATTACTTTCAGCAACCGCTGCTACGTGATCAAAAAACGCTTTAAGCTCCGGCCCTCCCGAGTATGTTTCAATGTCTTGTAATGCATATATATATTTACTGGATCATGGAAAATTTGAGTTTGTGGAGTTGGAGATCTACGCTCAGGACCTGCGGGTGGCTTGTTCGGTATCATTTGTGGTAAATGATATGAGAATGGTGCGTATGTAATTTATTGTTTTTCCAAAACTCTAGAGGACATATGTCTGCATTTACTTTTGAATAGTTGAGGTACTTTTGAACCTCATCTATTGTTTCGTAAGAAGCATCATCGGAACAGTCAAAAAGTCTGCTAATTCTTGCGTTTTTACTCTCTTTGAACTTTATGCTACAGCTGTATTATCACTTTTTTCACTTTCCGAATCGGATACATCCATGGCAATGTTCAGTTTACAAATTTTATTTTGAACGTTAGTAAGCACTTGTTCTTTTTCTTCAAATGATAACATTTTCAGAGATTTTATTCGGGGAGTCTAAAAATGTTACTATGCTGTGAGTGGGAAAAATACGAAATTTTTGATTAATCGGATTTTCCAAAATCGATTTCAAATTTTTGATTAGTGTATCGTCATTTATCGCATTAGGCTCTAAATATTTAAGAATTTTTTTATACCATGGCAATACCAAATGAATTGTTGGTTGAGTATCTTGACTTAATTCTATTGTTGCACTTTCAATCGGGGACAGTAATTTTATTAATTTACATAACAAATTTTGTTCTATATAAATAAATTTGGATAGCTCACGTTTACATGTAAGTAAGTTATAAACCTAGTCATAAAATTTTTCTATTGATTTTAACATTTGTAATAATGAATTCAATTTGTTGGAACTTCTTGTTTTAAAGAAAAATTTAATTTATTATTTAATCCTGTTTTCTTAAAAAAGTTACAATATATTTACAATTATCAATCAGGTTCAAAACATTCTCATCACTAATATTTTTTATGAATAATTCTCTAGCTAATTTTAAAGTATGAGCTGTACAAGCAATTCTATTA
This sequence comes from Clivina fossor, assembly GCA_963966155.1. Classification (NCBI taxonomy): domain Eukaryota; kingdom Metazoa; phylum Arthropoda; class Insecta; order Coleoptera; family Carabidae; genus Clivina; species Clivina fossor. The sequence goes on from OZ014558.1 coordinate 15,245,219, forward strand.
TATGATTTTAAAGCACTAACAATATTTGCACCATTATCTGTTACAATTAGTGCTGTCCATATTTGAAAAAATTGGATCCGGATATCCGGATCCAAAAAGATTCGGATATCCGAATATCCGATTCACGGATAATATAAGATCCGGATCCGATATCCGGATCTGAGATTCGGATCCCAATATTCTGATCTGAGATCCGAAACCAATATTCGGATCTGAGATTCGGATCCGATATTCGGAACCGCTTTCGGATTTGAGATTCGGATCCGATATCCTGAACCGATATTTGGATCTGAGATTCGGATTCGATATCCGGAACCGATATTCGGATCTGAGATTCGGATTCGACATTCGGAACCGATATTCGGATCTGAAAATTACACAGAAACAGGTATTGTATTTTTATTTCTATTTAGTTTTATTATTTATAATAAAGTTTATAATTTTATTAATTTATTATATACGTACATGTTTTATTCTTTTATATAAAAGTAAAATTTGGTTTAACAAATAGATATATTAAAATAGTTGAGGAGCTCGTTTTCAAAATGCGACATGTCCAAATTTATGTTTTTGAGATAAACGCTATAATGTGTTTCTATAGCGCCGCCTTTACATAGCGCTTTCAAGTTTTTTTTGGTAAGTTACATTCATGATGTGGGTTGTTTATACTAATTTAATATAAATCACGAATTACTATTTATGAAAAAAAAAAATTATTATAGAATGGACATGTTGAATTTTGAAGAAAAAAATTGGGATTTGTTGCGTTTTGAAGCAAAAACGTTTTAGTGGCTAATAGACAATTTCAAAAACACACACCAGTTTAGAAGAATATGTACAAAATTGTGTATTGTCAGTACTATTCATTACAAAATCAAACTAACAATAATGAAAATTAACTAGAAATAATAAAACTGGAAACCAAAAACAAGTTGCTTTCATCAAATTAAGTTTTCAGTTCTGTTTCTTCTTCCATACAATCGCATTCATCATGGTTCTCTACTAATTCAATTGGAACATCTTTAATAAAATCGGTTAGTACATTAAAGTGCCATTCAAAGTTTTTGTCACTTATCCAGTTTTCACCAAATGCAGCTTTCAGAAGGTTATTAACTGATTTTCCTTTTACTTCACTGATTCCCTGCAAGTCTGTAACTTCTGACAAAGTAGAACGATTTAAAGCTTTTCCTCGCTTAAGTAATGTAACGTAGGATTTTGATGGATCATTGTTTCTATAGAAGACCTCAGATTTGATTTGGACAATTTTAGTTTTATTTTTCTCAACAATCTTCTTTTTAATATAAATCCTTTTTTGTTCACTAATGCCTTCATATTTTTTTAATATTAGCATTAAACATTTTAAGTCACATACAATCCAGTCTTTTTTCAATACACGTACTTCTCCAAATTGTCTGTAAATGTTTTCATAATCTATAGGAAAAACGATTTCCTCTTGTCTACGTAGCTCTCGTTCCACTCGACCAAAAACTCTATCTGGGGGCAAGTATGAATGCCCTCGTACTGGAAAAGTTATTTCAATTAGGAACAAATTATCTGGGGATTCATTTTGCAACCACCACATTAAAAGGTGCATTATATGCGAATTTTTAATTTGGCCTCCACAGCCATCCGAAAAGAGGCGTATTTTGAAAATGTTTGTAAAATCATACTTTCTCAAAAAATCTAAAAGAGCTGAACCAATTTGATTAGAACCTCGACCACTCAACTCTTCCGTCCAAGTGTAAAATACGGATTTTTGAGTATTTAAATTTACAATGCAGAAAGAGTAGAAAGCTATTTGATATGAGTAAAAGGCTTCTTGGTTAGGAAGTTTTGGTAAATTTTGAACCTATTGAAGGTCAAAACACAAAGTGACTGCACCCTTGATTTTCTCGTTCATAATCAAATGAAATTGCTTTGCTTTTACTTTGTGAACTTTTAATTCAGCTGACAATGCCTGCTTCACGTCCGCATTATCTGATACTTGAAGCTGATATTTCATTCTAGTACAGTAGCTACAAACATCTGTGGCTGGTGAGCCAAATCCCAAGTTGAAATCCCGTGAAAATATTTTATGAAAATAACTGTATTTCACTTTTAGGTTATCATCAACTTCCTTATTGTACATTTTCCACATTTTGGAGATTGTTAGCGTTGAAGGTAAGTATAATCGTCGGGACTTAGCTCGATTGTAATGACTTTCACGTCCCTTAAATTTCCCGATAAATAGTTTTACACTATCTAGTTTATCGGACATCTTCCCCGTCCATCTGTCACCACCTCGATTTTCTTTTATTTCTTCTGCAGATTTTATATGTTTTGCAACCGACAAAATTCTTCTTGTGGAGACTTCAAATAGCTTTTGAAAAAAAATTTGGCAAACCTTGTACACCAATTTCCCTTTACGTACCTAAAATTGTTAACAATGAAATTCAATAAAGTGAAATTTCGTAATAAAAAATAGTTAAATTTACCGTATACTGAATTTGGACATCATGAGGTTTATGTGACTTCACATTGTTTCGTTCACGATGCCGTTTGGGATTGCAAACATGAATAAGATGGCCAAGGCGAATATTTTGCTTGATTCTACTGTTATCCTTAAAAAATTTATTTTTTGCTTCAATCAAAGTACAAGCATCAATATTATTGCATTCAAATGTCTTGTTAACATTGTGATTACATGGTGTTCGCCATTTCTGTAGAATTAGATCCTTTGGAGCATATCTAAATAATTTTAAGCTTATTAAGATCATTCTAACCTACAAATTTGAAAACTAACTCACTTCATATTTTTCTTAATTATTCGCTCAGCCTGCTTATTTTTCTGCCTCTTTCTACTTCCTAAACTATTCTCTGCTACACACACAGCTTCCGAAGACATTATAAACAAAATATAATACTTATTGCATCAAAAATAATGTGCAAGTCGCACAAGTATTTGGCTTGGAAGTGTCAAACGGGACATGTTTCGTTTCGAAAACATAACTCTGTGGACATGTTGCGTTTTGATAGTGGAATACAAACTTTCCGCCTACTTTTCAATGGGATTTGTTGCGATTTGACACAAACTGTGTATTTTGTAAGATACACAGTCTTTTAATATACCCAACGCCATCTCTACTTCAAAAAATTAAAAAATGGGCATGTTGCATTTTGAAAACGAGCTCCTCAGTTGTTCTGTCTTGTTATATCTATAACTTCAATACTTTACTATACATTTATGATGTAATATAGACATGCACTCATCATACGTTTATTGATATACATAGTGTAGAAAGAGACAACTTATAATAATATATGCGTAGCTATAGTCAGGTGCAGTTATTTGAGTTTAAATTTTTGCTGTGTTTACGTTAGGATATTATAAAATCTTTTGTTCAGTATTTTTGTGTTGTTGTTATTATATCACTGTTATAGTGTGGTTTTGGTGCCCTATACACTATATTTTACTAGATTATAGTTTAAAAAAAAAAAATATTTCTGAATTATTAGATGAAGCAAATGAGTTAGTATTTGAATTGTATAAGTAATAAATATAGTAAAGGAACATTAATAACATAATAACATAACATAAGTCAGTAAACAATATATAAATATATTTTTGAATTGTTATAATAATTCAATATTAAATTATTATTCATAAAAATGAGCATATTAATATTTTTGTATGATAAGCAATTTCTTTTTGCAGTAGGTAACTAAATTTCCTGCTGACGAAAATACTCTTTCAGATGTTACTGATGTTGCCGGTATACATAAATATTTTTGTGCTATTTTACTTAAATGTGAATATTTTTTAGTATGTTCTTTCCACCAAATGAACGGCCAATTTTGTTTTTTAATTTGATTTTCAGCTATATATGCATCAACTTCTGATTGTGGCTCTATTGTAGCATCTTCCGGAAATAAAAATTCTAATGCTGAACTTGTATGTTCATACATTTCAACTACACTGTTCAGAAGTAATTGTTTCCTTCATTAAGTTATTCAAAAAATTTGCTACACTTATTTGTTCGTTTACTGATAAAGAATTTTTATATCTCGGGTCTAAAAATGTTGCTATATTTAATATAGAATTTTCATTATAAATATCAAATCTTTTTTTAATTTCACTTGTAACAATACGTCGGTTTAGTATTAGAAGGTAGTAAGTGCAAATTTTGTAAATTTGGGAATACCGGTTTTAAATATTGTTTTGGTACAGAAACTGCTATATTACTCATAAAATATTTTTTTTTTAGCACAGGTACATAAAATTAACAGCAAATATTATATTCAATTAATTTTTACATTATTTTATGTAAGTTAATATCAATACATAAAAGATAAGAATTTTTAAGGATATTATAATATATTTAAGAATATTAATATACATATGTTTTAAAACATTCTATTGATTTATACTATTTATTATACTGTTATACTCTCTTTTTATTGACTATTTATATGAAAAGGAACAATAAAAAATTAAAACTGTATTAATAATAATAATAATTAAAATCTTTATTAAATAGCACATAAGGACTACCAGCGGGTGTATTCTGTACGCCAAGCAGGTAGATTGCTACGAATTTCTTTCAACTTTTAAGAATTCCTCTGAACTTTCCAGCATTTTCCCTTCACACTTCATCCAGACTTAGGACTGGCAGAGTATTGTTATTATTTAAATTAAATATAACACTCTGGTGTGTTTAAAAAATGTGGACAACAGTCCGAGTCAAATAATATAATCGACTTTAAAAAATGCGAACAGTAGTTCTTGTCAATTACTTATATAACTAATTTTCAAAGCAGATATGCTTACGTTAGAAAAACTATGATTAACATTACCTGAATGCTGCTAGCGTCTAGAATACATACATAGTACACATACAATAATAAACAAAAGACAAAATACAAAATATACTACAATATTATTGCACCAAAATATACCATAACATTAATAAGTAATTGTACTTTATAATTTACGAAAAATATTTATAATAAAAAAATTACATTGGTGACGCTAATACATCATCATCGTCATCATTAACATTAAAATCGTCAGAATCACTTTCACTACTTGAATTATCGTCCAGATTAATAATAAACGCATCAATAACATCGTCAATTCTACCCTCACGCACTAAAAACTCCTTTTCATATTTTTTTGCGTGCTCACAACATTTTTTCCATTATTCTGCTGGATAATTTTTTAAAAAATCATTGCACAATTGTTCTGCATCACTAAATTTAAAAGACACATTTTTATGGCCTTAATGCTGCCCAAACTAACTCAATTAGATTCAGATCAGGGTGATACGTTGGACGGCGCAAAATATTGTGATTATGTTCTAATAACAATTCGTCGATAGCATACCGTTTATGTCGTGGTTTGTGTTCGCATATTAAATTCCATAAATCTATTTTTAATAATGAATTATCTACAGGTACATTTATTGACTGTAGCCAATTTTTCATTGTCTCTTTCGTGGAACTCTGGTTTGGTGGCTTGTCTAATTACACATTATGATAAGGTGCATTATCTATGACTAAGACACTTTTTTCAGGTAAATTTGGAATCAATTTTTCCCGAAGCTTTTTAGAAAAATTCGTAAAATTTATATCATCGTGATAATCCCCAATTTTAGATTTAGATGTAAACATTTGGAATAAATCAATTTTCGCTACCTGCGTGCAAAATAATTAGCCGTTTACCTTTACTTAACGGTTTTAATAATCCTTCTTCGGCATCGTTATTCCATGACTTGTCCAATGTATAGTTAGAAAGAAGGTAACTTTCGTCCAAATATACTATGGGGCGGCCGTCCTGTGTATAGCTTTTTATAGATCCTAAAAAAGTCGACTCGAAGTTTTGAATATCAGGACGTTCCGCAAGTATTCTTCGATTAGATTTCGTTTTTCGCCATCAAAAACCAATTTCTTTTATATTTTTTCGAAGACTTTCCCGACTTTCTTCGTATCCTGTGTCTTGAAATTTTTTTAAAATAGTTTTGACAGTAGGAATAACTTTTTCTGTCGTATGTAAATTTAAAATTGTTCTCTTCGAAACATCCTTATTAAAATCATCCAGTTTCATTATTTTTTTTCTTTGATTATATGTTTTCTCGGTGAACTAAATTTTGAGCTTTCACCTAAAATGACATAATTAATACAAGTATTAAAAATAAACTTATGTCGAACTTGTTTCGTAAAAATGTGTTAAAATTAACTACATGTTAAAATAAAAATATAAAAATTTATTAAAATTAACAATTTGCAAAATTCTAAAATATTTGTTTTAACATTTCAACAGTAATGTTACAGAATAAGCCCGTGTATCTGTTATTTAATAAATAAATAACATAAATATTTATAAATAAATTAATAATAAACTTACCGGTGTTCACTTTATTTTGTTCCCTTTTTATTCTATATTCTGTGCTGTGTGAAACTTTTGTCATAGCTGCAACTCGATCAACAATTCGATTTAATGGAATTATTAATTCTTCTTGCCTACTTTCACTGGTCACATACTCCAAAACATTCGAAACAATTTCGGAACTTAGGCTAGAAATAGCACAGCCACGCAATTTAGATTTGAACTCCATAAATTTTCTCTCAGACTGTACTTTTGTTTACGCTACACGATAATAACAGAAGCACGATACAAGTAAGACTTTAGTCTTACTTGTATCGTATGCCCACCATAGGTCCCCACCATGTCCCCACTACAATTTTTAGCTAGAACCATTGCGCATCTACCCCTCATTGTTACGAGATATTTGTACAAATGAGGCAATGAGAGCAAAAGTGGACTAACCCCACCGGTCTATGTTTTGAGTAATGCGAGGATTAAATATTGGCTTATTTTATTTCTCAATCTATTGCATGATTAACATTAGAAAAGAATTCAATTTCATTAATATACGCTGTAATACATAAAATGTTTTATTTAGTTAGGTGTTTTTGTTAGAGCCAAGGCCCTTTTATTTATTTTTTGTTGGTTAGTCCATTTTTGCATAAATGGTCTAACTAATTATTATGAATTAGTCCATTTTTATAGTAATGTAGGAGACAAAAAGACACAAATAATGATAAAGAAAAAATCAAATTTATTCATTTATTACATTTACAAAATCATATAAAAATATTTAATCGATCGAGTATCAATTACATCACTTTTGTTTTTATCAGTTTTCAAATTTTTATAAAAGTCATGATAAATTGGCGGTACAAATTCTAAAAGAACAATCAAATCTTTTTTCTTCAGTTCTGAAATTGTGTTCCCTTGAGGATATAACAAATCTAGATTAATAATTGTAACGCTATTTCTTTATCTTTATCTTAATATACATGTGAAAATTCAACTTCAGGATTGTTGAAATATTTATAAAAAATTTTAAACGGTTCATCTTTTGTAAATCTCAACCATTGGAATTTAAGCCACTCTACTTTGGAGCCATCATGACTTATTTTCCTATTAAATATGTTGCATTCGAGTTTTTTGGTTGAAATAAAATGTTCTGCTTTCATTTTAACAATAATAAAGGGTTTTTTTTTTTTGGCAGCTTTGATAACATCGATCCAATTGTCAGGTAAAAATATGTTTTTAAAGAATTTTTTTTGTTTCTCTACTAAACCAAAGTCTTGATCACATGGTAAGTAAGAATGACCACTGACTAAAAATTTGTGGTTAATCTCATATACCACATAATCAGGATGCGACACAATGTATTGACATAATACAGAAAGTTTAATATTTCTATTTTGGCCACCACATTGATCAGAGTACATGATTAGCTTTGTAGTTTTGACGTAATGCTTTATGTAATACAATATACATGATCCCACTTCTTGAGGACCGCGAGATGCAACTGACTCATCCCATACAAACATAGTTACCTGATCAGTTCCTAAATTGTGAATACCCAAACAATATGTCCAAATTTGTCTTTTATAATAGCAAAAACCAGTTGTTAATACTGGTGTAGGTAATGTTTTCATAAGATCAAAGGCAATTGCAGTTACATTTTCATTAGTTTTGACGCTGAGTCGGTCTGCACGCATTTGTGATCTGGCTAACTCCGCTTTAGTCAAATGTAGCTTTTTTTGTACGCTTAAATTGTTTTTCTCAACGTCAGAGTCCGAAGCAAGTATCTTTACTTGAAAATTATCACATTTACGACAAGTATCAGAAAGTGGAGCATGGAATGTTAAATTATAATTTTCACTGAAAATTTTTCTGAATATATGGATACTGACTACATTTTGGCTGCTATTGTTATTACAATAAAGTGAATACATTTTGTTTATGCTTAAGTCTGGTGCAAGGTTTTTGCGGTTCAATGATTTATGTAAAGAATAGTGACTTTCATAAGTCAGAAATTTGTCTATAAATTTCTTAACTTCATAGATTTTTTCAATCGGTGTTTTGTTTGCTGATGGTGCAAGACCTCTTCTATCTGTTGGAGGAACAGTAGTAATTCCTTTTTGCTTAAGAACACGGTCTGATCTTCCAGCAGATACTTGAAGAGTTTTTTTGGAAAAAGCTTTTACATACCTTAATTTCACTTCCGTCTTTACCAATCAAGTGATAAAGTCTTGTTTTTTCTCTTCTTGAATTTCTTGACTGTGTGTAAATCCTTCGTTTATTCACTACTTTTACCATTGAAAATAAAAAAGATGACTGCAAATTATAATTGCTCAATCCATAATATTCTTCAAATATCTGTTTTTGTCGCTCTGCATTAATTTTTAAATAGCATTTATTCAAACAAACACAGGGAATTACATCTACTTTTTTAGCAGATCAAGGATGACGGGATTATAATCTGAATTCAGGGCACTGATTGAGTATCTGTAGTTTATTTGCTGAAATGTAGATGTGTCAATAATATCAGGATTACCTCTTTCTCTAGGATAAATTGTAGGTTCAGTAGAAGCAATTGTAGTTCATTTATTCTTGATTGTGTAGGAGTTAAGAGAGTCACCGTTTTTATTTTTCTTGAAATTATTCCAGTTTCGATGTTTGGCGTTTAAGTCACCTGATAAAATTGTAGAAGTTTTTTTTATCAAAGAGAAGATCCAAGTCATGCGCGTATGGATGTGGCGTAGATTGTGTTAATTGTTTGAGTTGGTTTTCTGTATATTTTAATATCCAAATTATTGTTTATTTTTGTTACTGTTAGATCTAAAAAGTTGATTTGGTTATTGATTGATTCTTCTATTGTAAACTGGAGGTTGCTGTATGTGTTGTTTAGTTGTCATCCACATATCGGCACCTAGCTATTATTTTGTATTTTTGTGTGCGTTTTTCTAACAAATTTGTTTCGAAATTTTGTAAAAATATTTCGGACATGATGCTTGATAATGGCTCACCCATAGGTAAACCATCTTCTTGTAAATAAAATTTATTGTTGAATCTGTAGTAGTTTTGTTTTGTAATTGTATTTAAATTTGTTTTTATTTCTTTTGTGTGGATGTCGTTTTTATTTGTGAGTGTGTTTTCTATTATATCTATTGTTTCTTGTATAGAGATGTTGGTATACAGATTTTTTATAGATAAAAGGTTTTCAATGATACACATTTTTGTAAAATTTCACTACACTTTAATTCGTCAACAGATTTTTATGTCGAATGATACATGGTAAAAAAAATTTAACACCGCTTGGTGTCCCATTTAGGCTACACAGCGCGGTGTTAAAAATTTTAGTGTTACTGTGTTACACGTAGCCAAAAAAATAACACAGAATTTAGTGTTACTTTACACAGAACAGTGTCCAAAATTCTACACAAAACAGTGTTGAAAATTCTACACAGGTCAGTGTTAAAAATTCTACACAGTTCAGTGTTAAAATAACACTGTTTCGTGTTAAAAATAACACAATTTTGTGTCCAAATTTACATATTTTGATGTAATATAATTAAATATCAAATATTTATTTTCTTATGATTCAAATTTTTTTTTCCCAAATATAAATTTTATTGTTTAATTTACAAGCATTTATTTATATGCAATCTTATTCGGAAGAGAAATGATTGAACGATAAAATTTATTTATACTTAAAAAAAAATTCGACTCTTTAGAAAATTATTATTTTTGTTATTTAATTATATTACACCAAAATATATAAATTTTAATATAAAACTGTGTTATTTTTAATCTCTAAACTAATATAGTTTCAACAACAAAGGAATTAATTAAAATATGTATATGATTTTATATTTTATATATTTTTTTCAAAATAATTTTTTACAAAAGAACTACAAAAAATAAAGAAAAATTACTAGCATTTTATGTTAACAATGAGTTGTATGTATACCTCAAAGAAAAGGTTTTTTTTTTAATAAAAGTGAATTCTATATAGAATACTTATAGTATTGTTGTTACTGTTACGTTAAGTTTTTTTTTTTTTTTTTTTTAAACAAAAAGCACAATTTATGAGGTATACATACTAAAGTAACAATTTTTAAGATTATATTTCTAAATGTATAATATTTTATATTTTGGTGATATATATGATTTTATATCATTCTTAGCCAATGAAATCATAGAAGTATATAATGATTTAACAATTTTAAATCAATTATGTTATATGAAATAAAATAAAATAAAACACTCGGTTGAAGTTTCACAAAATTACAAAGTTATAAACTTTATTAGCTAATTTCGGCAGTTATGCCATCATCAGAAGTTATAATACAAAAAAGTATAACAAGTGTCTATATATATATATACATTTTATCCATACATATTGAAAACAAACAAAAAAGAGGGGGGGAATTATTTTGAAAATTTATGTAGAAAAACATCTGTAAAAGGTGAATTTAACAAACTAAGTTGATCATTCAATAATTTTGCATCTGTACCTAACGCTTTCTTAATTTCAAAGTTTTCCAAGAAGGTGAGTTTTAATCCTTTACAATGTAAATGTAAAATTTTCAAGTTTTCTATGGAACAATTATGGTTAAATTCAATTAAGTGATTTGCTAAATTAGAATTGGTTTTACCATGTATAAAGCTATTAATGTGCTCTTTAAACCTAATCTTAAAACTACGGCCTGTTTGGCCTACATAAACAGAATTACAGTCATTACATTCTATTTTATAAATACCTGATTTATACAGTTTGTTGTTACACATTAACTTATTATTAACAAAAATATGTTTTAGAGTAAATTTATTGTAGAACGCTGTTGTTATATTTAATTTTCGCCAATTCATAGCTAGACTAAAACTAAGATCTTTGACATAATTTAATTTTTTATAAATTTTATTAGAAGGTTTCTCCGTTGTTACAGGGTATATATCTTTCAAAATTTTTTGTTTGTGTTTCTTATTTACTAAGGAAGTGACAGTTGACTCTTTGTAACCATTGTTTTTAGCAATATTTAAAATAATTAAAAGTTCTTTGTTATAATTTACTTTATTCATCGGAATATTGACTAGTCTATAAGTTAAACTATGAAGTGCAGCTAATTTTGTACCCCAGGGGTGATAAGAATTTGCCGGGATTATTACATCCGTAAAAGTATCTTTCCTAAAAATGCTAAAATCCAATTGACCTGCAGTATTATGAATTGTAATGTCTAAAAAGTTAATCTTGCTATCAATTTCTATTTCCATAGTAAATTCCAAGTTCTTATCTGCCGAGTTTAATAATTGTTGTAGTTGGCGTTCAGTACCTGTGACCAGGCATATCACGTCATCTACATATCTGTACCAAAAATGTATATTTTTAATTAAATTGTTATTATAGTTGAGAAATTTGTTTTCAAAAAAATTCATATAAATTTCAGCTAGCAAAGGGGATAACGGAGAACCCATGGCTAGACCCTCATTCTGTTTATAAAAACTATCATTAAAATAAAAATAATTTTGACTTAAGCAAAGTTTTAATAGTATTAACAGTTCTGAAGAAATTAACGAATTAACGTTATTCTGAATTAAAAGATCATTAACAATGAATTGGCGAAAATTAAATATAACAACAGCGTTCTACAATAAATTTACTCTAAAACATATTTTTGTTAATAATAAGTTAATGTGTAACAACAAACTGTATAAATCAGGTATTTATAAAATAGAATGTAATGACTGTAATTCTGTTTATGTAGGCCAAACAGGCCGTAGTTTTAAGATTAGGTTTAAAGAGCACATTAATAGCTTTATACATGGTAAAACCAATTCTAATATAGCAAATCACTTAATTGAATTTAACCATAATTGTTCCATAGAAAACTTGAAAATTTTACATTTACATTGTAAAGGATTAAAACTCACCTTCTTGGAAAACTTTGAAATTAAGAAAGCGTTAGGTACAGATGCAAAATTATTGAATGATCAACTTAGTTTGTTAAATTCACCTTTTACAGATGTTTTTCTACATAAATTTTCAAAATAATTCCCCCCCTCTTTTTTGTTTGTTTTCAATATGTATGGATAAAATGTATATATATATATATATATATATATATATATATAGACACTTGTTATACTTTTTTGTATTATAACTTCTGATGATGGCATAACTGCCGAAATTAGCTAATAAAGTTTATAACTTTGTAATTTTGTGAAACTTCAACCGAGTGTTTTATTTTATTTTATTTCATTTACAATGTTTCACCGAGTGCCAACAGCAACTTCAATTGATTTAATTAATTATATTATAATTATCATTTTTAATTTCGTAAGCATGATACAACACATTAAAAGTAGCAGTATTATAAGTTTTACATAAAAATGAACATTTTCTCCAACAAAAAATATTGCTTCTATTTTATGAAAAACAGGTGAATCATTAGTATCAAAACAATTTGAAATAAACATTGATATTTTATATTTTTCCGTTGTAGTAAATCCATTTTACACATTGTATTGTTTTATTAATATGTAATAATCAATTTTTAATTTGTATTTTATTGGAATTCTGAATATTAGGGCCACGTAAAACTTTGGCGCTCATATTTACTTTGTTTTTCCAAACAAGATACATATATATTTGGTGTCTATATGATAACGTACTTGTTATATATATTTTTAAAATTTTTAAAATTTGATGATGATGTTTTAAAGATATCGTTTTTAACTTTCTAATCTCATTGTCCAATAATTAACCAAAGGTCCCATGTTAATCATTATTGTGGGATAATAAATAATAATATCATGTTTCAGAGTTAATTCTATATTATATTCTCGAATTAATTGCTCATGATGTTCTTGAATTAAATATTTAAGTTCTGTGCACATTCCAATTGATATTATTGGAGATAAAATAATATCTAAAGAGTGAAGTAATAATAATATTACCTTATTACAACAAAATACACTTATTACAACAAAATACACAATAAACGAGCAAAAACAATATCAAATTGTGTAGCAATCCTCTTTCATCTATGCCAATATACAACACATGAGATAACAGCAAGAGTGCATAATACGCATAATACAATAAGTATGTATGTACTATATGTATATGATATACGTATATGCGAGGCACGCATGCTTAACACCATTCTGTGCTATTATCTTTGTAACTGCGCAGTTCTTTCAAATATTTCACACAGAACAGTGTTGTTAAGTATATGTACACTGTTCTGTGTAAAAATGTGAATATTAACACTCTCTTCGTGTTAAAATCAACAACAAAAATTTTAGCATTGTCGCTCTGTGTTAAAATTTAACTCCAAAAATGAAATATTTTTACCGTGTACTATTTTGGTTTCTGATGTTATTGTACAGTTTCATATGGTCTATTAATTTGTTATTTTTTTACTGAATATCTGTTTTCTAATTGAATTTTTTTTAGTATATGTGTAAGTTTTTTGGATATTTTGTATACTGGAGCTGATTGAAAATTTACTAGTGGCTTTATTGGAATATCTGGTTTATGTATTTTTGGTTGGCTCCTTAATATTGGTGCTGTTGGATTCATATTGTGTAGATGGAATTTTTGGTTATCTTCGAATATTGTTGATTTCTTTATTATGTCTTTTATTGGGTCGTTTTTGAGTTGAATGCATTTGAAGAGTACACGGAAAAAAAGGAGGAGAGTCACAAAAACAAGTATTTAAGAAAAATGCATTTTAAATATTCAAACGGTTATTACAAACAAACTTAGAATTCAAAACTTTCATAAATTTAGTATGTTTAATCTAATATATTTTTCTTCTAAAATAATAAAAAACTTAATGAAGATTACATCGAATTCAAAGTAAATTGTAATTAATTAAATTATTTCGTCGTCGCTATCAGTACAGTTGACGGTTCTTGGAAGATTAGCGAAATACTCCTGCGCTTCAGGATCGCAAAATGTTTTTAATTCTTGCAAATTATTATATTTTTTTGTAGGCAGAGGCAATAGAACTGAAATATAAGATAATTCAAATTGATTAATTGATTGATCGATCGAATTTCAGCGATAACTTACCGTCATAGGACTTCCTTGGGAATAAAAATTCTCCTGGTTTTAAGCTTGAAGTTTCCATTTTGACTAGAGCCTTATAATTTGGCAATGTAACCGTCGCTGTTTCATGATGTCCATTGTAAGTATTCCTATAAGTAAGAAACTGCGGATGTTCTTTAGATGCCGAAATCTCTTTAACATCTCGGGTGGCTAGTGGACACTTTTTCTTGTAATATGTTTGCAAAAAGCTTGTCCAGCTTCTAATTAAGTCTTGTTCGACTTCGATCACTTCAAAAGGAGAAGGCTTTACTCGAGCACCTCTAAACACGTCATACTAATGTGATGGAACTTCTGCCTTTATCTTTTGGTTAATAAGTCTCATATTTCTATCGCATTCTAAATACGAGTGTCCTCATATCGGGAATGTTATTTTAATGCTATCTAAGCAGTCCAGTTGATGCACAACATAGTGTAGGAATCTAAACATAGTGTAATTCTTGTTCTGTCCAGGACAGGAATTGCAAAATATGTCAAGAAAAATTGTGAAGCATGGAAACCACTTCGTCAGCTCCTTTTTTGGCTATCGTTTGAGGATACATAAAAAAAATTGATTTTCCAGTCGACAAAATGTGAATATTAAACGTATACATAGACAACTGACATTTATAGTACACATCATTAGTGGATATGTTAGGAAGAGGTAGATTTTTTTGGAAATCCAAACAGATTGCTTCATAAAAGTTAGATGTTTGTGATTTTTTACGTGCTTCCCTTTCACGAGTGTAGAATGTTTCTGCTTTTTTCTTGTGCACGTCGTTTTCAATCTGAAGCCGTTTCTTCTCCTCTTCAACTTTTCGCGTGTCTCTTTCGTTTGATTTAACCCTCTTTTCTAGGACTTTTATTTTGGCCAAGTATTCGTCGCAGATAATACAAGTATCGCTCCTTGGGTATCCAAAAGATATATTAAATTTTGTATTAAAGATGATGCGATATTTTTCGTATGAAATAGGATATTGAGGATATGCCTCTTTGTAAAGATGGTGCATCTTTGTTAGATTTAATTCTTCGGACAGGTACCTTTTTTTGGTTTTTTCAAAGCTGTAATGGCTAGCGCGGCCTTTGAAGCTACCAATATGCTGCAATACTTTTGAAATAGTTTCATCTGGAACTTTTCTTGGTCTATTAGTATGAAGTCCTCTTTTATCTCTTGGAGCTAGTCCTGTTTCTTTTAACGAACGCTGCAAATATTAGATCTTCTTCTTAGAAACACCGTGAATAGCATAAAACGCTTTAAAACATATTGGAATTTGCAGGACTCCATCATCACGGATCACTTTTACATGGTATGAAAAACTTCTTTCGTGAAATTTGGCCACATCCTCTTCTTGACGTGGACGACTACGCTTTACAGTTTGTACTGACATTAAACTGCACAAATGCGCATTTTGCTCATGATGATCTTTCATTGAATTGAAGTTTTTTAGTATCCATTGCCTTTCATGGTCAATCACGTTTAGAAAACATTTCAAACGTACACACTTACAATTTTCACCGGGGGCATGGCTACTTAACCTTAGTTTTTTACTAACATCACTCATTCGGCCTAGCGATCTTTTTCTCTTTGTACCCATTGCATTGGAGTTCAAGGAGTCACACTCTGACATATTTACAAAAACGTAAATTTACAACAAAATAATTAAATTGCACTGAATTGTTAATAAAACAAAATTAACAAAAACTTATAACTTTAAGGCTACTTACTACACGAGGTAAAAATATTAGTACTCATCACGTACCTAAATACTATGGACATTCCCCGTTCTTTCCCTGTTTACGTTGGACATTCCCCTTTCTTACAAAGTATATCAATCTTAAACCGGCTCTAGACCTGCGACTTAACCACTTTTATGTAATTGACATTTCTGACATGAAAGTATTCGCTTTTAAGCAGTAGATGGCGTCAAAATCGCAATTATCAACATTTTGTGACGTTCCCCTTTCTTTCCGTGTACTCTTCATTTGCTTTTGTTGATGAATTCTTCGGTTTTGTTGATGTAGTCTAATTTGTTTATTATAACTGTTATGTTGCCTTTATCTGCTTTTGTTATTATTGCATTGTTGGATTTTAATTTGTTTTTTATTGATTTGATTGTTGTGCTGGTGTGGTTGTTTTCATTAAGCCGCGTACTCATTTGAGCACGGATGCGCATGAGGCAGGTCAAGGCCGCACCGAATGCCTCGAGCTGTGAACAATGTCTCCCCATATGAGGACGCATGATGCTTGCCGCGGTAGTGCTCCATCTATTCGCCTAGAGGCAGCGAAAATGTCGAACGAACAACTATCGGTGGCTTATGTTAGTTTTATACTTTGTAACGGTTCAATGTTGTCGAACGTTGCAAAGCCGAAAATACTAATTAAATTAAAGAAATAAGACAGAGCGGTGAGAAAGCGACCGTGGTGGAAGAGGGGGAAGGTGACGATCAGCTGCATGGAGCGGACGTGTGAGGTGTGTTCGAGTGTGAATAACTTGATATCATTATATTAATTCGTTTTTTTATTACAATTCTACAATATCTTTCATTAGTATATAAAATTGCTTAGCTCTTAGCTTATGAACTCTTAAATTAGTATTAGTTTTATTTTTTCTTGTGCATCTTTACACAAACTAACTTGACTCTGATGACGTATACAAAATCCGCATACGTCAGTAGCTGGGGATCCAAATCCTATATTAAAGTTTGAGTTAAATAAACGACTAAAAAATTTGTAATTTACTTGAAGATTTGGAGATACAGAATTGTTGTAAATTTTAGTTAACATTGCTATGTTGTATTCAGCAGATAAATAAATTCTGCGAGATTTTAATCGCCCATAATGACTTTCATTACCCTTTAATTTTCCGATAAATTCCATCACTTTTCGCTTTTCTTCAACATATTTATGTGAACGATGGTCGATTTTCCACTATTCCGGTACCCGTTTTCATATTTTTGGCAATATTTTGTACTCTGCGCTGACTCACATCAAACACAGATAAAAAGAATTTTTGGCAAACGTCTTTCTTTTCAGGGGCAGAACGAATCCACATTTTGTATTTCACACTAAGTCTGTGATGCCGTAGATTTTTAAGTTTTCTACTTCTTTTTCTTTTTGGAGTGGACACTTGAAGAAGATGTGAAAGTTTTGTGTCTTGTTTCAACTTGTCTGCTTTGTATATTATTGAACGACAATTTTGTAGATCCTCTAAAGATATACTTCTACATGATTTGTGCTTACATGGGTAATTGAAGAGTTCTAATTTTGAATCAGTATCACTGTATCTAAAGAAATAAAACATTATTTAAAAAAACATAACCTCAAAATATATGTTACAAAGTTACCTTATCTGTTTTTTTTTTTTTCATTTCTTGTTACATTTCTTTTCCTCTTACGACTTTCGCGATCATTATCGCCTACAACTTGTTCACAGTCCATTTTTACAAACAATATCGCTTAAAACTTCACAAACAATGTACAAATACGGCGACACGAGACCACTGTCAGAGCTGTCAAACACAAAATACTCACGTACATTCAAAACGCATTGAATGTCCAAGTAACTTTCAATATTTATTTCAGACGGGACAATCTGAGTTTTGAATTTTAAATTTGCCTTAAAAGACGCGTGTTTGCTCATAGAATGCAATACCATCACTAACTAAAAAATTTACATTTTGGACAAAATGCTTTTTGAAAGTCTGCTCCTCAATTGTCCTATACATTGCAGAACTTTGAATTTTGTATTTGTATTTGTTTTTTGATTGTATACATATCTATAGCTATTTGGTAGTTTAATTTTATATAATATTTTGTCAATTATGTTTGTGTTATATCCGTTGTTGTGAGCTCTGTGTTTTATGGTTTTTAGTTCTTTATTATAATTTTCTTTTGTCATAGGAATATTAACTAATCTATATAATAGTGAGTAGAAGGCTGCCATTTTTTTATGTTTTTGGGTGCGTAGATTTGTTGTGTATTACTGTGTCTGTCTGTGTCGGTTTGCGATATACCTGGAATTCATGTGGGTTGTTTTGTTTTTTTATTGTGATATCTAAAAAGTTTATTTGATTGTATTGTTCTGATTCTAGTGTAAATTTTAAATTTTCGTGTAATGTGTTTATGTATTCTAAGAATTTGTCTAGTTGCCTGTTTGTTCCTGCCCAACAAATTAGAATATCATCTCCGTATCTATACCAGTATTTTATGTTTTTACTTCCTTCCGATTTTTTAATTTGTTGCTCTATGCTATCCATAAAGATAGAGCAACAAATTCAAAATTCGGAAGGAAGTAAAATAACTAGAAATTTCCAAAATAAAATGTAACGTGATTGGTCAACTCTTCCACATTTTTCATTATTGTGATTGGCTGTATCTCACCAATATCCCTTTGTAAATTTACTTGTCAAGCGAATTCAAATAATTAGCTCAGTTCATCTTCGTGTTTTAAGATGAAAAATATACATCAACTCAAGACTTGTCGCGAATTACTTCATTACTTGTAGTACTGACTTTTACGAATGAGATACATTTGAAATAAGTTTTATTAAGTTTCATTTCAAATATATTTAAGAATCAGTTCATTTTTAAAATGAAGAAGTACACGATAAATCAACGACGAAAAAGTTTGCGAAAGAAAATTTGAAATAGGAGAAGGTTAGGTAGTTTCTAATTGGTTATAAATTGTAATTGGCCAAAAAAAAAATAGTAAAATTCTTTATCTTGATATTCGGAATAAATATTGTTGCATTTGTCCTCGTGCATCTACAAAAAATAAAAAACCGTCAAAATATTTATATTTCAAAAACTGGGGTAAAACTTTGGCAGCTATGGAAGCCGACATAATTTTAGAAAGTTTTAATCAAAGCTTACAATGCATAGATTAAAATATTTATGTTTAAGTGATGATGACGGCAGCAGTATCACAAAAAAGTTATTAGAATTTCGACCATATGGTAGACAAATTGTAAATATAATAGAATGCAAAAATCATTTACTAAGAAATTATTGTACACTTCTCCGTGAACTTGCAAAAAAGACAATTAGTTCAAAAAAAGAAAAAGTTTCTGTTACTCAACGAAACCATTTAAATAATGTCATACGACGACTTCATACTACAGTATAATGTGCTGTATAATACAGAAGAAAAAAACAATGATCATCAAACCAATGTAGGTAAATTGAAAAAAGATATAGGAAATAGTATTAATCATGTTTTCGGAGATCATACGTCTTGCGAGTTATATTACTGCAATAAAAATCAGATGAATATAACTGGATACCGCATATGAAGCAAAGTGGTTCTTATCAAGATATCAGTTATTATGTAAACAGATTAATTAGTAATACAAGTAGTTTAATATTAAATATTACAATTCCGTAGTTGCAAAGTTTGTAGGCGGACAAAGAATTAATTACTCTAGCAGAAATTCATACAAAATGAGATGTAAAGCTGCTGCTGTATCATATAATGTGAATGCTGTACAATACCCTTACTATATATGCAAATCAGTAACCAAAAATGTCCAAGTAAATATGTAAAAAGATATGTACAAAAAAAGAAGCCCGAAGATAATGGCTAAGAAGCACTCGCATTGAAAATCCCAATAAATCAACAAAACGAAAACTTTATGTTCATACACCAGCAGATAAATATTACGGTGACGTTGAAGATACGGATATATTAACAGAAAAAAAATATAATTCAAAATCTCAAATTTTCTTAATTCCCTGTTTTTAACACTTGCAGAAATTGAAAAAGTACAACAAGAAACAAAACTACAATCAGATGATCCAATATCTGAATGGAAAGAGCTTCTTCGTTTGGAAAAATAAGCAAAATGAAATTTTCAACGCATTGCTCCAATATAGTAAAAAACATGTTATATAAAAAGTGTTCAGGCAACGAACATATAATACTAAATGGGGAAACGAAAATATAAGTACAGCACGTTCTCAGTATGAAATTTCCAATAGCATAAAAATTGAAGATTGTGGGCTTTTTGTTGATCCTACACCTGATGGATTAAACAACAAAAACAGATTTGTTGAAATTAAATAAGTAATTTAGAATTTGAATTTTGGCTAATTAAACAAAGAGAAATTTTTGAAATAAATAATTTTAGATTCCGTAACAAACTTACAAAATTAAACAAAAAATTTAATTATTTACTTCCCCGTAGATCAGTAAAATCAAAACCGGTAGTTTCAAATATAATAATAAACCAATCGTCTTTAACATTTACAGATAAAGAAAATAATATTTTGAATAAAGGCTTAAATTATTGTTTACCAGACAATACATTACCCATAATTGACACTCGCGGGAATTGAAAGTTCCATTAAATATTTCAATGATACCACCAAAGAATTCGTTAGAAATGCATGTAAGATACAACTAGAAAATAATATTTCCTCAAGTAATTTGAAACAAAAATTTTCAGAACATAGTATTATAAAGCAATTAAAAAGAAAAAACTGTTATTATTTAAAAGCGGACAAAGGCAATAATATTGTAATTTTAGATAAAGTAGAATATAAATCCCGAGTTGAACGCATGATTTCTGATGGACCCTATACAGAAGTTAAAAGAAACCCTTTACCCAGCATGATCCGTAACACAAAATCAACAATTAAAAATTGCAATAGTGTTTTGGACCCTAAGTTAAAGTGGAAATTAAATGTTAGCAATCCCATCGTACCGAGAAAGTTAAAGTGGAAATTAAATGTTAGCAATCCCATCGTACCGAGAATGTACTGTTTGCCAAAAATTCATAAACCAGGTAACTTAATGCGTCCCATTGTATCAGGTATAAATTCCCCAACATCTAAATTATCAGTTTGGCTAACAAATGAGTTCAATAATTTAGAAATTAAACAAAATTCT
The DNA here is from genome assembly GCA_963966155.1 of Clivina fossor. NCBI lineage: Eukaryota > Metazoa > Arthropoda > Insecta > Coleoptera > Carabidae > Clivina > Clivina fossor. The sequence continues at coordinate 15,266,535 of OZ014558.1, forward strand.
TTTGCAGTTAAAAATTCATTAGAGTTTATTGACAAAATTAAAAATTAAAAGAAAACGAAATTTTGGTATCTTTTGACGTTTCTTCATTATTTCCCAGCATACCAGTTGATATTACAATTAATAACTTTTTGCAAAATCTTCTGACATTGAATAACTTTAATTCAGACAAAATTTCAGAATATATTAAACTAACTAATTTATGTATGAATCAAAACTTTTTTCAAATCTACAATAAATTCTTTAAACAAGTTCAGGGGACAAGTATGGGAAACAGTCTTTCACCTTTCATAGCTGATTTATTTATGAGTAAATTCGAAACAGACTTAAAAGCAGAACTACCCTACTTTCCTAGAATTTGGCTCTGGTATGTTGACGATATTTTTGCCATATTTGATACTTCAAAAGATAATTTAGATAACTTTGTTCAAAAATTAAATTCTAAATACCCTACAATTAAATTTACGTATGAAATAGAAGAAAATAACTCAATCCAATTTTTAGATATTTTAGTTATCAGAAACAATAATTTATTAGAGTTTGACATTTACAGAAAACCAACAAATACTAACAAATACATTTCATTTGATTCTAATCATTGCCTACAACATAAGTCAGCTTCATTCAATTTTCTAGTAAACAGACTACTTACAGTTCCACTTACAAGATCTAGATACCAAAAAGAATTAAATCTAATTAAAGAAATAGCTCAAAATAATGGATTTTCAGAAGAAATTATCATCAACTTAATTCGAAAACGTAAATTTAAATTAAAATTGAAAACAAAAACTACTTTAAGTCCACCAGATATTGACACTAAAAAATACTACGTTAAAATTCCTTTCAATAAATCGTTGTCCAAAAAACTTCAACCTACATTAAATAGTACGAATTTAAAAATTTGCTATATTTCTCCAAATACTATTAGTAACTTGTTAGGCAATCCGAAAGATAAAGTAGATGTATATAATAAAGCAGGCATTTACGAAATTCAATGTCAATGCGGTTTGAAATATATTGGTCAAACAAAAAGATCCATTATTACCAGATTTAAAGAACATATAGCCCACTTCAAAAACAATAGAATTAGCAAATCTAGTGTAGCCCAACATATTTATGATACTTGCCACGGTTTAGATATCAAAAATTTAAAATTAATAAAACAAGTTACGAATTTTAATCAATTAGATATTTTAGAAAGTCTTTATATTTTCAAAAATAAAGGCAATCTTATAAACGCAGATGACGGACCAATCCCACGATCTATTCTTTTTGACATACTACTTTTGACCACTGACTTTTAACCAACCCCACCCCCCTCCCATAGTTTTACTTATTTAATATTTTATTTTTATTTTTCCGACTCACCAGTGATCTTCGACAAGTGCTTAAGTGATTATGTACTTTGGATCACAGGTAAGATTTCTGTAGATTTTATTTGCTACTGAAAATGGAAGCTTAGCTTCCGAAATACGTATTTAGCTTTATTTTAATTTAAGTGTGGTTTTGGGATTTTTTATAATATTATTTTTATAATATTATTTTTATTTAAATGAAGTATATTGTAACGCGCGGGAATGGATGTAAAAATATTTAAGATTAAGATTAACTAATTTTGAATAATTAAATAAAATATAACTAATAAATTTAATTAAATAAAATATAATTAAATAAATATGGCATCGTGATCGTCTAGTCTAGTGGTAGGATTACGTTGTGTGATAATTGAGTAATAACTGAGATTCATAATATGGAGTCGTGGAACCTTAAAGAGACGCCGAGGGGTGAGGTGAGACAGACAAACATAAAACAAGAAAATAATACACAGATATCAAACCACAGCCACAGAGGCCCATTTATTGACAAATAAATATGTTTGTATAGCAAAATCTATTGATGGACATTCAGTGCCCCGTCGGTTGCACAATGGTGCATATTCTTTACTATTACGAGATTTCTACAAGGTGCTTACACCTGCTGAATGGTGTTAGGTAATTAGGAAATCCGCGTATCCCTTGGCCTACATTAGTGCAGGTTACAGGCTTTATTTGTTTACGAAGAGAGGGGTAGGAGTCAGCGTAGCTAAAGCATCTTAGAACCAAAATTGATAGGAAACCTTTGTCGTGCTTGTCGGCGAATTATATGTGATTCCTTTGGCCTACATTAGTGCAGGTTACAGGCAGTATCTTTATTATTATGATGTAACACGGACGAAGCATTCGAATCATTATTGTAATATTAAATATTATAATATTGAAACGTAAATTATCCGACGGTTTACTTTATGAAACATCTTACAACAAATAAATAATATTGAATAATATTGAGAGTTACGTGTAGAGTGTACGTGTAGGTGTATGGGCATGTGAAATATCAGAAGTACGATGTCACCTCGGAACGGACCCTGGACTGACCCTTTTACAATAGTCTTGCACACGTTGATAGGACATCAAATAGACAACGATATCAGAGCGATCGATAATAGTTTAACCAGTAGTAATTGGGCAATGGCTTGGCCTTGATGTAGCCGTGAGTATGATAAGTTTGTACCGGGCTGCGTGGCGTTGCGTTTGGGCGAAGCATCAGCGATCGACGAGCAATAGCGACGGGCCGCATCACCGGACTGGGCAAGCAATTGACATCGGACATTTATCGAACAGCATGGCGAACGGCAGACGGACGTGGATTCGACTTCAGACGGACAGCATCTCGACTTAGACAAACGGCATCTCGATTCGCAATTGGGCAGAGTTTCGCCTTGGTAGTTGAAGAGAAGTCTTGAGGTACTCGGTAGCTAAACGATACTAGAGTCTACAAGGCTTCTGGAGATCCTGACCCGGAAGACAGAATCTGAGTTCTCTACTGAAGTGTTGGCCCTAATATGGAGCAACTCCCACCAGGATGGACAGTAAAACTCCCACCAGTACAACCCTTTGCAACAGAAATAGAAATACATCTTTATTTTAGCAAGACAAGAATATAATATATGGTAGTGGTGGAACAATACTTGCCTTCCAATAAAATTAAAGTTCTTTGTTCTAATTAACAAATAATATTCACGAAAAATGACATCACTCCGATTAGGTTCAATTCAAATGTTCGCACGGGCAGGATATGGTAGGGATTGAAGAATGTTCATAAGAACAATTAGTAGGACAGAGATTGACCCATATATGTCTATTCTTTTTAAATATACAACTCTCAATGAAAGGTGCATCATTAGCAATATCAGTATTTGTTTATATGTTTACGTTACGTCTAGCCGCGCGTTTCACATCTTACTTATCGAAACAATAATACTATACTATGCGTCATCAAAAGTTAAAGAATTTTTTGTATACATTATCTAAACCAAAATTATTTTCTGTATAAAAATTAAAATTAAATAGCATAAAATGCTGCCTATTACAATCGCCCCCTATTTGTTACTAAAGTGAGAAAGAATGACGAATTTTGTAACAAATACTTCCCTTAGAATCTTGAAGATAGTTATTAATTTTGAAATAATTTTGATTGGTCGTTGCTGCTATATAGTTGTGAATATTTCTCGTCTCTTAAAAATTTGGTTTGAGATAGAATCGTAGACATAATTTGGAACGGATAAGTTATAATAAAATTTACGACAGGAATTGTGATGTCAATTTTTCGAAAATTTATACGTTACCAATTTATACGTTTTGTTTTGTAATTTTCCTTACTGCGTTCGATTCCAAAATCGTTTAATTTTCTTTGATATGTTTAGTTGCAGAAATTTTTTTTTTATTTTTATATTTGTAACTAGTATTTTCCTTTCTTTTTAATATTTGTATTTGTTTAATTTGATTAAATCGTTTTTTTTTTTCCAATTACATCTTTCAATCCAAACTCGTACCTAAAACAGAAACATTTTAATTATTTGCTCGAATAAATTCTTACCTGAACTGTGGAGTAATTATTTTATTGCTTAGAATATTACACGCCCCCATTGGTTAGATTTCTAAGACCAGTATATATTTTTTCCTCAAACGTAATAATTCTTTCTTGTCAGTGCAGTTTTAATTTCTTCGTTTTAATTCCTAAATTTAAATTTTTTTTCCTTTGTTTGATTTTGTATTCTATACATGTTCATCTGAAATAAAATTTTATTACTGCTGAAAGAAAAGTTTATAATTATTATTCTTCTGGAGCATATATGTTGATCTGAAATTTAGATTTGTATTATTGCTGAAAGAAAAGATTGTTATTATTCTTCTGTAGGCATATATGTTGTTCTGACATTTAAAATTTTATTATTGCTGGAAAGGAAAGTTAATAGTTATTATTGTTTTGGAGGCGCCCCCTATATTTCTGTCCGTTGTTACAGTACTGTATTATTATTATTTTAATTTGTCTTCAGCGCTTTATTTCTGAAATAAATTTACATATTATATAGTTAGTTTCCATAATTACGAAGTAGAATATTGGGCTATATGCTCGTGAAACAAATCGTACAGTTTCTTCATAAAAATTTTCAATGTCACTGTTATGAGTTGTTAGCCCACAGCCAAGTAATAAACCTGCAACTTGTAGTGGATTCCAAATCAATCAGTTGCAGCCGATTTTAGTTCAGTAGTACAAGGCTTTTTAAAATTCGATTTTCATACTCTACTATTGGCTTACGGTTACCTGTAAATTATTTATTAGTCAATCTGAAAAGAAAAGAAAGTTATATATGCTGAAATATCAAGATTACATATTAGTAGCTGAAAAAATAAATTATTATTTATTTATTTTCGTTGTAGGCAACTGCATGTTGTGTGCTTTTATTCTTCTGCTTCTTTGTTATCCTAAAATAAAAATCTGTGATTACTGTGTAATTTGTAACTCTGTGTATTCCTGAACTGTCTTTCCCTCATCCTCAACATACTCAAGTTCCAGCTTCAAAAAACTCCATATCCTGGTCTGAGGCACCAAATAATTGTAACGCGCGGGAATGGATGTAAAAATATTTAAGATTAAGATTAACTAATTTTGAATAATTAAATAAAATATAACTAATAAATTTAATTAAATAAAATATAATTAAATAAATATGGCATCGTGATCGTCTAGTCTAGTGGTAGGATTACGTTGTGTGATAATTGAGTAATAACTGAGATTCATAATATGGAGTCGTGGAACCTTAAAGAGACGCCGAGGGGTGAGGTGAGACAGACAAACATAAAACAAGAAAATAATACACAGATATCAAACCACAGCCACAGAGGCCCATTTATTGACAAATAAATATGTTTGTATAGCAAAATCTATTGATGGACATTCAGTGCCCCGTCGGTTGCACAATGGTGCATATTCTTTACTATTACGAGATTTCTACAAGGTGCTTACACCTGCTGAATGGTGTTAGGTAATTAGGAAATCCGCGTATCCCTTGGCCTACATTAGTGCAGGTTACAGGCTTTATTTGTTTACGAAGAGAGGGGTAGGAGTCAGCGTAGCTAAAGCATCTTAGAACCAAAATTGATAGGAAACCTTTGTCGTGCTTGTCGGCGAATTATATGTGATTCCTTTGGCCTACATTAGTGCAGGTTACAGGCAGTATCTTTATTATTATGATGTAACACGGACGAAGCATTCGAATCATTATTGTAATATTAAATATTATAATATTGAAACGTAAATTATCCGACGGTTTACTTTATGAAACATCTTACAACAAATAAATAATATTGAATAATATTGAGAGTTACGTGTAGAGTGTACGTGTAGGTGTATGGGCATGTGAAATATCAGAAGTACGATGTCACCTCGGAACGGACCCTGGACTGACCCTTTTACAATAGTCTTGCACACGTTGATAGGACATCAAATAGACAACGATATCAGAGCGATCGATAATAGTTTAACCAGTAGTAATTGGGCAATGGCTTGGCCTTGATGTAGCCGTGAGTATGATAAGTTTGTACCGGGCTGCGTGGCGTTGCGTTTGGGCGAAGCATCAGCGATCGACGAGCAATAGCGACGGGCCGCATCACCGGACTGGGCAAGCAATTGACATCGGACATTTATCGAACAGCATGGCGAACGGCAGACGGACGTGGATTCGACTTCAGACGGACAGCATCTCGACTTAGACAAACGGCATCTCGATTCGCAATTGGGCAGAGTTTCGCCTTGGTAGTTGAAGAGAAGTCTTGAGGTACTCGGTAGCTAAACGATACTAGAGTCTACAAGGCTTCTGGAGATCCTGACCCGGAAGACAGAATCTGAGTTCTCTACTGAAGTGTTGGCCCTAATATGGAGCAACTCCCACCAGGATGGACAGTAAAACTCCCACCAGTACAACCCTTTGCAACAGAAATAGAAATACATCTTTATTTTAGCAAGACAAGAATATAATATATGGTAGTGGTGGAACAATACTTGCCTTCCAATAAAATTAAAGTTCTTTGTTCTAATTAACAAATAATATTCACGAAAAATGACATCACTCCGATTAGGTTCAATTCAAATGTTCGCACGGGCAGGATATGGTAGGGATTGAAGAATGTTCATAAGAACAATTAGTAGGACAGAGATTGACCCATATATGTCTATTCTTTTTAAATATACAACTCTCAATGAAAGGTGCATCATTAGCAATATCAGTATTTGTTTATATATTTACGTTACGTCTAGCCGCGCGTTTCACATCTTACTTATCGAAACAATAATACTATACTATGCGTCATCAAAAGTTAAAGAATTTTTTGTATACATTATCTAAACCAAAATTATTTTCTGTATAAAAATTAAAATTAAATAGCATAAAATGCTGCCTATTACAATATGTCACAAATTTATATTTGCGTCGAAAATTGCGAGTTATTTCTATGAAAAATGTAAGTAATTTGAGTTGTAAGTTTATATACATGTATACATACATAATCACGCCATGTGCAGAAATTAGTTTCTGTCAAACATTCCTATCCATACAAGCAACTTTGCTTCATCCATATTTTTACTAGTTGGAAACATTCACTCACGCAAAACACTCTCAATCTTACATCTTCATCTACGCATTGTTGATTTTTATTTTAAAATGTTTGATTTCGGTTCCGGTTTAACATAAAAATGATTAACCTTCCCGTATCCGACATGGGTATAATATGCCCAGTTCAAATATTGAATTATTGTATATAACAACTCGTTTATAGTAAATATACACTAATATCAATCCTAGAAATAATTTCCAATGTCAAATAATCGTTAAATTTAATAATATAATGAATAAAAATACATACGTATTTATTTGTCTCCCACTGTACAAATAAAATGCAGGTAAATCACGTGGTTTGCCATAGGCGTCACTGATTATTTTTTTCAAATAAAAAATATTTAGAAAATATTCAAAAATAATAAATAAAAAAATATTTGTTTGTTCAATAACTTCGGTCAGTATATCGTCGGTAATAAACAATTCAAAACATTCTCGAATATTAGTGACTTTCGAATTTCTGGCTTGCAAATTTTGATAATTGGTATTTATAGTTTGTACAGAAGGTATATTTTTACTCCAGATAAAATTTGATTTGGAAATAAAAACTTTGTCGGAGTCACTTTCGTCTTCTGATTCACTATTTATTGAATAACTGTCGGAATCGTAGCTTGATATTGATACTTGATCCTCACAACTGGAAACATCATCTTCATTCTCAAATTCAAAATCCGAATCATAATATTCATCATCATCACACATTTTTATAGAATTGTGCCTACGGCACTGGTATGCACGACAACTGATAACACTGGTATGTACGACTGCGCGCGCGTCACTGGGTAAACTATTCTCTAGCCAGTGTTTAGTAGAACTCAAACAGCGAGACTGTGTGTTACTATTCATGGAAACATATAAGATGTATTTTTGGCCTTATTTTGCAATTTTAGATAATAAAATTTTACCCTTATATTTATAACAATAAAACAAATTTTTTTTTACCAAGTTTTAGATTTTTTTAAAGCTATTTTTAATGGGTATAATATGCCCACGTCGGTATCGCGCGGTGCCATTTGATGTCGGCTTGTCGAAGGTTAACGATTACTTTTAAATATCAAAAAATAAATTAGTTGAAAATAATAAATAAAAAATAATCATAATTTGAATAACATAATTTGCTATCCATGAGGTGTAAAAACATGTGTAAATAAAATATGAAAACAATTGTAATATTATTTTACAAATTTCGGAATTATATTTTACAAACTACAGATTTTCACTATACAATGTAATGGCACAATATTTATTAGAAATATATTCTTAGAAATTAAATAAAAAGAGTTACATTTGCTTTTGTAGATTCTGTTGAATATATTTAGATATTATTAATTATTATTGTAGCTTCTTTTTCTGAAAAAAATATTGTGTTTAATTTATATTATACATAACAATATAACATGTGGAATTAGATACTTTGTACTAATTAGATCTTCATTATCACTTTCATCTGAATTGCTTTCTTCTGATTTTTCATTATTTTTTCTTTTTCTAAAACAATAATAATTATTTATAGTTCTATAATATACAAAAGAGTTTAATTAAATTTTTATATTTATATTATATTTAAATTAATATATTTAAATATTTAAGAAAAACTTAAGTAAAAGTTTGGTCACTCAAAAAGAATATCATAAAAGTTTGATGTTTGATGAAAAGAATATAAATGTACGAGGGTAGTGACCCTCAAAGACGATAATCTACGCAGCGGAGACAACACCAACCCAGATAGATCTGTTAACTGCGCCAGTAGAGAAGCTAACGACAGTTGTGAACGAGTTGATACAGGTAAATCAAAGGCCGCGTTCTCACCAAAAGCAACTGGCAACGCAACGCAATTACAATGCGACCGCAACTTCAGTTGAGTTGCTCTTGTGTTCTTACTGAAATCAACTGTTTTGAAGTCTCTTGTTCGGTAGTCGTGAACAAAATGCAAAGATTTTACTGTCTCGTCCGCCATAAGGCCGCGTTCTCACCAAAAGCAACTGGCAACGCAACGCAATTACAATGCGACCGCAACTTCAGTTGAGTTGCTCTTGTGTTCTTACTGAAATCAACTGTTTTGAAGTCTCTTGTTCGGTAGTCGTGAACAAAATGCAAAGATTTTACTGTCTCGTCCGCCATAACCCAGCAGTTCTTGGCAACTGTCGACAGCAACTGGCGACGGCGACGCGGTACGCAGCGCTGCCGGCAACCAATTAGCAACTGGTTGCGTTGCAGTTGAGTTGCCTTTTAGTAGGTGGGAACACGAGTATTTAAATATTAGCGCCGAGTTGCGTTGCTGCTGCGTTGCAATTGCGTTGCGGTCGCCGGTTGCTTTTGGTGAGAACACGGCCAAAGACCACAGGACTGGAAGAAACGTACTGGCAACCGGTTGCGTTGGCGTTCACCATCCCCGCCCGCACGATATTCGAAAGAACGAAGGCGTCGGTATAAATCACCTACGGATCGTCAACAAAATCTACGTGGGCGCTCGGAACAAAGTCGGCGTTTCACGTGCGGATAATTAGGGCATTTTCGTCGCGATTGCCCGAAAAAACAGAAAACCAACTAGGAAAACTAAAACGAGTGCCTCAGAGTCCCGCTGCGGCACAAGAAAACAAATCGGGACTTAATTAAGAACCCTGTGCATGACTCGATGACTCAGCTGTGGTACGAGTGCAGAGTCGCGTGAATGATGTAGATATTTTAATTCTTGTGGACACTGGGGTATCACGATGCTTTATAAAAGAATCACTATGGAGAAAAATCGGCGCGCCGCGGTTAGAATCGGCAAAGGGACAAGTCGGGCAAGCGAATACTGATATATTAAATGTATTTGGAACTTGTGAAGTAAAAGTGTCACTGGCTACATTAACTGTCCCAGTTCAAGTTAGTGTGTGCAAAGACTTGTTGGACGAATGTGTAATAGGTTGTATTGCGCCGTTACAAAGGCATGTGTCACTCGGGCGAAGGATACGTTTAAGTCCAAGGTATCCCTGCGAATTAATGTGACGTGCCTCCGGTTGCTGCAATGTTATGCGCGACTAGTGATTCCAGCATGGACGGAAGTATCCAGCAAACTGCATATCGAGTGCAGAAAACATGACAGCACGCGTAGTGGAACAATCGCCGCAATGCTGGGAGAAGTTCGGGTGTCTCCTAGGACGGGTAGTAATAAAAGGAGCGGCAGGAACAGAGAGGAAAACAGAAAAATATTATCCAGTTATATTCAAGATCTTTGTTACTCCATTTTTTGTACGATTGCAAAGTGAACATCAGATAAAATATTTATTAAATATTCGTAAAAATTCAAAACCAATATTTTTATATTGAGATTCTACTGGTACAATCTGTGCTAAACCGCCATGGATCACAAAACAAATTTATTATTACGCGCTCGTACTTCCTGGAACCAAAAAAATCGCCCATTCCTATTGCTGAATTTATATCTTCTGACCACAGTATTCCCACAATTCAATATTTTCTTTCTTCTTTTTTCGTGATCTAAATAAAATGTTCTGTTTGCAGAAGTCTGTTATTTCTAAAATTGAAACAGATTTTAGTATGGCTTTACTTCAGTCTGTCTCACTGAGTTTCAATAAAATGAATTTGTCAGTATATTTAAAGGAAATGTGGTTCCATGTTACCAATATATCATATTGCATTGACCATCTAACAATATTACATGTATGTTCTACCCATTTATTTCATGCTGCATCTAGCAAAATAAATTAATTTTCAAAAAATTATTTATTGAAATCTTTATCAAAAAATTTTTTTGCAGCTTTTATCCACAGTAATAATCTCTACACTGCAAAAATATTTTGGATACATGTTATAAAAGTTTTTCCTTTGTCATATAAATGTGCAGTAAAAATATTTAACAAAAAACTAAAAACAATCTGCCCACATCAATAGCAATCTTTCAAAATTTTTCATTAAGAGCAAATTCTCATTTCTAAATTTATTTTGCTACTATTTATGAAGAAACCATTACATGAACAAGTGATAATGGTATACCTAACGTTTACTATTGTCCTACATTCATAAAATACATGTTACGCAATTTCTTTCCCTTTTATCCAATATTATCTGGAATCATTTTAAAAAAAATTAATATCGGGAAAAGATTGTAATGCTATTGTTGAGAACTGGTTTAAAATTGTTAAAAAAGATACTTTTAATGCGAAACGTCAAATCAGAATTTCCCGTTTTGTCCGAAAAATGGAAAGTTTGTTAAATGGTCGTATTTTGGATCATACAATTTGTTTAAACGTTACAAAAAAAACTGACACTTCAAATATATCAACAAACACCAATAATTCTGATGCAATCATTGCAGAAGAATTTTGTAGCAAAAAGAAACACTATTAAAAGGTATTTCGAATGTTAACACATTTTCAGATTTTTTAAATAGCCCAAAACAATCTCAAACTTCATCTCCGTTTAAAAGTATGCCTGCGAAAAAATTCTGCAGAAAATATACAAATACCGTCATGTTCACAGAACAAACATTACAAAAAATCTTAGTTTTGATACTTCTATTAATGAAATTCCTTGGTATTTAATCGTGGCCACGGGCACAGTACTAGCGGCGGATCTGCAAGCGGCGGCGATGCAGTGGAGGCCAACAGCGGCAACGATCGAGCGGTGTTTAGAAAAAAGGCATCTTGTAGCGTTCGGGACAGGTCGTATTATTTTATAATTATTTTGTTATCTTATATTATATTGAGTTAACACGATGGCACAGAACATTAACGAACAATTAAAATTATTGATAAATAAAAGATCGTTTTAATGAGAAATTTACAATTAGCACAAAAATACATTGACAAAACTAATGAAACTTTAAAATAAATCACATAAGCAATTTAATCTATGCGAAAATTTACTTAACGATTATGAAACGTATTTTAAAGACATATACGACGCAGAAGTAGCAGATGAGTTTAATGATATTTTTGATGAAAATGAAGATATAGATGAGCTAATCGCAAATTTAAAAATTAGAATAAGTGAAATTCACGCGAAATATAATTCAAATTATAGCACAGGGCCGCCCGTTGCAACGGTTCCGGGAGGGGGTGCCAATCTCATAACAAAACTTCCAACTATAAATTTGCCAGCATTTGACGGTAAATTTGATCATTAAATATCCTTTAAAAATATAACTCTTTCAACAGTCAGGCGACGCTGCAGATGTAATTGCGGGTTTAGAAATCACAAATGAAAATTATAACCAAGCAATCGAGCAACGTAAAAAAAAATTTGAGCATACTAGATTAATAGTAAATAATCATATACGCGCTTTATTCGAAATAGAGCCGATAGTAAAAGAAAATTATCACGGTATTAGAAAACTTTTAGACACGATATCAAAACACACTAGGGCGTTGCTATCATTGAATAGGCCGGTAGAATGTTGGAACGATTTGTTAATACATTTGATTGTTAATAAATTACGTTTATTACACGACGCGAATGGGAAACTAGAATTTCAAATACGGAAATGCCCAAATTCATAGTATTAAAGGTGTTTTTAAATCACAAATGTCATACGTTAGAGGTTTTAAATCATAAAACAAACGATAAACAAGAAACGAAATACGTTAAATATAAAACGGTAGATACGCGTGCACAATGTAATTTAACAACGAAAGATAGTTTTTGTTATTAATGTAAAAATGATAAACATTACACAAACAAATATTTTGAATTTTTAAAATTAAATATAAACGAGAGAATCAAATATGTTAGAAACAATAAATCATGTTTAAATTGTTTAAAAGAAGGGCACGTAGCACATGAATGTCAAGCCACGCATTGTAAAAATTGTAAAAAAAAACACAATACGGTATTGTATATAACGGCCGGAACAACGAACAATTACGCAAGCGGTAAAGATGATGCGGCTAGCTCGGCGGCTACCTCACTTCCATCTAATTGTCAAATAAAACCTACGTAGTATTGCTGTCCACTTGTTTGATTAAAATAAAGGGAAATAACAACAAATATTATGACGCACTTACATTGTTAGATTCAGGTTCACAAGTAAACTTTATAACAAAAAAGTCTTCAGTTCATTAAATTTAAGATCGACTAAAGTACAATTGCCAATCGTAGACATAAACGCAAAGGATAGCCAGGCTACAGCGGTAGTTCAAACGAGTTTAATATCTAACATTAGTAATTATAGTGTCGAATGAGAGTTTTATATTCTTGATAAAATAGCAGGCTCGCGCCAACAGTAAATTTAAATTGTTACAATTGCCAAAGAATTTGCAATTAGCAGATCCTGAATTTTATAAAACAAAAATATAGATATTTTGTTAGGCGCGCAGATATTTTATGAATTGTTACGTAACGGTCAGATCCGTACTCAACAAAATGGGGCTTTAAGCCCCATTCAGACTGCCGTTTTAGTTATTGCAGTAGTTATAGTCGTAGTTGTAAGCATAAGAAAATACATGTAAGCTTATGGGAATACAATGCGCATGCGTGGTTATTGCAGTAAGACATAGCAGTAGTTGTAAGCAGCCAAACATTTGAACAGGCCAAACTTTCTAGTTAAAATTTTACATAGTTGTAAGAATTGGCCAATCAGAGTTGAGTGAAAAGAGATAGCACTATTTTTTATTTAGAAACGTCAAACAAATGTCAAACAAACGTCAAATTCATAAAATATATTAAAATGGCGACTTTAGAAAGCAAAATTAATCAAATAATGTTTAATTATTATTAATATTATTATTATGATTATTTAATTATTTTATTTATTTATTTTGTGTCAAATGTGTCATTGCAGTACGCAGGCGTATGTAAAAATTTCACTAGCATCACAAGCCAGTGTGAATGGTCAAGTATGCTTACAACTATTACTACGGCAATAACAAAAACTGCAACCGCAGTCTGAATGATACTTTAAGCTGTAAGTATTCTTTGGTTGTGTGGTGTATATTATATTGTTTTTATATAAAAGTGTTATTAAGGGTAATTCAACTTCTGTTGATTCTATTTTATACAAAAAATATGTTTTTTTTTTAATTTTTGCCTAGTATTAAATTTATTCGAACATTGGATTAACAAAGCAACCGAAAGAATAAAAATTAAAGACGAGTTTATCCGAAGATAGAAATATGAAATTTGAATTGAAAAGAAAATGACACCAGTATATCCTAGAAGTTCAATAACAGTACAAATTGCGTGATCAGCTTCAAGTAGAATTGTTATTAAAATAGCAAGGTAAATTATTACAATTAATTAAATATAGTGAATCTTCGATAAATTTACACATATATAAAAGTATTAATATGATCCATACTTGTCAACTTCTTTAGAGATTGTTTTGTAAATTAATGTGAGATGTTATAAACGAAATAATTAGGGTATATTAACCAAACATAGCGTTATACGAAGTGTTACGCTTTTTGAGATATAATTTTTTGCAAATGTCAATGTAATTACCTAATTACTTTGACATTAGTCGTGTTTCTTTCAACAATGTTCTTATCTGAACTACACTTAAACTGATCTGATCTGATCTGATTTGTAAATGAACTGAGCTGTTTTCAAAAAACATCTATTCTCGTTAATAATTTCTAATTATTAATTTATTGGCGAATAGTTTAGTTTCGAATACCCCTAACGAATAGAAATGGCGAAAAAAATAATTGTATTTAAATACTTGTAGAACCTACGACAAGTTAATTTTTAATTACATTAATATAACAGCAAGACATCTCTTCCACTGTTTCGCCATCGCACAGCTGCAAATTCATTTTTACTACTTTGACTGCAAGGAAAAAGTAGTATAGCGTTTGGTACGGTGTCTGTAACATTTTCAAAAAAAAAAAAAAATTGTATAGAAATCCTTCATATAGCCTCTAGATGACGAATCTGAACTTAGTTTATGTGGGTGTATGGATGTGCGTCGTCAGCTCGCTCGCTCGCTCGCTCGCTCGCTCGCTCGGTCGTAAGTCAAAATTTTGTGGGCGCAACTCCTCTTAGACGGTTCAACCGATTTTAATGAAATTTTCAGGATAAATTTGTCTAGTGCCCAAGATGGTCATGTGATTTTGTTTTTTTCCAGTGATGCCAACTTTCCGAGAAAAAAATTACTAAAGTTTTTAAAAATTCATATTGGCTACGTTATTTGTCCGATTTTGATCAAATTTTCAGAAAAGATTTCCCTAATGCTCCCATTAATTACATAATTTTATAAATATTCAGTGTTGCCAACTTTCCGAGAAAAAAATTACTAAAGTTTTAAAAATTTTATTATGGCCATGTTATTCAACCGATTTTACTCAAATTTTCACAAAAGATTCTCCTAGTATTCATATAATTTATGTAATTTTAACAAAATACAGTGTTGCCAACTTTCCGAGAAAAAAATTAGTAAAATTTAAAAAAATTTATTTTGACCATTTTATTTAACCGATTTTAATCAAATTTTCATAAAAGTTTTTCTTAGTGCCTAAATAAATTATGCAATTTTAACAAAATACAGTGTTGCCAACTTATCGAGAAAAAAATCACAAAATTTTTAAAAAAACTCATTGTGGCTACATTATTTATTCGATTTTGATCAAATTTTCAGAAAAGTATGTCCTAGTGCCCACATAAATTATAATATTATTAAAATACAGTGTTGCCAACTTTCCGAAAAATGTCAAAGTAGTCTATATATGGATTTACCCATATACTTCTAATCTTGTTTATATAATGTTTACAATTGACCAACACGGTTGCAACAACCAACTTTAAAGGTTATGTTCAACTACACTTTAAGTGATCCAAAGTGATCCGAAATTAATGTGAGATGTTATAAACGAAATAATTAGGGTATATTAACCAAACATAGCGTTATACAAAGTGTTACGCTTTTTGAGATATATTTTTTTGCAAATGTCAATGTAATTACCTAATTACTTTGACATTGTTGTTGTTTAAAACAGTACTTTTGGTAACTTAAATACTCTGCAGTTGAATACAAGTCGTTTTTTGATTATAAGTACAGAAAGTTCATCATTAAATTATAAAGAAAAGCAATTTTATTTTTAAATATATACTTATAGAAAATAATTGTACAACTTTGAAATGTTAGACATTTTAAAATGCTGAATTTTTACCACAAAGATAATTGAACTTTGCACAAGTTTTACTGTATTAGAAATTTTAATTTTCTGTTACTGGACATTTATTTTACAACGTTAAACATTTATGAATTAAATTCATTTTGTGTTTTTAGAATCGGAACCCGGAGTTAATAAATCAATCGAAAGAATCAAATGCAAGTGATGATGAAGATAGAAATATGAAATTTGAATCTAAAAGAAAATGATACGAGTTTGTATGTTACACTGTAACAGATAGAATCCTATGATCCTCCTCATAAGTGGACTAGTTATTAATGGAAAGGTAAATTAGTTCAAATGAATACAGGGAGGTCTTTCGATGTATTGATTGTTTGTTAAATTACATTCATATTTTAGTATAATTCATACTTGTAAATTTATATACAGGTTGTTTGGTAGGTCGATGAAGTTAATTAGAACATAGTATTAAACAAAGTGTCAGGGTTTTTTGAAATATTTTTTTTGTGAATAGTCAGTAATTATTTGTTTTAAATAATTAAATAGAACTTAGAAATCTTAGACATGCATATACGACATGAGAAATAAAGTATTATTAATATTATAATTTTATTATAGCTATAATTAACAATACACGTCACTTTTATTTATCATAATTAAATGAATTAGGTTAACTATATTATGACAGCTAACAAATTGTTTTCAAATAAATATCGTCAGCTTGGAGCAGAACTATCAGAAGAATCTCTATTTTTGAGTTTTGTTTTCTTTTTGTTAATATTTATATGGTAATTTATTCTCATAAATTGGCATAAGTCGAAATTAGTGATAAAAGATAGAGCTAGTTTTGTTATGATAACTTTTCTTCATAAATATTTAAATATGACAAAAAATGGAAATAGCATAGTTCTGCTCCAAGCTAACGATATGTAAGCTTACCGTGTTGTTATACTAAACACTACATAGTAAACAACCGCTTTTAATCTATCATGCAAATTTTATTAAAATTATCATTTATTATTAGATTAATGTAAATTTGGAGTTTCCCAGTTAAATCGTCTTTATGAACTAAATATGCCCATAGATTTATATGTCTTTATTGTTTAAATTATAACTAAATAGATGAGTACAGTACAGACTCAATGTTATTTGTACTAGCTTACTCTTAACACTAGAATAACGCTTAATTTTTTTTTCATATCTTTACAAAAGTATTTTTGGTAACTTTTTGAATACATACAATTTATATTTTGATTATAAATATAGAAAGTTTATTATTAAATTAAAGAAAATTATATAAAGTACATTACATTAACATAGTAAAAAATCTTTCAGAACTCATTATATAAAATAAAACTGCTTTAGGTTTAAGTTTTATTTTTCATTACATTAATATCAAATTTGACAATTATATAAAATCCACTTGATATGTATTTATTTAGTCCTATTTAGTGAAATATTGTTTAAGTTATAAATTATATGTAACTTCCATGCAATTGCAACAAATATACTAATTTTAAAAAATCGTTTATTTAAAAACGCATATGTAAGTAAAAAAATAAAATTTTCTTCATAAAAGAATCTATCCTGAAAAATTGATTGTGATAAACAGTACAACTAAAATAAAATAAAATTCTCTCTCTTTATAAAAGTTGGCGACACTGCAAAATAAAAGCAGTCCCGAAAATTTTATTGAAATCGGATAAACAGTATAACAAAAAACTTTTTTGTAACCACTTTGCAGTAGATGCTGTAGAAACAAATACACACGTAAATATTATAATTACACTGCAATAATTTAATTATTACTCAACGTCTTTGCAAACAAAACAGATGTATTATAGGGCGTTACTGTTTAAATATTTAATTATTATGTAGAAAATTGCGAAAAGTTTGCAAAAATAAAATTATAACCAAATTATATTTACCTAACCACTGGCTATTTATCCCTTTTACATCACTGGTTACATATAATTTTACAATTTTGTCGTTGATATATTTCAAATTTAATAATAAATTGTTTATTCCAAACCTTTCATTATAAATATATAACAACTTTGAATATTTTAGGATTGTTTTCAAGAATATAAGAAAGACGAATACCAATGCGTTTGTGCCAATTTGGATAAAAGAAAGAAATGCGAAAATAATAAATGAAACTAAATAATGGGATCCAGATAAATGCAAATGTCGATGCCGATCTTTGGACGGATGTTCAACCGGATTATATTTTGATAATAAATGTGAATGTGTTCCAGTTCCAGTACGACGTTGCGTCGTCGTTTAGCTTTTGCTCCTTTAACTCAATCGAAAAAACGCAATGATGACGAATAATTTTGTCGACTAAACTTTACTTTACGGTTATATAATCGATTTTCTTCGAACTTGATATATTGCACATTTTATAAATATAAATCGAAAAATTTTAGTGCGAAAATGATATTCACAATATATAGTTAGGATAGGTTAGGAAAAGAGGTTAATTTGTTAATGTTTAATTAAAGCAACGTGAAGAATTTTTAGTTGTTTTAAACGTAAAAGATTAAACATAACAGTATCTGCTAGTAGTTACGTAAACATGGACAAAATATGACAGCAGTTTTTCAACATTTAACATGTTGAAAACGAATCTTCCGAATCAGTTTTAATGTTATAAATATCTCATTTCCGCAATAAAATTTTGCGATTTATATTCAAAAAATGTGCAAAATTACTGGTATGTAAAGTTTGAAGAAAATCGATTATGTAATGGTAAAGTAAAGTTTTAGCATTTTGTCACAGTGACAACAAATATGATATGCATTTTACTGTATTTTATTTATTAAATTGTATGAATAAAAATTTTTTTTTTCTTTGAAATCGTGATATTTTATGTATAAGACATATTAAGATTTAATTAAAATTATATTTTATTAATAGTCTTTTAAGTTGCATTTTTTAAAGAAAGTGGATATTTATACATACGGTATGTATACGCAATTGGCTATTTATACATACAGTATTTTTACGTAATTGGCTATTTAGAGTAGTTTAGGTTAGTAGGTTGGTTTAGGTTTTTTTTTTTTAGTATGTATAAATAGCCAATTGTGTATATATACCGTATGTATAAATAGCCTCATCCTTTTTTAAATGATATCTGACAATATTTTCATTCATTGACAACATTGCGACATTCATTTCACAAAAGCCATGAATTTCAATGTCAGCTATGTAAGAAAACAATTTAATTTTATATTATAATATATATAATAATAATATAATATACTGATTTGTACTTTAGTTGATTTGCTTTATTTGATTTTTTTTAATTTTACTTTTTACTTTGATTTTAGTTGCAAAATTCTCTTGATCCCAGCTTGGTTGTTTTGAAGAACTCATTTCGAATGTTTACATTTGACATTTTCAAATTTGTGCAATAAAATTATACTTATTATTTTTGATAATAATAATTTGTTATATTTCAAGTTACCCATGTTTTTACTTAGAATACAATATATTATTATAATTTATTTAAAGAGTTTTAATAAAAAAAAATATGCAAATTGAATTTATTATTAACACAATTATATGAATTAATGGACAAATAGCTACATTCATATTAATCATATTAGAATTTAAATTAATTTTGTGTTTATTTTTAAAATTTATTATTAAAACTAATTTTTAATAAAGTTATAACTTTTTTTTTCTTTCTTCAGTTATTATAAACAACGTAGTTGTTTATTAAAAAAATATTTATTAGAAATAACTGAAAAAAGAAAAAAAAAAGTGTGAAAGAAAATAAACAAGGAGTGCATGAGAGAGACAGCAAACAAAACAGTGTGTATGAGAGAGGGAGAGAAAGAGATTAAACAAAAGAGAATATGAGAGATGATGAAAGAGAGAGAGAGAGAGAGGTTAAATAAATGAAGAGAATTTGGCAAAAAAGTTCAAACATATATTTATTTTTTAAATAGCAAATAATAGCAAAATGCACGACAATTTTTAATGTTTTGTTTCTTCTAATATATTTAAGAATAGAAGAATAAAAGTAAAAATAAAAAATAAAGAAAAGAAAGAGAAGAAACAGAAATACGTAAGTTCAAAAAATGTCCGATAAATGTTATATTTTGTCCAGGTAGATGTCGCTGTTAGTTTTATTTATTTCTCATGTGTATTTTATCGAAGTAGGGTTGATAAAGCATGCAAGAAAATTTGGAAAGGCATCGGAGGGATATATAGAGACTTGTACTCGTACAGTCAACATTACCTCATCTAGAGAGCTACATTGTATTAACACGGCTAAGGGCCAGTTATTTTAACTGGCGTGACCCCGGCACAGGGTTACGTGTTTTTATAGTGTTTATCACAAAAAGATTTTCACGTATTAATGCTACAATCGAACCAACACGGCTAAGGGCTAGTTATTTAGAACTAGCGTGACCCCGGCACAGGGTTACGTGTTGTTTCGATTGACATCAGAATTTATTTACGACACATGTTTTTATTTCTATAATAAAAACATACGCAGTTTTACATAAAAGTGACGCGCTTCGGCGCTTAAGTGCTTGATCACTTTGTTGATTGTGTCACGTCAACAAAATGGACACACTAAATCAAAATATTGAAACGATCGCAAAACTACCTGCGCCAACGACCGATCAAATTTGTCAATTAAATTACTTATTAATTGAAAAAATTCGAATTTTGGAGGAGGTTATTAGCAAGCTAGCTAAACCACCAACATCTTCGGAATCAAAGTCGACATCTTCGTCGGCTTCCAAGCCACTATCACAAGGCGACAAGTCGAAAGGTCAAATAGAAAATTTGCCAGCAAAGCCAGCAGGCAACACGAAAAACTCAAAGCGGAAAGCCGAAGTAGAAGCATCACGCGCCTCCAAGAGCGTGGCTCTAGACACGAAAAATCGCTTCGATGTATTGGTCAACGAAAACGTCGATCAAGGCAACAGCGAAAACGACCAAATGGAATCACATGAAACCAGTGATCCAGCCCAAAACACCAAGCCGAAAAAACCACCGCCCATTCACATTACCACCAAATCTGGATGGCTTGATATAAAAAGCAAACTGTCTGACGACGGCATTTTAATCAAAAATGCCAAAAATCTTAAAAATTCCATCCAAGTGGAAGTGGAAGATTCCGATTCGTATAGAGGTACGGTCAAAAAGCTAGATAGCTTAAACGTACCATACTATACGTACACGTTGCCGGAAGAAAGGCTAATCAAGGTGATAATCAGAGGTATCCCGGAAGGCATTGAAGAAAAAGACGTCTTGGCCGAACTTCTGGCACTCGGCTACCCAGTCGAACAAGTTTCAAGGCTGAAAAGTCAGCGCACGAAGAAGCTTCTACCACTCATACTAGTGAGTTTGAAGAAGCAAGATGGCTCCAAGATATTTCAACTCAACAGACTACTACACCTTGTGGTTTCTGTTGAACTACACAAAAAACCAAACAAAGTTAGCCAATGCTACAGATGCCAGCATTTTGGACACACCCAAAGAAACTGCCGCTCCGTCATCAAGTGTGTACGATGTGCCGGTAACCACGCATCATTTGAATGTAAAAAAAGTAGCGATGAACCAGCCACATGCTCAAATTGCGGCGGTGCACATCCAGCCAGCTACCGAGGAAGCCCCGAAGCAAAAATAGCCCAAAAGCTGCAAGCTCCAAAAACTATCCAGACCGGACCCAGACAATTTTCATCAAGAACGATCAATCCGAAAATTAGCTATTCAAATGCAGCAAAACCAACAGCCGAAACAACAAAGACAACCACGCAGTCAGAAACGAAAAGCAGTGAAACCAACACTGTAACAAAAGTTCTACTAGCAGCACAAACGCTGAATGAAAAAATGAAGACCACAAACTCGGCCGTGGAAACGCTTAGTTTGATTCTTAACGTGCTCCAGAGCCTTCAATCTTAAGCCAACACAATTAAAATTGGCCTTTTGGAATGCGGAAGGGCTAAGCGAAGCTGTTGACGAAGCCGAAGTGTTTGTCAATGACCACAATGTTGACGTGCTAATGGTCAACGAATCTCACCTAAGCGCCAGTAATAATCCAAAAATACGTAACTATCAACTCTACAGAAACGACCGCTTAACTAGAGGAGGAGGCACCGCAATATTTATTCGGAAAAATTTAAACCACCATCCGGTAGACACACCAGCACTACAGGGTATTGAAGCAACATCGATTATAGTAAATACGACTGATGGACCACTACGTTTATCTTCGGTTTACAAGCCCCCGAAAAACCTACTACTTTCAAGCGACCTAGATGCCCTACTCAGCGGATCGGAGCCAACCATTCTTGCAGGCGATCTAAACTGCAAGCACCAATCTTGGAACAGCCGTCGTTCTAATCCAAACGGAAATAAGCTGCGAGCCTATGCAGATGCCAACAATCTTGCCGTTCAAGGCCCAGCTGAACCTACTTTCTTCCACCGAGCTGGTTACACGCCTGATATCTTAGATATTATTGTTGCGAAAGATGTAACAGCATCAATCGAACTGCTTTCCATCTGCGACACTAACTCCGACCACAACCCAGTTTTGGCTTTGTATAATGGTGGCTTAAATGATGCACACCAAACTACAACCAAAAGGAAAATAAATTGGAACAGATTCACCCAAATCCTAGAAGAAGATTTGCGCTGCGATGTAGCACTGACAAACGAGGAAGAAATCGAAAACGCAATAGAGTCATTTACACTTAAAACCAACGAAGCAATAGAAAAATCAAGTACGTCGTACGAAAGCCTGCAGTCTAAAACAGAAATTTCCAGCGAAACGCGGGACCTAATTACATTGAAAAATCGAAAGCGCAGATTGTGGCAAAGGTACGGCGACATTCAAGCACGTACCGCAGCAAATAATCTTGCAAGAGAAATTAAACAAAGAACCCGCGAACACAAAAATGAAAAATGGCAATCAACCCTGGAAGAGCTTACGCCCGAAGACAATTCACTCTGGCGTGTGACTAAAGCAATTCGGAACAAAAAGATCAACATTCCACCGATTCACGGGCCAAATGGAATGTGCTTTAGCATCGAAGATAAAGCCAACACATTTGCGGATCGACTGGAGTTACAGTTTAGCCCAGTATTTTCCAACTGCGACATCGACCACATCGATTCGGTTAATAAATCTGTAAACAAGTTTTTACAAGCAAACAACGAGGAAAGTTCAACCTTCACAACTCCAACCGCAGTCTTCAATATTATTCAAAATCTTCCTGCCCGAAAAGCACCTGGTCCTGACGGAATCACAAACACAATCCTGAAAAATCTCGGTCATAAAGGCATAGTAATGCTAACAAATATTTTTAACGCAGCACTGCGCTTGAATTATTTTCCGAAGCAATGGAAAATTGCCGACATTGTGGTTATACCAAAACCTGGAGAAAACCATTCGTTTCCGCAAAACTACCGACCGATGAGTCTTCTGAACACGATCGGCAAAATATTTGAAAAAAATGTGCTCACTCATCTTCAAACATGGGCGGACAACAAGAAAATTATTCCCGAAGAGCAACATGGCTTTCGGAAAAACCATAGCACACTTCACCAATTATTACGCGTAACCGAATATATCACGCAAGGATTCAATAGGCACCAGTCAACCGGTGCCATTTTTCTGGATGCTACCAAAGCCTTCGATTCCGTCTGGCACCGGAGCATCATATATAAGCTCATCAAATTTGACTGTCCGAAATGGCTTATTCAAACAATAAACAACTACCTTGTGACGGTTCGTAAAATTGAGATTTATAATTGGCGCGCTTGACTTCTATTAGTCATGCCGTGTATTGTTTTATCGGCCCGGCTAGCTCAGTCGGTAGAGCGGTTAGAACTCGAGAATTTTTTGAAGCGACGCTCTCTTGGAGCGCGGTCGAGACACGGGTCGGTTGTGTTTGCGTTTGCAACTTGCATTGTTTACACATTATAAAGATATTAGTTTGGTTGATGATTTTGATTCAAATTAAATATTAATCGTATTGACGAAGATAAATCAACCTCAGCGTCTTGGACTTTGTCCTGGGTAAGTTTTTATTAAGATTACTTTATCGATAACGTTGATTTTTAGAGTACGAAGCGTGGAGATTTTTTTTCGTTCGAACGGCCATGCGTTCAGTTAAATTTTAATCTGTAATCATCGAGTGGTAGAATCGCTGAATTAAAGTAATTTAGTCAAATCTGAGATTTGCAGTTGTAATAACGCGAGTTATTGCTAATATTTTTGGAATTTTTAGTGAATTTATTGGTTGTGTAAACAATGTGATTGGCATGCGAGGATACACCGCTCATGTTCGAGGTCGCGGGGTTGTTGTATTTGTTTAACTTAAATTAAAGTAGATATATATAAATATTTTTTGAATTTTGGGGTAATTTCAGAACCAAAAGGGGTTGGGGAAAGGATTTAATTTGGGTCGTGGGTAATTTTGGCGTTCACATCAAAGTTGTAACGTAATGCGACGAATAGCAAGCACTCTACGAAATTTAATAAATGTTTTATGAGAAGCCTGATTTAACAGTAGACTGAATGAGATCAATGTGAGAGTCTTGGGGCGATAGTAGTGTTAGTGAAGAGAGTGTGTGAAAAATACGCGCGTTTGCGAATCTGGAAGATAATTGCATAAACACCTCGGTTAAGAATTTAAATAGAGTTGAATTATTTAAATCGTCGAGTGTTGTATTTAAATAATAAGTAGTATTATTTAAATAGTTGCTTAGTTTTCGTTAGGGCCGCCGTGAAATTGGATTGTTTAATATTGGCCTGCGAACGTTTATGGAATTATCAACCACACACCACCGAAACTTCCAGTAATTACTTTTATCCTAAACTCCCAGTTGTGATCGTCTTTAGTGTCAGATCATCTTTTCTTCATCTACTATTTTCTTCTTCTTCTTTTCTTCCGTTTTCTTCTCATTTCAAATAGTAAAATTTTTTTATTACTTAATTAAAATAAATGATTATCAGTAAATAGTACTGTATAAAGTAAAATATCTGTTTTAATAACGGTTAGCTACCGTTTTGTTTGGAGCACACAATTTGTCTCCGTTTTGTTTTGGAACAGTAACTGTTGGGTAAAAATCAATTTTCAGGTGCAACTAGGGCCTTAGGTGCGGTTGTTCAAGTGTGATGCAGAGGCGACCATTGAAGATTGGATCAGCTGACGGACCGCGGGGAAAAGCTCACAACTACAGTCGTGGATGGCATCGTTTTAAGCTGTGGACTTCGTGTAGGCTACCATTATTACAGCCGTATTAATTCCACTTCTGCCAGATTAAATAGTTTCGAAGAGCACCGCGTGTTCAGACAACGTTCGTATCCAATTGCTATTCACTGTTCGGATTCCGTGAGGAAGCATTGTCGATTACGGCGCCCCCCGCACTTGAAGCAATCGCACGGAAGAACTAGCTAGAATTGTCCCGCACCAAACAAACAATTTGTAAGCCCAGTGGTCTACGTTCCATCGATTAAATAGGTAACCGTTGTTAAATCAAAGATTGTTATTTCATTCAAATATTAACGTAAGACTGAATATGTTTAAATAGTTTAGTTTTGAATTAAACATTGGATTTTCGATTATTTTGTTTAATTATTTTATTTAAGTACTTTGTTTAAGTATTATTAAATTGTAATATATATATTTTTTTCAAAGTTTTTTTATATTAGACATTAAGATTGATATTAAATATATAAAAACAAAATAAAAAAAAAAAACTTTGTGGCGCCCTCTTCTTATTTAAAAAAAAAAAGCCTCTCAGTTCCTACCAGTGTTAAGGAAACTAGGTGTGTATTTGCCGTGCATTCTCTCCGACTATAAGTAAAAAAGCAGCCGTTGCACATATAGCTACAAAGGTAGGTGTTTTGAAATAAAGTATTTTAAAAATTCAAACAATACTACGACTTGGACGTTATAACCTCACGAACAGAAAATTTCGTGTTAAAATCGGAAATGAATATTCCGCAATAAAATCAGTCACAGCAGGGGTTCCGCAGGGATCACTATTAGCACCGCTATTATATAATATATATACTGCGGATCTTCCGAAGACCAACAATACCATCATTGCGCAAAACGCTGATGACACGGCGATTCTAACTCGGTCCACGAACGCTGACTGCATCACCAATCGTTTGCAACAATCAACAAACGAACTGGAAGACTGGTACTCTAAATGGAGAATAGCAATCAATACGAGGAAAAGCGCCGGTGTATTCTTCACCAGAAGACGCACCAAAACCAATGCAAACATAACCATGTTTGATGAAGAAATTGAGTGGAAGCCCGAAGTAAAATATCTAGGACTCCACCTAGATAAAAGACTATCGTGGCGGTCAAACGCCGAAAAAGCAGTTTCCAAAGCCCGGAGGTACATGGCAACGCTATATCCATTAATTAACAGAAGAAGCCACCTTGATATAAAAAACAAGCTTCTACTTTACAAAACAATAATCCGACCAGTCATGACTTACGCTGCGCCAATATGGGGATATGCAGGATCAACTACCATAAAAAAACTCCAGACAGTTCAAAACATAGCATTGAGAATATTCACAAATGCGCCATGGTATGTGCGAAACGTCAACATCGCGCAAGATCTCAAAATGATCCCAATTGAAGATTTTATTAAAGACCTGTCTAAAAACTTTTTCACCGAAGTAAAAATCCACGAAAACCAGACGATCAGAAACTCAATCATCGACTATGATGAAGTCACAAAGCTGAAATACAAGAGGCCGCTAACTATTCTAGCCTCACAAAGCACGTAGTGAAGCAAACGTGCAAAATCACAACAAAATACAAAAACAAAATAACCGTCAAATTTTAAAAATATTAGCCAAGATGAAGGTGAAGAGGGCACAGGATGCCCGGTGCACCGAAGAGCCAAGAAGATGTGTGTGGAAAGGCATCGCTTCTCGGACTTATGGCTAAGATGTGCTGAAAAAATCTCCAGTCGATTTTTCTTACACGATATAACATCACTAGAATTATCGATTAACATCCGTTTACTGGTAGAAATCGAGGGAGTGCATCTAAATAATTCAAACATAATACATAAATTTAGTTGTTTTCTCTTTAAGAAGCAGTGTAAACTAACCGGAAGGTGTACGAACACGTGACCTGCAGTGTGCCTATCGTAATGCATGGCAAAGTGCGCAAACCTCCAAAATCGCGCGCGCAAGTGGCCCCATCTTTGTGCTTTCACTAAAACTACTCTTAAACTTAAAACAACTCAAAATAAATACGACTTTTTTCTTTGTCTTGTTTAATTTTCTTTATTTCCTATTAATGCTATGCAAACATTTATTATAAGTACTAACAACTTTTGTTACATGCGCATTGTGCATGTTTATAATAATAATTACACTATTATTCACATTAAAAGCTTGTGTAAATACGACGCGTATAAACAATAGGTGAACAAAACGCGACGCGAGACGGAAACTCTATTACGCTGTGGCATCCCTGCTCATCAACATTCTTCTGCACTGAACAAAATTGTTCTGCTGGCTTCAACTCCAACAAGTGGACGAGTTCGAACCAATCACTGGTGCGACATCTCAAAGAAGTCCACCTACTAAAAATCACCAACTACATCAATAAATGTAGATATTGCAGAGCAACGCTCGGACCAAGACCGTTGCAGAAACGCTCCTGCAGCCGATGCTGGGGCCCTGCCGCCAGCGAACAGGGCCACACAAAAATATCCGCACGCCAGTACACAGTGCGAAATGTCGTTCCCGAGCCAACGTAGGTGGAACAACCACGAACGACAAGCACATCGAATTGCGCCTCGCCGAGCTGAATCACAGGTGCCGCTTCCAATTCCATTGACTCGACCATCTGGACTCAACACTCTACAAATACCACCATCGCCAACTCCAACAGCTAGCAGCAGTACATCTGAGCCAAGCTGTACTCTGTCACCACCAACGGACACCCCACCACCTGACATCACAGCCGGTGATGTTGAATCCTACAAGGACAACAATGCCGTCGACGAGAACGATGATGATAATTCTATTATTAATTCTTTCCACATCCCTTTTGCCTCATCATCATTGCCCTTGGACTCTTACTCTACCTCTGCCTACTCAACTTCGTCTATCACGGCTGCCTCCTCTCCAATTGAAGATCCAAGCGCGTCCTACGACATGATGCTAACGAGATTGCACCGCAATAACCCACCCGTTGCGTCATCACCGAGTGTCGCGCGCACACCGACTTCGATGCGTATCGAGTAGCAACGCTCAGCTGATAACTCGTCATCTTTATTCAACCACTCTACTCAACCGTCTGTCCACGATGCGTCGTCGGCAGGCCAAAACTTGACATCATCTCCATCTCAATTGTCACTAATTTCGCCTGTGTTAGCGTCTGCAGACGTTGCCACTATATCACATCACGCAGCTATGATGCCAATGCCAGTAGTAGCACCAATAGCACTCAGCCAGCGCACGATTCTACTGTCGTTACACAAACGCCCACTGTTGCAGATGATGGCCCTCCTACTACTCAGCAGGATGCTACACCACTTTTGCCATACTATACTCAATTACAGGACATCGAAAAATGTGCCTGTAACCTACAACGCTGGCAACAGTTCATTACCACGCTCGACGAGATAATGAAGAAGGTACACACTGCGATGAAAATCAAACCTCACACACCAAACTCATCACACATCACTTCGTCACGAACCAGACGCACCTCCGACCCAGAGGACGCGCGATTTATACAACGATTGTATCGTAACAATCGCCGACGTGCCATACGTCTCATTCTTGGCAAGACCGGCGACACCTGTCAGATTCCTGTTGACAGAGTACATGACCACTTTAGTCGCACATGGTCGGCGCGACCTGTCCATCAACTTCACTACCAACATGTGAACGACCGACCTGAAGTAAACTCAGCAAAATTTACTAGCGCAGAAGTTCACAAAATATTACGTAGAGCTGAAAACACCGCCCCCGGCCCGGACCGAGTTACATACAATCACTGGAAGCTCATGGACCCAGATGCCAGTATTCTCACTGTCATCTTCAATATATGCAGAAAAAATGAGAGAATTCCCGACACGTGGAGACAATCTACCACCATATTGCTCCATAAGAAGGGCGACAAGGATAACATCAACAATTGGCGTCCAATCGCGCTGTTCAACACCATTTATAAACTACACTGGCTGTTGGGCTGCGCGTCTCATGGATCAATGCTACAGGGGCAATTCACCCAGCGCAAAAAGGTTTCATGCCCCACGACGGTATTCTTGAACACAATTTCGCTTTGAAAAAAGCCATCAATAGTGCCAGAAGCGGATCACGCGAGCTGTGTGTCGCTTGGCTCGACTTATCTAACGCATTCGGCTCCGTTCCACATACCGCCATTACTGACGCTATTAGCGCTGCCGGTACTGGCGACCGGTTTCACACCATCATTGCTAATATTCTCCAGGACAACACCACCACAGTAAGAACATGTGACAGGGTCACAGATTCTATATGCATCAATACAGGTGTAAAACAGGACTGCCCCCTAAGCGGCCTCCTTTTTAACATGGCAATAGATCCAGTACTGCACCAACTTCACGACAAAGACGCTCTCGTAGCTGGTAACAACGGCTCACAAGTACTAGCCTATGCTGATGACATCGCCCTCTTATGTCATTCGTCACATCAACTACAAGAGAAACTTAATATCGCGTCAAATATCATAAACCAACTGAACATGCGATTCAATCCGACCAAATCGAGAATGTTGCACATAGGCCACGCAGTTGACACTCACATCCGTGTCATTCCAATGAGTGTGGAGATCGCTGGAATTACCATTCCCAACATCACCGATGAATTCGATACCGAAATATTTCTTGGCATGCCAATAGGTTTCGCACCGATCCCAGGCAACGCTGATCTCCATAAATTCTTTGCCACAGGCCTGAATATACTTCAGTCTAAATTAACACCTTGGCAACGCCTCGACGCTCTCAAGACGTTCATCATCCCATCCACGCTGCATATCATGCGGACTGGTACCCATGGCAAAACCGAGTGGAATGATATCGACCGCATTTTCAGAGCAGAAATTAAAAAAACTCTATATTTACCGCAAGAAGCCGCAAATGAATATATTTATGGACCCCGTTCGGCTGGTCTAATATCAATTCCAGTCGTACCCGAGATGTCAGACCACGCCCTGATTGATGCTGCATTCAAACTGCTTACGTCGCGCGACAATGTTATCGCTCTAGGTGCACGACAAGATCTTGAAGCTGTTACCAGTGCTCGAGCCGGACAGCAGGCCAACGACTCACTATGTGGCCGATATTTAAGTGGCGACTCCACTGCGCCTCTGCTTAGGCGTTCATCAGGTCTAAGCAACGTAAGGACACGCGCCAGACGAGCCACATCCCACATAGATATCACTTGGTCATTCAATGAAGGCTGACCATCTATATCTATCTCTATCCCAAACGGAAAAACTCTAACCATCTGCGATCGGCAAAAAATTCTATTTTCGTTGCAAGAAAAACTACAAAAAAGCTATCTCGAACGACTACTCACGCTTAAAAGCCAAGGCAAGGCAATCGAATGTGTCGCTTCATCGGCAATAAATAGCCACTTCCTCACCGATGGATCGTACACCCGTTTCGCCGATTGGTGGTTTATACATCGAGCAAGACTTAACATTGTACCATTGAATGCCAATCGTAAAAATCGTTTAAACGAACAGGACCAACGCTGCAGACGTTGTAATTATGGGCGGAAACACTTTCTCACGTACTACACCACTGCATGAGGTACGCTCACGCTTATCAGTTACGACCTAACAACATCGTGAGCCGGATCAAGAACGCAGCTAAAACTCGATATAACATTGTAGCTGAAAACCAGAATGTCGCACGGCTTCCACTTAAACCGGACCTAGTTATCGCCCGATGACGTAATGAAATTATTGTCGATGTCACTGTCGTCTTTGAAAACAGACTACAAGCTTTACAATCAGCATACGACGAAAAAATCACGAAATACGCTCCGCTTGTTACCATCCTGAAAAACTACTTTGAGAACGTAACCACTCTACTAGGTTCATTGGGAACATGGTTCACACGTAACGATGCCCTACTCAAAGTGCTCTGCACCCGCAGTTACGGAAAACTTTTACGCAAGCTATCTATAAGCGACACAATACGCTGGTCAAGAGATATATATATATATATATATATATATATATATATATATATATATATATATATATATACGTTGAAATTGAAATTTAAATTATTTAAATTATTAGGTATATTTTCTGATATATGAAAATGTTTAAATATTATTATAAACTAGCAGTTGCCCGCAGCTCCGCCCGCGTACGTTTTTATTTTCTCTGCGTGTAAGTGTTTATTTTGTAAAAAAAAGTATTTTTCCGTGGAAAATTGTAGCATGTAGCGGCTACATTCATTTATTTTTTGCATAGTTATTTTATGTAACAGATACTAGAGTTTAATTTGTTTAATTTTAATTTGAATTTAATTAATAAATGTATAAAACTTACTATGTGTTTTTTTCAGTTTTTCATACTACATATGACTACAGTTAGAAATTAAATCTTTCACAATGAGTAGCACTTATACCAGCTGTCAAAAATACATTTAAAGTCAATGAATTTGCAAAAAATCAATATCGGGTAAGCAGGGGGTCTACCCAAAACCGAAAAACATGGCAAGGGGTCTACGAGGCAAAAAAGTTTGGGAACCTCTGCACTATATCATCTACTAAAACAAAAAACGAGGAAAAAACGAATCAGTGGATAAAACGAAGACGACCAGAAACATCAGTATTACCTTCAAGTCAACTGTCAAAACATTATACTGATATAGC
This sequence comes from Clivina fossor, assembly GCA_963966155.1. Taxonomy (NCBI): domain Eukaryota; kingdom Metazoa; phylum Arthropoda; class Insecta; order Coleoptera; family Carabidae; genus Clivina; species Clivina fossor. The sequence continues at coordinate 15,298,498 of OZ014558.1, forward strand.
ATTAGTAAAGCATGAATTAATTTCTCTACAATTAGAAAACTTAAAAAAAGATACCGTATTGCGTCGTCAACGTGAGGAGGAAGAATTTATAATAAGAAAAAGAATTCTGGAAATAGATTTGGAAATTAAAGAGGAAACATTAAAAAAATGCGACAAAATGTTTAAATTTAAAGTATGTAGTTTATTATTTAACAGTAAAAAATGTTTTAGAACTTATTATTTAGAACTTAAGTAAGAAGTTATTGTTTTTATTCAGTAATATTTTATATTGTGTATTCTCTATTTATATAAATGAAATTCTTAGCATTTATAACTGTCTAAAATAATTTTCAATAAATTCGTTCCGAATGTTTATTCCTGTCGCAGCACCACCTTGATTGTCAGGCATAACAATATTTGGAACTTGGATTTGTCCATTATCAATTAGTACTTGTAAAATATTTGGATCAACGGCATCCTCTAAAGGTCGCTCTTCTTCATCTCTTTGTAAAGTAATATTATGAAGTACTGCTGTTGCTATAATTATAGAAAATAATGTGTCTAGTTTTAATCGACAACCATATGCCAAAACTGGAAATCGCCTTTACCAGACTCCAAATAATCTCTCCACAACGTTGCAATTATTAAAAATTGTTGAATCATGAGTTGCTCCGCCCCAACGTGCTACTACGTTCATAATTTTTAACTTTGAATTGCATATAGCTTGTACATTAATCGAAAAATATTGTTTTCGATTTCTAAATATTTCAGCACCATTTCCACCTAATTACAATTTATTTATTTTATGTCAAATACGATTTATCGATACTATATTCATACCTGGAGATATTATTCTGACATGTGTGCAATCTATTGCACCGATTATACAAGGAAAACCAGCGATTTGAAAAAAAAATTGCGTTTTATTAATTTCATCTTGAGGCTGAGGAAAAGTAACGTAATTTCTTTATAATGATATAGCATGAGAAACGCGAGGTATGATTCTATATACGGTTGATGTATGTTGTACTCCTGCAAAGTCTGCGATAGATAACAAATGATTTCCAGTCGCATAATATCTTAACGCTATTAATAATTGGTTCATTGGTGAAACAGACTGGTTCCTAAAAATAAATAAAAATAAAGAAAAACGAAGCTACTTATTTTTGGGAAAACTTACATATCATATGGAATTTCTAAAATGTGCTCTATCTCTGTCAATAAATTCAAAACTGATAACTTTTTTAATCGATATCTTCTAAAGAAAGATAATTCATCCAATAAATTAAAATAATTACTTCTTTCGTATATATGACGAGGTATACCGTAATCATTTATTTCCATGATTACTAGTTCTTCAATATCATCATCTGATTCTAATAAATCCATTTCGTTTGCCGGTTCCATTTCGAATTTGACAAATACTTCACACATATCACTAATTTTGAGGTTAAGTTACACTTAAGCCATAGATATTTACCGCTTAAGTTAAGGAAAATTTGACATAAATTAAGTATAACTTAGTCAACGGTGCAATTGATATTTAGTATTTAAGTTTTACTTAAGAGTTTAGTGTAAGCGGTGCAAACGGCCATAAAAGATCCAGATTAATTGTTACAGATGCACAAACGGTCAGGAAGAGTTAGAAAAAATGAATCAAAATCCCGCAATAAATATATTAGAATTAAGTAATGTTTACATATATATATATATAAACTCGCATTATAGTTACTATAAATATAATCTTAGTAGTATAAACGTAGAATATAGTAAAATTACAACGCATAAAAATGAACTGCTTTTTAATAAAAAAAAAATATAAATATGAACGAGAGTTACAAGCTTACAAACGAAATAAAAGAAGATTAATATATGGATTAAAAAGTGTAATAAAATCAATAACCGGAAATTTAGATTCTTCTGATGCTCAAAAATAAGAAGAATTGTTCAATAAAATTAAACAAAATCAACAAATATTGCAGACACAAAGTTTAGAAACAATTAGAGCTAACAAAGAAATGATTAATAAGTTTCGAAAATGAGAACGTTACACCGATGTCAGCAGAGTTTGAAATTCATAAGAAAACAATTGACAAGTATAACAAATTAAAACGCGAAATACTTGATCAAAAGGATGTTTTATGTCTAGAGTTCGACTTTGCTCAGAATCTGCCGCTTCCAGAGCTCCCCGTTTCAGAACAGTTTTACCGCCGATTGTTGTGGCTCTACATCTTCAATATTCACGTTCTTAAGATTGACCGAAGCTACATTTTCCCCTTACTTGATGGCTCCTTGAAGAAAGGTGGAAATACAGTTGTTAATTGTTTACTTTACGTAATAACTGAAGAGTTAAAATTGGTGTACAATTCAAAAATCGTACTTTTGTCTGACGGATGCGGTGGACGGAACCGCAATTATTTAATTATGCACTTTTTGTCGATGATATCAACTAACTTCCAGATCCCAATAAGCCATATTTATCCCGTAGTGGGTCACTCGTATTGCCAGTGCGATCGAAATTTCGGGCTATACGGACAAAAAAAAAGAAAATAGAACGCATCGAGACGGCAGATGAGTATATCGAACTTATAAAAAATTCGAGAAACCCACCTTTCACTATTGTTAAACAAGAAGTATTAGATATGAAAAATTTCGAGACAATCCAGCTGAAAAAAAGTAAACATGTTTCAAAAGATCAGTAAAGCTGTAAAAATTGTCTGTTATCCAAACGGAGAAATCGAGTTTTACAGCAATTATAATGCAAAACCCCAATCGTTTCAAATTGATAAGAATGTAACATTAGGATGTTTTGAGAATGCCCCCCCCCCCCTCCACCAACCGTTGGAATTACAAAAGAAAAATTAAAAGATATAAAAGCGTTGTATCGTTACCTATCTGCGAAAGGTAAAGCGTTTTTCGATAAGTATTACGAATCTGCGAGTTCGAAAAAATAAAAACCATATATATAAAATTATCGTGGATATTTTATCGATGTTTTCATTGTGCAAATTTCATTGTTATTAATGTGTTGTTATCTTTGTGTAAGATTTTTGTTTTGTTTGTTGTCCTTATTTTAATGTTCAGTGTTTTCTTGATTAATAAACAAATTTGAAATTATTCGTATTACTTGTATATTTTTTACTGATTTGGTAATTGAAAAACATAATTTTCAACTGTGAGTGATTTGTTGATTAATATAAATATACTCAAAATGATACTGTGAATACGCTATTCGGCACTCGGCGCCAATGCCAGCCGACCACCCGCATCGGACGCGTCGATAGACAAATGCTCATAACTTTTTAAGTTTTCAATATTTTAATCCGAAACTTTGACAAAATAATCTCCATACCATACCGAACAACTTTCTCACTGGAATAATGTTCATCGACAATTTTCGTCGCACACTTTTTTGAGTGAAAGTCAAAAAAGCGCGAATTAAAACGCTTCCATTTTCACATTTAATTTGCATAAACAATTGTGTATTTACTATAAAGTTTGTATAGATATTTTGCATCGCTGAAGTCTCCTCTTTCGGTTTCTCGAAGAAAAAACGGATTTCGTTTATATTTGTCCGAGTTATCGCGATTTTAGTTTTACAAAACACGCGATTTCAATCAAAAAAACGCGCTCTTAAAAAGTTTGTTTTTATTTTTTTGTATTGTTTGGAATGTTGGATAAAAATAAAATAAATATGAGAAAATGTAGAATTTTATGCTTTACAATGTTATATTTTTTTCCAATCGTTTTGACCAACTTTTGAAATTTCGCTTTTTCATTGGGTTTCGACTTATGTTCGGCCACCGTTCGAGCGTACGGCGTCTTATAGAATCCGACCCTTCAATTGAACCACCCTTGTTGATACACAATGGTGAAATATGTACCCCTAATACTGAGTCTCTGAAGAGTATTCGTTCAAGTACACCTGAAACGAATACAAAAAAAAAAGAAAAGCTTCCACAAATATTTCACAATTACTTGAGAATGTTCTAAAACAAAACCAATTACAACATGAAAAAGAAATGGCAGCAAAAAGACGTTTTAATGATATATTAGAAAAATATTGTGACAATAATTCGTTAGATAATAACAATAAAATTTTATCAGGATACATAAAAGTATAGAAAGAAAAAAAAGGTTTGAAATTGTACATGCAGATAAACTACCAAAAATTCAAATTTATATTACTGTGAAGATCACTTTAACGTAATTTATTTTTATTTAATTTATTAGGTTATTTATTTACTATTTCATTTACTTTTGATAGTTGGCAGAATATGCAGAAAATTGGAAACCATCGGAGATAAGTTGCGTTTGAAACAAAATGTAGTGCCACATAAAAAAGCGGCAATAAATGGTTTATTTCAAATTTCACCTGAAACCAAAAAAAAATAAAATTAGACTAAAATATTCTCAAATAACTCCTGATTCAAGAAAGAGAAAACAGTATAATACTGATAAACTGGGATCATAGAAGCCGAAATTAATATTTGAAGGAATGAACCATCACAAATTTCAGAAGTTACAGTGATTTCATATACTTCTACCGAAACTAAAAAAAAACAACGTTTTGGTATACATGTTAATTTAAAAAATTAACAAAAAATGTATCTACTTCAATCAATTCTACAAAAAAGTAATAATAGTTCGTTACTAACAAAAATAAAAGATAAAACTGAAAATTCAAATAAAAAGAACATAGTTTACAAAATAGACTGCAAAAATTGTAATCTTGATTATATTGGTGAAACCATTCAATCTTTACATAAACGTTTACAACAACACAAATATCATTCCAATTTACTCAACCCTCATCACAGTGCTTTATGTGAACATCACCAGGAAACTGGACATAATTTTAATTTTGAGTCTCCACATATTCTAGCCATTGAAAAAGATCATAATAAACGGCCAACATTAAACAGTTTTCACATAACAATGAATAAAAAAGTCATGTCAATAAAAAAACAAATTTCAACAACTTTTCATATACTGCCGGTAATGTATTACATAAGATAAGTTCCCACAGATGGAACCACTCACATAAATTAAAGACACCGGTCCAAAAAAAGGGGCAGCTCCATATTTTTACGACTTTTCGTTTTTAATCGCTATAAACTAATTCAAAGGCGCTCTATCGATTAGTGCAAAAACGAGGCAGATCCGTTAACTCGTAAGGGAAATATAATGAATATATAGATGCCTCCCTATTGGATTCGGTGAAAAAATGGGACAGCTCCGGAGCTGCCTCGTTTTTGCACGGAATGAATAGTTCATATTTCACGCGCTTCGATGCGCCACCTGCCAATAATGTGAAAAACGTTGCTGTGACGTTTAATAGGTTATTAACAGCCTTAAGTTCACGTGGTTATTCCGTGCATTTTGTGAAATTTAGAGAGTTTGACGAATAATATAATTTTGTAAAATGTCGGCTAGAAATAGTCCAAGCGAACAATTTGACGTTTCGGACAGAGATCCTGATTTTTCTTCCAATGACCCTGGCCCTAGTGTTAGACACTTTTCTGTTTTCAATTCAAGTGCTGAAATTTCATCGCTGGTCCAAAGTGATTCTGGAAGTGATGGAACAGAAACAAAAAGTTGTGAAAAAACAAGTCGTCAAGAAACGAGCAAGAGATGAAAGTAAGTGGAATAGAAATATTTCTAAGAGAAGGAAAGCTGAAGGAAAATCTTACATCGGCATTAAAAACAAAAATAAATGTTTGAAAGATGAAAGAAAAACTGGCAAAAACTGTAACTGTAAATTCAAATGTTTCGAAAAAATAAGCGTCTCTGCTAAGCAAGATATTTTGGCAATCTTTAATAATATTGCTAACAAAGAGAAACAGGGCATATTTCTAGGAGGACAAATAGTTATAAAAAAGGTTGCCAGATCTAGAACTAAATTGGGTGGAGGACAAAAACGTTCTTGTTCCTGTGAATATAATATAAAAATCGGCACAATATTAACCAGGATTTGTAGAAATGCTTTTTGTTCGTTATATGGCGTTAGTAAGAAAAGGGTAGAACTTATTATCAAGCACTTGAGAGAAGACATGCGTGGAAAACACACCAATCGCCCTAATATGATACATGAGGATATAATACATCAAATTGATTCGCATATAGAGTCATTTCCAAAAAGATCGTCACACTATAGCCGCACTAAAAATGAAAATAAATTTTATTTGTCACCTGAACTAAATATGCAAAAAATACATACGCTTTATTTTCTAAAGTACGAACCCGATTAAGAACGATAAAAAAGTAAAGCCTCAAGTTACATACGACCATTTTTGTCGGCACTTTGTTTCAAATTATAATTTCTCATTTGGAAAGCCACGGTCGGACACTTGCCAGACTTGCGACAGACTGGACAAGCTCATATCAGCGGAAAAGGATGAAGAAGTAAAAAGGAATCTAGTAACTGAAAAACAGGTGCATGAAAAGAAAGCAAATTACTTTTCACACAAATGAAAGAAGATACTGCAGAAATTTCAGAGAACAAAGATGAGATGGAGCTGCTGGCTTTTGATTTTCAACAGAATATGCCTCTCCCCCACGTACCTAGTGCAGATGTTTTTTTTAAACGGCAACTGTGGGAATACAACTTTTGTGACTTTGCAGCCAGTTCTAGGAAATCGTACTCTTTCATGTACGATGAAACTACAGCCAAGAAAGTAGCTAATGATGTAGTAAGCTTTTTACATTATTTTCTTGAAATATTTGTAGCATCAACAGTGACAAAATTATACCTGTATTCTGATAACTGCAGCTCCCAAAATAAAAATCAAGTCTTGGCTCAGTATCTTTACACACTTGCAAATACTAATAGATTTGCTAAAATTTTACACCGATATCCAGAACCAGGACATAAGTTTCCTGCCTTGTGATCGGAGCTTCGGTTTAATCGAAAAGGAGAAAAGGAAACGGGAAAGGGTCGTGTTGCCAGAAGAATGGGTTGCACTGGTAAAAAATACATGCCGGAAATTTATAGTGGTTCCAGTTTCCCAAGAACTGATTTTAAACTTCACTGGTCATTTCAACGGGACTTTTAAAAAGGTCGTGTCAAACCAAAGAAAACAAAAATTTTGTGTATCTTATCGTGTCATGGAGTACACTGCAAAAGACGTGGAATGCAGCAGTTCGGCCAGTGCCTTCCTTAGAGACTTGTTTATCCTTCAGAAACATGGCGTAACGTTGACAATACCTTCTTCTACATCACTGTTCTACTCTGGACCGTTACCACTTCAGCGTCCCAAATACCTACATGTAAAAGAACTTGCAACAAAATATGTGCCTTCTGACTGTATGTGGTTTTATAACCGGCTGAAGTGTCAAGGAGAAGAAGAACCTACTCAGCCAGAAGAAGATAGCTTCACAGATGATTAGTTTGTGTTTATTTGTTACTTTTGATAACATTGTTTTCAAGACATTATGTATAATGCGGCAACAATAAAACACCCAAACATATCGGCATTGCGTTAGCGTTGTTTAAAATGACCGGATAAGTTGAAATATTTATATAATTTTATGTAAGTTTGCAAAAATTGCACGTTTCTTTTATTTCAGAAGTCGTAATGTTATACAAATTGTAAATAAATTTGGTAACTCAATTTGCTATAAAGAAGTTCAAAATTATATAATCGATTTGGCATTAGATATTGATAATGTAACAGATGAAGGTACTTTCATTCCGAAAAATATTTCAAAAAATTTATTTTTGTAATTTGTTTTTGATAATATTGATTTTCAAGTAAATACGAAAGATGGTTATACAATACATGGTATCACTCACTTGATAATTCAATATCCAGTTAACACATTTTGCAAAAGTGTTAATTATCACCATTCAAAAGAAAAAGTTAAAGTAGTCAAAAAGCTTGATTTTTAAGTTATTTAAATTTAAAAGATAGATCAAGTAGCCGAAAACTAACAACTACAAATTTTAACTATACAATATCTGAAAGAAATTATTTAATTATGTCAATTTGGAATTTAATATCACAAAATTTAGATGAACCATTAACGTGGAGTTCTTTTCATAAACATACAGTTCATAAAATTTATCCTCAAACAATTTTTGGATATGGACCATTCATTTCAACTCTACTGATCCTGATATTTTAACGAATTCAATAGATTATTTTGTTAGCATAGCTTCATATAATGGTATGAAAAAAGTTGTTATCACTGCAGATCAAGCATTATACGAGTATGAAATAATGTATGCTCTAATTAAAAAATTTCCAATTAAATACAATTGAATAATACCTAGAATGGGAGAATTTCATATTGCTTTAAATTTTTTGGGAGCAATCGGTCGTCCTATGTCAAATTCCAGTATAGAAGACATGTTAGTAGAAGCAAATATCGCACAAAGGGAAATGGCCAATAAATTGTTAGCTAATGAAGACTATTATTTAATGTTAAGAGCTCATTTCATTACATTTTCGGCCATTTTTGATTTGTATTGGAATTCTTTTGAAGAATGGTTATTTAATAATTCAGAATTAGAAAAGTATTGGAACGATTTTCATTTGTTAAATGAACAATTAAGCATTTTAACACAAACTATAAATGAAAAAAATTCTGAAAATTTTGAATTTTCAGTTAGTAAATTCTGTACATTTATTATTAAATTTAGAGACAGTTATTTATAAATTTAATAAATCGCATAAAAATAACCCAAGAGCTAGTTATTGGTACATGTACTTAGAGATGATAATGATATTAATGTGGTATATATATTCAGAGAGAAGTAGTAATTGGCTAGATCATTTAAATTCAGTAGAAGCAATGTTACCATATCTTATAAGTGCCGAGCATAGTAAATATGTTTCGTATTTACCACATTAACTATCAGATATGAAAAACTTACGAACTAATTCACCAAAAATTTGGAACCAATATAAAGAAGGAAAATTTACGGTGCATGAAAATCTACGACAGTTCAATGGTGTTTGGATAGATATGCCATTAGAGCAAACCTATAATAAAGAGAGTAAAAATCATTTATTTGAAGGTTTATCTATGAAAGATGATACCTTTAATACCGAGTTTAACAAATATAGTTTCCCAAGTAAATAATTTGATAATTTTAAATACATTAGCTACTAAATTCGAACATCATCATGAACAACGATTAAGAAGTGCACAATAAATTACCTTTTTTTAATTTAAATTTAATATGACAAAATTTGTTTAATGTCATATAAACTCATTCAAATATTGTTCTTCAATGTTCTTCAACTAAATTAAGTAATGCTAAAGAACTGGGATTAAAAGAAATTCTGTCTTCTGAACAAAATTATGCAGAATTTATTATATATATATATATATATATATATATATATATATATATATATATATATATATATATATTTACACCGGAAATTACTTCGTACATCACTCAAGGTCCCAATGGTCCCAATGAACTTGCTTCTTTTCTTATGGACTTTATAAAGGATGAAATACCTATTACTGTCAAGCATTTACATATTTTTTCTGATAGCTGCGGTAATCAAAACCGTAACCACACTATAGTAAGGCTTCTTATGGCTTTGGTTCAGACAAAGAGATTTAAAACAATAAACCAATATTTTCCAAAAAGAGGACTTTCCTTCTTGCCAAACGATTGAAATTTTGCAGCTATTAAAAAATAATCCGAAGACATGACAGAATCTATTCAATAATGGAATATGTCAACACGATTGTAAACTCATCACAAAAATCACAGTTCTTTGTAAAATTGGTGAAAAGTGAAGACATTGTTGACTTCAAATCATGGTGACCAAAATTTTACAAACGGAACAGCTTGTCAACTTGTCTCCTTTGGTAGAGGAGTGCCCAGGGAACATAAACAAACTTTTCAAATTACAAAGTTTACCCACTTTATCTATTCTTCGGATGAACCAGGTGTAGTTCAAGCTTTTGAATTTATAGATGGATTTACAAGCCATAAATTTAGACTTGCTACTTCTAATCTGGTAACTATGCCCCAGTTTGTACAAAATCCTGCTTATCCCATCAACTACAAAAAACAATGCACTATTAGACAACTAATCATCTATGTTCCTGAACAGCACAATGACTTTTATGACGAAATATTAGGTTGGCCGACAACCAAAAATGAATAAGATGTATAAAAATAAGTTTTTGTAAGCCTTTATTTCTGTTTCAATGAAAAGTTTTGAAAAAATTGCATTCATTGTTACTGATTTTAATTGTTCATTTCATAAACATCACATGTCGCGTGTATACCTTTACTATTTAGGAGTTTTTTTTTCAAATTCGTAGTATAATATAATTTAGTATTACTGTAGTTTGCATTTTTAACGTTTGGAAACAAAAGTTTTGCGTATCTCCTAATATATGTAGTTTTTTCATTTTCTGTAAAATTCTGAGACTGACATGTGCTGTTTCACAAATGACCGATTCATATATGGGTCAAATATTTTCAGAAAAAGGGTTAGAACCAGATAGGGAATATATAGAGGCAATTCTAAATTTAGATAAACCAGAAGACAAAACTGAGCTAGCTAGATATTTAGAAATGATAAAATATTCGAATAGATTTTTACCATCAGTGTCAAAAATTAGTGCGCCATTGAGAGACCTAATAAAATTAATAGTAATTGGGATTGGAAAGAGAGACTTGATCAATCGTTTAAAGAAATTAAAAAATTATTAGCAAACGCGCCGATATTATCATATTTTGATTTCAAAAATAGTATAACAATTCAAACAGATGCTAGCAAGGATGGATTAGGTTGTTGCCTTATGCAACAAGGAAAACCGATAGCATATGTATCAAGGACTTTAACAAATACGGAGCAAAAATGGGCTCAGATAGAGAAAGAATTACTAGCGATTGTTTTTGCAGTAGATAAATTTGATACGTTCATATATGGTCACAATGATGTAACTATACATTCAGATCACAAGCCGTTAGAAGTGATTATAAAAAAGGATTTAAGTAAATTATCTATTAGAATAGAACGAATGAGTTAAGATATTTCAAATTTAAAAGTAGTTTACGTACTTGGTCGTGAGTTATATATAGCGGATACATTATCTAGGGCAATTTAAAAAAAAAAATAAAAGATGATCCAGAACTAGAATACGCGATTCATTCCATAGTAAAGAATTTTCCCATGACGCTCAAGAGCACAGAACAATTTCAAAGTTGCACGAAGGAAGACCTAGTATTATCAAAAATAATAGATTTTTGTGAGACAGGATAGTGATAAATGGAACTTATCTTTAGATTTATTACCATACTGGAAAATCAAAGATCAATTAAATGCATGCGAAGTATCAGTAATTATTCAAAAAAATTGTTGTACCTAATACTCTTAGAGCAGAAATGTTGAATTTATTGCACGAAGGGCACCTAGGAATAGAAAAGTGTAAAGCGAGAGCGAGACAACGTTTTTGTTGGCCTAACGTTAGTATAGATATAGAAAACTGTATTAAAAGATGTAAAATTTGTAATAAGTTTATCAAAACGAATTGTAAAGAAGATTTATTAAGCTATGAAATACCAGAAAGGCCTTGGCAAAGAATATCAGCAGATCATTTTACCTATGTAAATCAAGTTTATCTGGTGCTGTAAGATGCTTATTCAAATTGGTTAGAATTACTAAGTTGTAAAGATAAATCTAGTAAAGCGATTAAAACAAGTACTTTCTAGATTTGGAAGTCCAGACATTTTAGTTTGACAATGTTCCATTTACCAGTCATGATATTAAATTATTTGCTAACGAATTGAGTTTCGAGATTGTATCAAGAAGTCCTGAATATGCTCAATCAAACGGGTTAGCAAAAAAGGCTGTAGATATTGTTACGGTTTGATTTTTCTAAACGATATGCAACCTTCTTGTCGCAAGGGAATTCGGGTCGTCTATTGGTATTCGTCGCTTATGCGAATTAAAATTTGGTAAATACTTGTCAGTATTGGTATTCGTTGTATGTTCGAATTAAAATTTGGCATAGACTGGTCAGTATCGGTTCATTCGCTGAGTCGTGCATACGTTAAATATTTGGTGGTATTTGGAGAAGCATATTTTGGGCTATTGGGACCACTAATCGACTGTTGTCGGATTTGAAACTGTGCACAAGCTTAAAGAAAGGGTTTTTCTACGACTTATTGTCGGATTTGAAGCAAAAAACTCAGCGATTAAACTTACTCGAGAGCCGCCTTCCAGCTTAGGTAATTGTTGTTTAATTTCATACGTTTACTGAGAAATATTAATTATTACTATTGTTTTCTTGCATATTCATATGTTTTGATATTCAGTAAATCATATTAAAGTATAATTTCTTTGTGAAAAGTAAAACTAGCGTAAATAAGAAAAACGTGGCTTCGAGCGCACGTTACCATACACGACACGTTTAATTAACAACATCGTTTCAGGCTCTCTTCGTTTCCGTCGTTCTTTTTCGTTACTCGTTATCTTTCTTGGTTTTTGGATTGTACTTTGTACTTTTGGATCTATTATTATTGTCGTATTATTTTACGATTAATTGGAATCGTTCACTTTGGGATTCACTTTGGAGCAATTATTGGAACGATTCTGGGATCTTGGAGTTACGGAATTGAGTTCGAACCTTGGCAACACCATTTCATATTCGGCTAGACTGAATCGGACGGCAGTACCAGTTGGTAGAAGAATCCGGCATCAGGAACTCGCTGGATGCAGCAGGATCGAAAGCACTACAGCTAAGGATTCATTATTTATTTATCTTACTGTCAATTATTCAGCTAGTCAATATTGTCGCGTAATTGTTCGAACTATAGTATTATTTAGATAGGTTATTTAGTTAGGATTCGGAATTATTGTGTTTATTTTATTTGTATTTGTTTAATTAATGTTAGTTCAGGCTATAGGTTAGGTTATTATTGATATTTATACCCATTTGAAGATTATTACGAATATTATTGATTTTATATAGATCTGAATATCAGATTATATAATCGGTTATTTCTAGATTTAGGTTATTTGGATTTTTGATATTGTTGTCGAGATTAATAGATCAGTTTGTTAACTTGTGGCTGATAAATTTAAGAGGATTTATTCCTGATAAATCATTTGTAATACAATTGTTGAGATCAACATAATTTATCATATGTTCAGTTTTGTGATCGGGTATAGAGCACAGATCTATCATTTGACATTATTTGTACGTAGTAGATTATTCACTACTCGTTTGAGCGTGTCTGCGTTCGTCGGTTTATTCTTATTGTTATTATCAAGTAGTATTTCCTACTTTGTCGTTAGGCCGGTTATTTACGATATCCGTGGTCGACCTCGCGATTCCCGTCAATGCGAAGCCGAATACGACGCACTTTCGTATTATAAACCAACGTCGTCGAACCGATCAACCGAGCGAATTTATAATATCTTGGATTATTACATCGCTTACTTTAGATACAGTTCACGTGACTCTAAACTCGAATTAGCGTTCGAAATATCGTTCGATTGTATTCGGAAGAAATTAACTCTTATAATTTACTTGTTTACTGTAATCTTATACGTTTAGTATTTAATATATTTGTTATTAAGAATCGTGTTGGAATTTTCTTACGTCGTCTCCTGATATCAAGTTTATTTCAGTATTGGTACCGTTCATTGCTTTGGCAACCCATCGGAGCTGTTGACCGTTCTGAAGGGTTTATAATAGCGTTCCGGCTGGTCAACTGGCGCCCATATTATTAATATTAATTTGTATATTTATATATACTATTGCTTGCTAAGTGAGTTTTGGACAACATTACCGCACGACCGTCTCCACTGCAAGCTAGCCGCGGAAGTGCCAAGCAAAAAGGAATTTTGGTAGCAATATTTATAAATTGTTAATAAAGAAATGTAGAGAGGAAAATAAAGATTTATATGCGGCCTTGATGCAATATCGAAATACGGCACTGAAAAATATAAATGCAAGTCCGTCACAATTGTTAATGGGACGAACTTGTAAAACAAACTTACCGATAAGTACAGAATTACTTAAAGAACAGTTTAATAAAACAGATGTTCCCAATAAAATAGCCTTAAAACAAATTATTAGTAGTAAGCAGTATAATAAAAATGTTAAAGTATTACCAGAATTAGATAAGAATGAAAATGTAAACACATATTATCATGTAAAAAAAGAATGGCAATCAGGAAAAATTGTAGACCTAGATCGTATTTGGTTAAAACAGAGTCAAATAAAATAACAAGAAGAAATAAGAGTGATTTACGGAAATCTCAAAATGAATATAAATTATTACCCACATACGATTTGGATGATACCATAGAATTAAGTGAAAATAAAACTGTAGGAGATCAGGGAGACAAGTTGGTAACAGGACAGCAGAATCAAGGAAAGTACATAACTGGTCGTGTTATTAACCCACCTTCAAAATACAGGGATTTTGTAACTGAAAGGAATGGGGATGTGTAATATTTATATGGGACTGTCTCCATTGCCGTCAACGGCAACATAGTATTTTGCCGGCAACTACAGTATTACCACCTATCCGCCACATGGATAACTAAGCGATTGAACTTTATAGTAGCGAGCTGTATGCTTTCGCGGTTTTTTACCTGTACAGGTACAAAAACCATCACTATATATAGCTTACAGGTAACAAATTTAAATACCATAATACTTATATTATTATTATTATGTTTGTTTTTTCACGCCGATTAATCGTTACGGTTTTTTTATTATTATTATTATTATTATTATTATTTTATTTTTTAAGATTGCCAGTATGTTTAAAGTTGGAGATAAATTTGAAAGCTTTGAGCAATTTCAATCAAAGCTTCATGAATATGAGAAAGCTACTTTCAATAACTATTGGATACGAGATTGTTGAACATTAAAAAATCAATTAAATAGATTTCCAAATGGTGTTGCGGCTCAAGCCAGCACCAATTTGAAATGCTATAATTTACGGATTGCATGCATCAAAGGAGGTAGACAACACGTAGCAAAAAATTTTAAGAAAAGAATGTTAACTTTTAAACAAGGTTGTCCAGCAGGACTGTTTCTTAAAATATTTACAACTTCAGGAAATAAATGAAGAACACAAACCACACTGTTTCAAAAACCTTATTTATTACGCTACCACATCAACGATTAAATTTGCCAGCAGAAATTAAAGTATCATCTCAGCAAGCACTGCAAGCGCGAGGTAATAAGAAAATTATTCAAAATAAGATTATAGAACATACAGGATGTTTAATTATACTGAAAGATTTATCAAACCTTAATAGAAAAACAGAATGTAAAAAAGGATTTTCTGATTGTGTAGACATTTCAAAAAATATTTATAACTGTGATGTCGATGTGCTCTGTGATAGCGAAAAAAATCTTTTATCTTTATATTTTCAAGACGTAGAAATGAAGGAAATATTTGCTGTTTATCCTGAAATAATATTTGTTGATGGAACTTATTGTCTTCACGCAAGCAAAGCGGCAACATATTTAATTATGGTAGAAGATTCTGAAGGAAATGGGGTTGTAGTTGCTGCAGGGATATTATTAAATGAGAATGAAGAAACAATAGACTGGTTTATTAAACAATTCAAAAAATGCAATCCGAATACGGCAAATATCAAAGTGATTATGTCAGACAAAGATAGTAAAAAAAGACTCTCTTTTAAAAAGAATTTTCCTGATGCATCTCTCCAAATTTGTTTATTTCACACCCTGCAAATTTTTAATAGACAAGTTAGCCAAAAAAATATGAATATTAGTAACGAAGAATGTGAAACAGCAAGACTTTTTTTAACAAAATTAGCGTATTCAACATCAGAAAGTGTATATGAAGAAGAATTTAAAAAAATGAAAACTTCATTGCCTAAAATTGTAAGTGATTATTATGAGAAAAACTGGCATCCAATAAAGGAACAATGGGTCTTGTACCTCACATGTAACAATAGATCGTTTTTAAATAAAACAAATAATAAACTAGAAAATTTAAATAAACAATTGAAATAAGTAATATTAAAATATTCTAATTTAGAGGAATTCATCAAAAACTTCTTTATTTGCATCAATTCAACCAGAGTCAACCGACATATAAGCCATTCAATTCAATTTCATAAAGTGTCTACAAATTTGCTCAAGGAAAATTCTGCGGAATATTTATATAAAAATTATTTAACAAATTATGCCTTTGAAAAAGTTCAGCAACAAATAAGTTATATGAAAGATTGTAGCAATTTTCAATTAATTGATGAAAACAAATGCCTAGCTCCTACTTCAGAAGGTTTGTTGGAAGTAACGGACAAAACCTGTCAGTGTTTATTTTCATCGTCCATGGAGCTACCTTGTAGACATATTTTTAAATATCGTTCCGTAATGAACTTACCTCTTTTTGATAAAGATATTTGTTTAAGCAGGTGAACTAGAAATTACTTTGAAGCAGAACATCCTTTTTTTAACACTGAAGAAACGCATACTAACCAGCTGAGCATAAGTAGGACCGAAAATAGTGTGGACAAAAAAAGGGCACTAACAAACCATCAAAAATTCAAACTAATGAATGATGAATGCCTTAAACTTTCAAAACTAAGCTCTAAAGTTTCTTCCACCATTTTTTATAAAAGACTGGACATTATAAAAAACCTTGTGAATAAATGGTCTGATAATGACGAGGAATATCCTGAACCCGACAATAATGATAAAGATGCAGATGAAACATTAATTAACTATAATGTTACACAAATACTTGAAGTAGAATATGTTAATGCTCAGCAGAGTGGATGTATAGATACATGCGACTCTGATTATGAACAAAACAATGACGAACTAAATAATGAATATTTTGCTGAAGTTGTTAACGAACACAAATTTTAAAAATTATTTACGATAAACAATTAATTGATACTTTTCCAAATTTATATACATTATTAAAAATTTTCCTTACGATACCTATTACTAATTGTGAAGCAAAAAGATCATTCTCAAGAATGAGTTACATTAAAAATAAACAAATAAATAAAATGAATAATGAGAGATTAGCGGACTTGATGATTTTATCAGTGGAAAGTGATTTAACGAAGTCATTGAACTATGATAAAGTTATTAAGGAATATGCCGAGAAAAAAGTCTGAAAAATGCGTCATTAATAATTTTAAAATTTAATAATCTGTTATTGTAATTGTATTGTATTTAATTTCATTGAGATTGTACTTAATATATGTTTAATAAAAATGCAATAAATAATTGTGATTGTACTTTAAATCCTTGAGTGTACTTCTTAATACATATACGAGTATTTAATAAAAATGTAATAAATAATAATTATAACCTTTAATACTGTCTTTTATTTTTTTAAATTTTTTTATAGTCAATGGCGAAGGCGTGAGTCAAAGCCAATAAAGAAAAAGAAAACAATTTTTTTTTTTTTGAAACGTGTAGGGCCCCTTGGTATTTTTAAGCCCTGTGCCCCCCAAAAAGCTAGATCCGTCCCTGCCTACCATTGCAATTATAATGACATTAAATTGGTATGGTCACACGCAAATCGAAAGTATGATTCTATAATCTTACAAAAATGCGACGTGGAAATGGCGTGGCAAGAGGCACTGGACGATGAAAAAGATGAGCAATGGTCAAATTATGTGCACCATGTAAATGACATTATTGAAATGAGTATAGAAAGAAACAACTAAATGATATTGGGGAGCATCAACAGGAAGATGTTATTAATTTGAATGATGGTACTGATAGTGATAGTGACGACGAATATAAATGTTTTTTCATTGTAATATTGATTTTTATTTTACTTCCTTGCATGATCTGCCTCTATTTTTATTATGATTATTATAATTTAATATCTACATAAATATATAAATGTAATATTATAAGTATTTAAATATATGACAAAAAATTAATAATATTAGTAACTAGATTTTTTATACATTTTATTATTATTCTATACATATTTATTTAGTTATTGAACTGCCAAATATTGTGAATTAAAACCAATGTACATTCAGAAATTTATTACATGAATTTTATTTTATTATCTCATTATTATCTAAATTATTATAATAACAAAAAACGAAAAATTATTTTATCTATTGTACGAACAATTGTGAATATTTTAACTTGACAATAATTATTTTACATTATTTATTAATTTTGGACAAAATTGTACAATAATTATCATTGTTTCAAACACAGAATACTCTGCCATTGTGAGTAAAAATAAAAACAATAATTTAAACTAATTTTCCATAATTTCCTGTAATACTAAATAAAATTAATAAATAGGTGCCTGAAGAAGGAGAAAAGACACCTCCGTAAGCTTGCGAACAATGAAATGAGTTGATTTCTACATTCTGTTAGACCTCCAATCCCAACATAATCCTTCAAAACATATATATATATAAAGTGATCATCACTAGTTTTATCTAAGTCATGGGTTTTTTTCAAGACATCGAACATCTTTTTGGCTATCATACTGAACAAATGCTAAAATCTTGGATCAACACAAAAAAGAAAATCAATACATTAGAGAACAGACGGATTTTCTTACTAAAATGTCGAAAACTATGAATTTGTTCAAACCACATACACAATGCAACAAAAACCGCGTTCGAAATTCAAGAATACAA
Source organism: Clivina fossor (assembly GCA_963966155.1). Taxonomy (NCBI): domain Eukaryota; kingdom Metazoa; phylum Arthropoda; class Insecta; order Coleoptera; family Carabidae; genus Clivina; species Clivina fossor. The sequence goes on from OZ014558.1 coordinate 15,317,091, forward strand.
TACTTTCTTAACAATCATCATTGATTACCTCACACCAATTACAAATTAATCACAAGTTGCTAAATTTAGAAATAACCTTAACATTACAGAATCTGCATAGTGCAAACAAATTAGCAGTTACAATATTAGATGAATTAAAACTGATCTTACCGACAGAAGTACTAAACACGTTCTTTACAAAACAAAAGAGTAGTTTAAATAAACATTTCAACAATATTAAAAACATTCAAATAAAAAAATTAAAAAACTTAATTACAAGAGAAAGTGAACCAATTTTAGATCAAGATAAATGGATAAAAAATATTAGTGATAAAGAAATTCCAGATGATATATTGAAATTTCTTGCTTTAGGTCCAAAATTTTGTTCGCCACCTACATCTGATGCAGTGAATTTACCGTCCTTAATATCTGATGTGGAATTAATCATTTCGAATAAACCAGAAGCCCAACAAAACATACTAAAATCGAAATGTATCAACGTCATTACCAACCTTATACAAGATAGCAACAATCATTATAATAAATTCAACCATTTATACAATAAAACTACTTTATCAGACAAAGGAAATATCTCAACTGTCATGAATACTCAAGATTATAATACATATATAGATGAATTAATGTTGAACACGCATAATTACAAATTACTTAACACGGAGCCGACTAGAACCATTCAACAAAAAGCTAACAAATACATAGATAAATTATGTAAAATGGATGAAATAAATGAAAAAAATTACTAAAATTTTTAAAAATCCATTATGGCCACATTATTTACTCGATTTTAATCAAATTTTTACAGAAGATACTCCTAGCGTCTACATAAATTACGTAAGTTTAGTAAATTACAGTGTTGCCATCTTTCCGAGAAAAACATTACTAAAATATTTAATAATTTATTATGGCCATGGTATTTAACGAATTTTACTCAAATTTTCACAAAACAATTTTTTGGTATCCATATAAACTATATAAAATTACTAAATTTTAAAAATTAATTATGGCCACTTTATTTAACCGATTTTATCAAATTTTCACAAAAAAATTCTTTTAGTAAAATACAGTGTTGCATAGTGTCCGAGCGTTTATTTCCTATTTCTTAGCGTTAATGTGATAATGTCAAAGTGTCTATATATGGGTTTACCCATATACTTCTAATCTTGTTTTTTTTTGTTATTGTAAAAAGAATATTTTTTATTATTATGTCCATGACTTTGAAAACTTTCAAAATTACATAAAAGGTTTAAAATTTTGTAAAGAACTATTGCAACTAAAAGTCATTCACAGAATTTAGATTTCAATGTTTGTTAAAAGTTTTATTTTTTGGAATTCAAAATTTATTAGTTTGTTATATTTTTTTATTGCATAACGAATTTTAAGCAGTTGTAAATTTTAAACTTTTATTTTATTTTTTACAAGGGTTGAATTTTTTGACAAACTGTAACTAACACGCCGTGGGTATCTACGCTATGTACTTCAAGTGCACAGTGACAATTACTATTGTAAAAAAGAAAGTTGGAAATAGGGTTAGTAACCCTTTAGCATCATCTGAATTTCTTAAAAACATTTTTTTTTTTAAATAGATGTCCAATCATATTAGTTACCACCCAATTAAGTGTTGAGAGACAAAATATTATTGCTTGAAGGTGTTAAAAAGAACAAAAATTAGAATTTTAAGACAGTCAGTCAGTCAGTGAATCAGTTAGTAAGTTCGGTTCTGGTTAGTAATCAGTAATCATTTCAAGTCGCTAAGTTCGAGTCAGTGAATGAATTAACGAGTTCGAGTCAGTTTCGAATAAGTCAATCCAGTTTTAGTCAGAGTTTAGTTTTAAATTAAAAAGCGCCAAAAGTTTGCTCAGGTCAGCGTGATTTAAGGAAATTATTACTTTATAAGTTGTTCTGAAATATTATTATTTCTGCTTTGTTTTTATTCTATTTTGAATTATGAATGATAATATGTCGTATGTTCAGACAAAATTAGTTTGTTAATTTTAATTATTTCAATAAATGTGTAATTTCCGAAGAAATTAAATCGTCAAAATTTTAATTAATTAAGAACATAATTATAATTTTCTATTATTAAATATTAACTAGTTATAAATAATAAAAGTATAAGGGGTAGATAACCCCTTAAAACAATAAATATTTAAAAAAAAAACAAAAACACGTCAATTTTACATTAAATTGGGCTATCTTAATATAAAATAAAATTTTAAAAAAAATTACGTAAAAATTAGATATGGAGTAAGATGTTCAAAAAGGTAACTTTACAAATCGTATAAAAAAAAGAAACTAATTCCATCTATGGATAGCTCAAACTTTGACGGTTGTTTAATTTTTCGGCGTTCTCGTTAGTGTGACTGGTGGCATATTAGAAATGAGAATATTTATCAATTAATCAATTAATATTAATCAATTAATATTATTAATAGTGCTAGTAACGCAAAATTAGTGGTTTTATACAAGAAAACTCTGCTAAAAATTAAGAAGCATTCCAACCACATATGGTTCAACAATCAGTGCATTAAACACAACGTCAAACCAAAATTTATGAAGATTACATGCAAACACAAATCTGCGGAAGCCAAAATAACTACCAATCTAGCTTACAAGTTTTGGCTCAGTCTAGAAAACAAAAAATGGTATACTCGAAGAGACAACTTAGCATTACATCAAAAGTCATACATACAAAAATCACTCAACGGTTACTACATCCTATAGAATTTGATATAATATATCAAGAGATACGCTCAGAAGTACAAGAAGAAGTCTACAAATCATTCAGAACACAAAAGAAAAAATTAAAACAATTAATAAAATCCATCAAGATAACCACAACCATAAACTCAGCTCCACAAACACATAAAAAACCTAAGTTCTATGAAAGAGTAGAAAATTTAACAACGGTAGTTTTTAGTTCCAAAGAAACTAACCTTCTGGAAAAAGGACTAAAATATTCACCATTTTCCTATCCAAAATACCACGACCTAGATGAGTTAGCCATCAGTTCAGAAATAGCAGCAAATAAAATTAACGATCCGGAGGAACAACATTTCACCAAGTACAACATAGCCAACAAACTTAAATTTTTACCAAGTGACATCAACAACAGGAACATACCTCATAACAAAGAATGGAAAACAATAAAAGATTTAAGAGAAAAAATAGACAAGGAAAATCTAATAATTTGCAAAGCTGACAAAGGAAATACCATCACCATTATGAATAAAAGTGAATATGTGGAAAAACGTTATCAGTGATCAGTGATAGTGAATATGTCGAACTTAAGAAAGATCCAACAGACGTATTCCAAAAAGAAGTCTCCAAACTGTTAAATGAGTGCACAAATGTTTTTAGTAATACAGATAAATTCTTTCTTAAATGCATGAATCCGCAACCACCACAATTATACACTTTACTGAAGTTACACAAAAAAGACTGTCCAATGAGACCTATTGATTCATACAAGAATGCCCCAGCTTATAAAGTATGCAAAAAACTAAACAATATTCTTCCCGATTTATTAAACTTCCAATCACCATACTCGATCAAAAATTCACTTGAATTCACTGAACAAATCAATGAGATACATGTACCTGTAAATTGCAAATTTGTGTCATTCGACGTTAAAAGCTTATTTACTTCCATACCTACTGATGAATTAAGAATTATAATAGAAAACTTACTGAAAAATAGTACCTTACAAGACCAAAAAGACTCCGAATTACTTTCTGTTATAGATTTATGTCTAAACCAAAATTATTTTAAATTTAACAAACATCCGGTCTACCTATGGGTTCACCGTTATCACCGTTATTTGCAGAAATCTATATGAGCGATTTCGAACAGAAACTTTTTAATAAACAACATAGTTACAATAGCTCTATAAAATTCTGGAGAAGATATGTAGATGACATTTTATGTATATGGACAGGCTCAGATAGACAACTAAATAATTTTCTAAAGCACTTAAATAGTATCAATAAAAATATTCAATTTACAATAGAAATGGAGAAAAATAAGTCATTAGATTTCTTAGATTTATCAATAAACCACATCAACAGTCAACAAGTAGAATTTAAAATATTTCGAAAACCGACATACACAGACACAATAATACCCAACAACTCTAACCAGTCCCAATCCATCAAGATGTCTGTCTTTCACAGTATGATTCATAGACTACTAACCATCCCTTTGAATACGTTTCAATATAACAGCGAACTCCAAACCATTTACAAAATTGCAGAAAACAATGGCTACAACCCTAAAGTTGTAGATAATATTATCAAAAACAAAAACAAAACATTTATTAATAATAAAATTTATTGCAGTCAAAAAACAAAAACCTGATTCATGGGTTTGTTTCAATTACGTACCGTCATACACTAACAAAATTACTGCATATTTTAAGAAACATAATATTAACACAACTGTAACTGTAAACAAATTAAACCTACATAAACTTTTAGTGAACAATAAAGACAAAATTGACAAAAACAACATGTCAGGTGTATATGAAATCAAATGTAATAACTGTAATGCAATTTACATTGGACAAAGTGGAAGAAGTTTTAAATACAGAATAAAAGAACACATAAAAGCAATAGAAAATCACAAATACAACACGGGTTTTTCCACCCATATTTGCGAAACGAACCACAGTTACAATGGTGAATTCAAAATTTTACATCGTGCCAACAAAGGGTACAAATTAAACTTACTAGAAAATTTAGAAATCCGTAAAGCAATCAATTCAGAGAAAAATATTGTAAACGAACAAGTAGATTTGTCCACCTCACCCCTCCTTAATATTAAATAATAGTATATATATAGTAATTTATTTCTTGTTTATTATCCTGAACTTGCATATTCATATTGGTGGTTTTTGATTTTCCTTCAGCAGTTCTTATTAGTTTACGGATTGTAAGTCGACGCGTTTCGATCTTGCGATCATTATCAAGTGTGCTGTCTGTGCGTTGTCCTGTCATTTTATACTGTCGTTTATGGTGGGGGTGAAGATTGGTTGAAATATTGTGTTGGATTGGCTGCCAATCCAACGCGTCGAAGCTAGCCACCCTCCGAAGCCGCAACCGATCCAATGCTTCAGATGTTTCCAGTTCCACGAAGGGCAAGAATGTCGGAACCAGATGAAGTGCCGCCACTGCTCAGGCAGTCATAACGAAAAATCATGCCCAAACAAAGACAAAAACCCAACCTGTACCAATTGCAAAGGAGAGCACGCCGCTACGCACATGAAGTGCCCAAACCGGAAGGAAGATCCACCAAGCATTGCAGCAACTGCTCCAGTCCGTTGTCTGCCGCCTGCCACAGAAGCCGAAGAAGAAAATCAAACACACAAGATGCTCCGGTTTGTTTCAGCTGCCATCCTGAATGCCGTGCCGGACCAAAGGGCTCGTATGCAGCAGATACTGTCTTCACTAGCAGCAGCAACATTCCAGATCAGGTTGTCATTTACTTATTCCGGATCAGGCTCGGTCCACGTAACCTGTCGGCCTATCAATCTGTTTGAAACTTACGCTGCGTCAATCGGTGCCGCGCATAAATAAATAAAACTTAACCATCTTCAGCAATTATAAGTAAAATTGCCGATTATGGGTAAGTTTTTTATAGGTAGTGTTAACTGCGAATCTGCCAACAAGAAAGGACCACTAATAGAAAATGCTATAAAAACCGACAACTTGGCTATTTTTGCCCTCAACGACACAAGGACCAAACCGCACCGCCGCCTCAAAGTGTTAAATTACAACGTAATTAGAAAAGATTCAATCGGTCAAGTAGGAGGAACAGCGATTTTGATTCATCCATCCATCCAGTACGAAGAAAAGAAGCTTCCGGATGAGTTTGCGGAGCTTGATGCAGTGTCTGCTATAATTTGGACCAGAGCAGGGAAGATCAACTTCATATCCATATACATCAGACCATTGGAGCCGTTCCCTACCACACTGTTTGAGTTTGCTGCCGCCTCGGGCCGAAAGATCATAGCCGGTGACCTGAATGCTAGGCATGAAACATTTGGGGACCACAACCACAACGCTCACGGACGTTCTTTGGTAGATTGTTTCGATAATTTTCCCCTGATTCGCATAAACCAGTGGCAACCCACTTACATCGGACATAATGGCTCAAGCATCATAGACCACATCATCATTTCCGATGATCTGCAGCCGTACTTCGACTTGGTAGGAAGCATTGGAACTTCCATCGCATCCGACCATCAAACAACACTTGCTTCCACAACACTATTTCTTCCAGTGCCACCTAACAAAAATGTTATTCTAGTGAAGGACCACAAAAATCGCGATCTAGAAAAATTTCAAAATTATATTGAAGACAATCTGCCTGAAGCACCACAACTATTCTTCAGCCGAGCTCAAATCGACGAAGCTGTAGACACAGTTACTAGGACAATCAAGGATGCAGCAGAAGCAGCCACGCCGACAAAGTACGTTTACGCGAATCGTCTACTTCTTCCGCCTCATGTCATCAAACTTATCCGGGAAAAACGGAAGGTCTACCGTGATTTTGTGCGATACAAAAATCCGGCCACTAAAACAGCATGGAACAGGCTAAATGCGATGGTGAAGCGAGAGGTAATAAAATTCAAGGAATTCCAATGGAGCAAATCTTGTTCGGAACTCGATCCGAAAAAGAGTGGGCCTTTCTGGAAAAAATTAAAAATATTGACGGGCCAACACAACCGAAGCAACCAAATCCTACATCACGATGATCACCAAGCAACCACTCCAGCAGACAAAGCAAAAGTATTCGGAAAGGTGATGACTGATGTGTACAAAAAACCACAAGACCAGCTGTTTGATAAATTTTTTTATCAAAAAACCGAAGAAGACGTCAGATCCTACCTGTCTAAACCAGTCTGTGCGTTTCTACACCAACCGACCGTTTCGGAAGAGGACGTCAATGAAGCCATAGCGTCAATTAAAAGCGGCCGCAGTACACCCAGAGAAGATGGAATTAACTATCAAATAATCAAGCAACTACCAACTTCCGCCATCCAATTCCTTGCAATCCTGTTCCACTCCTGCTTTCTTATCGGGTACCATCCCGCAAAGTGGAAAAAAGCCGTTTTAATTATGATTCCGAAACCCAGAAAACCTCTTTCCGATCCTTCTTCTTACCGTCCCATATCCTTACTCAACTGCCTATCCAAACTATATGAGAAAATCCTCCACAACAAACTTCTGCAATTTATTACAGAAAACAATCTTCTTCCACATGGACAATACGGCTTTCGGAAAAATCATTCAACGAAAGACGCTGTACTAAAACTGGTTACGGACATAACAAACGCGATCAATATTGGGAAATACTGCGCAACTGCTTTCCTGGATCTCGAGCGGGCGTTCGATCGGGTGTGGCATGCGGGCCTTATTTCAAAACTAATTGCCGTCAAAGCTCCGGTTCTGCTAGTTCGGGCCATAGCAAGTTTCCTACTATATCGTTCCGCCGCAGTCAGGGTTGGGAAAGAAACGTCGGCAGCTTTCCGACTTGAAGCCGGAGTGCCCCAGGGCAGCGTTCTTTCGCCGTTATTGTTTATATTCTACTGCCACGACCTGCCAGAAGCTCAACAATACGCGGATGATACTGCTTGCTGGAGCATAAGCAAATCGCCTACTTCCGCTTTTACGTCCCTCCAAAAACAGTTGAAAAATCTGGAAACTTGGATGAAGAAGTGGCGAATCAGACCTAATCCGGACAAAACCCAAATAGTCCTCTTCAAAAATCGTCATCTCCAGCCAAACATAAAACCATCAACGGGAGTGAAAATATGGGGCAAAACAGTCACGATCACCAGGAAAGCAAACTACTTGGGGCATATAATAACAGACACCATGAATTGGTTTCCGGAAATCCAAAGCATGGTAAACCAAATGAGGATGCGTACCAGCTTAATTCGATCTCTTAGAGGCCGATTTGGAGGCTGCAGCCTACAGGTTCAACTACTAACCTACAAAATGTTTGTACGCCCGCTAGCCGACTTCAGAGGGATAATACTCGCCGGTGCTCCGATGCAAGCGCTCGAACCACTGTTCCGTTTGGAAAGGAAATTTTTACGCTTTATCTACAATCTACCGCCCGACTTTCCAAATACAGAAGTATACGAGCTAGCCACAATAGTGCCACTGCCAGACCGACTGCACCATTTAAGCCTCGATTTCATGCTGGTGTTGCTGGCGTAGCGTAGAAAATCCGACCAATAGGATTGCTCCATGTCAGTGACTCACACCGAGGCGCAGCGTCGCTGGCGTAGCGTTGAAAGTTCAAAAATTTTAACTTTTGATACCAGCAACGCCTGTGCGCATACGTACTAGACCGAAAGCCACTGACAGCTGCAAATAGGTTAAGAGATATTTCAGAATTTATTTGTAATACATAATGGATTTTACCGAAAAATTGATTATCGCAATTGAAAAACGCGAGCCAATTTATAATCTGCGCCATAAAAATTACAAAAATAATGTTCTCAGAAATGTTTTATGGCAAGAAATAGCTGACGAATTAGAAACAACTGGTAAGCAAATTCAATAACCTAAATATAATTTATAACAATTAACAAAATGTTTGGTTTTAGTTGAACAATGTACGGCACGGTGGAAAAGTGTCAGAAGAAGATACAGCGAAAATAAATTGAAATTGCCGAGCGGTAGCGGAGCTCCAAAGAGAGCAAAGAAATGGGCATACGGTGAAATTCTGCAATTTTTAGATCCGTATATTGAAAGTAAAATGTAATATATACATACATACATACATATATATATATATATATATATATATATATATATATATATATATATATATATATATATATATATATATAGTATAATAAAGTTTACGGCTGGAAAATTTTATTTTTTAAAAACTTTTTTGTTATGTGGGTGAAGCAGCCAAAACAGTAAGATGTTTAAGGATAAATCAAACACTCATTTTTTAAATTTTGACGAGCTTTCGACCAACGTTCGAGTCTTTTTCAAGTCGCTACAAAAGACAGTGAAGAAAGCATTTTATTAGAAAAATGTCAAAAATATACATAATACAATTTTTATAATTACAATAAACAAGAAATCATTACCAAAAATAACACATTATGTAAAAATTTAATTTAATCAAATGTACTTACTTAATTTTCTGAGTGTTTTTGTCAATGCATATAAAATTAATTGTAAAATACATGTATCAATAAATAAAATAAATATATTAAAAAATTTCTTTTTTACAGAAAAATATTGTCACTATATGTATCAAAAATATGGAAAAATAATTCTTGCTGCGTAATTTCATTCAAAAACCGTTATAGACAAACATATGTGCTGTAACATGAATATAGTACAAACAGTGTATTGTTTCGTTCCAAAAAATTTTTAAATTTTAAAAAATTTTTTAATTATAGAATAATCAAAATAAGAGATAAAAAACACAAACAAATAAAAACCAATCCAGACAATTTTTTGTGAAAAACAATGAAGAAAAAAAAAAATTTTTAAGCAAACTATGCAATCTATTGGCCAAATTAATAACTACGTGACAACTGTTTTATTTTAACCTAACTTAATGTAAAAACAACAAACTAGATATATTGAGAAAGATGATAAAAAATCGATAATTTAACCAGTATCAATACTGGCAATTGCTGCTGAAGGCTTAACAAATGAATGAATTAAATAATCATAAGTGCCACTTAGACATCGTATATCTGAACGTTTGTTAATACTTTTCTCATGAGATTTTATGTGAATCATTTCAAGTATACTACGCTTAAATAGGTTCTTTTCAGTAGCTAATACCTTTGAATTTTTGTAGTTCATGGAATGATTTTTCGATTGGCAATGAATTGATAAAGCTGTGGCACCCTTCTTAACTCTGCAGTCGGATTTATGTTGGATAATTCGATCTTTAAGCAACCTCTGTGTGTTGCCGATATAGATTTCATCACAATCATTGCATGGAATTGAATAAACTGAGAAAGGTATCTTCATTGTGTCAGGTTTAGTTTTGAAACCAGTGAAAAGTGATTTGCTGGTACAAGAATTTTTCTTTACAATTTTTTTGTTATTCATTGGAAAAGTATTGATAATTAAATTTGCAACACCAGGTATGTTATCAATAGAACAAATATGTTGTTTTTCTTCCAGTGTTTGCGTATGCAGTTCCGCATTAGTTGTAACGACATTAATTGGAGTAGAAAAAAGGAGTTTGTTAAGCCAACGATTGTCATAACCATTATTTAGCATTAATAGTTTAAGACGTGCAAGATTTTTTACCACATACGATGGATCAGACAGCTTTTTAACACGAGTTTTCATCCCAAGTATAACATTAGTTTTTGTATGGTTTGCATGAGCTGAAAGATTATTTATATATCGTCCAGATGCCATAGGTTTGATATACCAGTCAGTTATAATTTTCCCTTCTTCTGTTCTATGTAGTAGGACGTCCAAAAAAGCAATGGAGGAATCTAATTCTTTTTCGATCGTAAATTTTATGTGGGTATCTGCAGCGTTCAGAATATTTAAACAGTGATCGATATCGTCTTCGGGAACTGCGCATATAATATCATCCACGTACTTCTTGATAAATGCTGGTGGAGTTTTAAACTTTGGAATGCAACAATCTAGTAAATAGTCCATAATCCACTGAGCAAAGATGGGACTAGCTGATCCGCCCATCGGAGCACCTAAAATTTGTTTGTAGTATTTATTATTATACGTAAACGTTGTTGACTCGAAAATAAAGTTTATCAGTTCATTAAACAAATCTTTTGGTATTTTAGTGTGGTTTTCTAAAATGTACCATTTTTCAGAGATGACATGGATCAGAAGTTCTTTCGTGATATTGGAAAACAAGCTAGTCACATCAAAACTTACCAACCGATAACCTTCCGGTAGTGTGACATTGTTAACAAACGAAACAAAATCATATGAACTTTTGACGTAGTAATCATTACTATTATCATATGCTGATTCCAAAGTAACTTTAATCAGTGTTGTTATGCTACTGTTCGGAGTGTTCACACAACTTATAATCGGTCGTAATTTTAAATTATCAATGTCTCCATCCATTTTATGAATTTTAGGCAGTCCATAATATGTGGCTGTTGTTGCATTATAAATCATCAATTTTTTAGCTTGAACATCAGTTAAGCAATGCATTTCTTGCAGTAGCTTTACGTATTTGTTTGATTTTGACTGTATTGCGCCAGTAGGATCATTTGGTAATAGTTTGTAGCTTGATTCATCTAACAAGATATTATTGGATAACTCAATATATTTATTCGCGTTCATCACCACCGTTA